>JACYXH010000249.1:7107648-7262648 GCA_026745465.1 Lota lota
TGTGGAGGAAGTGGAATTCGTCCATAGCCAAGGTTAACGGCATACCCCCACCACACTCACACACATACACACAGACACACACACACACACACACACACACACCTCCCCTGCATCCACATGGTCATGAAGCACGATCTCTGATGATGAATGAGTGTTAAGCTGAGGGGGGATGTGGGAGTGGAGTAAGCAGAGAGAAAGGTGACGTGGGTGAGGGCATCGAGCTGAGGGAAGGTGGCATGGTTGGGGGGTAAAGGGAGGAGAGACATGGGGAGAGGAAAGAAGGAAGGTGGTGGAGGAGGCGGAGGAAGGTGATGTGGCTGGAGACGGGGTTGGGGTATGGAACTGAGGGAGACTGGGGGGAGGGGAAAAGGGAGGTGGGGAGAAGAGGAGTATGAGAACTGAGAAGGAGGGATTTGACATTGGTGTTGATGGAGGTGGCAGAGAAGGGAGGTGGAAGGAGGAAAGTGACGTGTGTGGGAGTGTATGGGGGGTGTTAGTGTATGTTGGCACTTGAGTGGTAGCCCACAGGAGTCTCAGGCTGGAGCTTCAGGAAGCCCTCACCCCTTCACACTGCCATCTGTGGCCTCTGCAAGAGAGTGTGTGTGTGTGTGCGTGCGTTTGTGTGTGTGTGTGTGGCTTCCTGTACAATGGTGCATGCAAAATGGTGCATTGTGACATTGTGTGCGTGTAAAAAGTTTCATTCTGCGTAGGTTTTTGCTTCCGAGTGTGTGGGTGTCCGTGCATGTGTGTGGGTGTGCGTGTGTTTGTGTCCTTCTTCTACTCTGTGTGTGTGCCTTTGTGTTTCTATTTGTGTCATTATGTTTGTTTTCTTAACACCTCATCAACACACACACACACCCAAGCACATGCACAAATTGCACACATACACAACTCCTCTCTCCTCGGAGCAGATGGGAGAACAGGAGAGACTGTTCCCACATCCACACTTAGCCCGGTCCAACCTACCCAGACCCTGCCAGAACCACCTGGAACCAGCTAGGACACACACACGTACGCATGCACCCCCATACACTCACACACACTCCGTAAAGAGACACACACTCCATGAACATGCACACACACACTCCCTAAAGATACAAACACTCCATAAACATACACCCACACCAACGCACACACACTCCCTAAAGATACACACACTCCATGAACATACACACACACACACACACACTCCCTAAGGACACACACACATACACACAAAAATCCATTCATGTAAACACATTGATTAGCTGAATGAACGTCTTAGCTGGTCCATCAATGATGAGGTCATCAAGCTTGGTCTCTGGCAGTGGAGGGATGGACGGCCATCTCGCTGCTCATGGACCACCCACTCTTCTTAAACACAGTCGGTTGAGTCAGAGGAGGGAGAGCGAGACAGTTGGAGAGATGATGAGAGAGAGATTGAACCCCCTTTCCAACTGGCCAAAAAACCCACTAACACCCGCTCACATCTGGCTTTAGTCTTAAGTGGGAAAAATTACCATCGACATTCATTCCCGGGACAAATGACTCTGCAGTAGTCACAGTTATTTATCGGCTCCAGCTCTGATCGGCAGTGATTGGAACATCACACCCGGGTAGACACCCACATTTTCACCCCTTTCCGGTGCGATGCTATGACACGCGTTGAAGTTAGTGTGCACAGATATAAAGTTGCTTATTAACCCTGTTTTCCGGCGCGCTCGTGACGTCAACGTGACACACCAGAAAAAAAACTGAAAGGCATACTCGTCTACTGGCAATGGGAAAGGAATCAGTCGCCTATCTTTTGCAGTATTTCCCGCATTAAAAAAATCCACATATACGTGCTAATTTTGGTGGAAAAAGGGTAAGATAGTACTATGACAGCAAAACGATCTCCTCTCTTCACGGTTTACACTGTGTGTGTGTGTGTGTGTACGTGTGCATCTGTTAAGTGTGTATAGATTAACCAATCAATGCCTTGTCTTAAATCCGTGGCTCTTCCACCTGGCGTGCGGTGAATAAATCCCCTGCATCTGGTTTAGCCAACAGCAATCTCATGTTGACAGGACACCTCACAGTTTGGATAACCTTCTCCAGGTGAGATCACACCTGCTGTGAGCTCTCGGCCAATAAGGAGAGAGGTGACCTCGCCGTGTGAAAACAGAGTCTCTGGTAGTTTGGTCGATGAATCCTTCTGTGTGAAGTTATCCTTATGGATTTGTGTCTGTTGTTCTTTTTTTCCCTTTTTCCTTCAAGGTCTTGCGTAGCTTCTTTCCGTTGCAGCGCGATGGAGAGGGAGATGAAGGGAGGGATGAGGGAGGGAAAGATGTACAGAGCATAAGAGAGAAGGAGAGGGAGAGCGATTAAACAGCATGCTAGAGGGATAGGGAAATAAAGCAAATCACAGTCTGAGAGGGAGTAAAATAGGGATTGTACATCACAACGTCACATCGCAATGTCCGCCTCAAAGGAGCATTGAAATGTTATTTATTATGTAATATGTAATGTTTTCTTGGGTCATTGTTTGGTGATTAATCCAGAAATGATTTTCTCATTATGGGAAGACATTGTTGTGTTTGAAACTGCCAAAACCTGTCTCGTGCAAGACATGGCAAAACAAAGTTTTCATTTGCTTACGTTACGAATACTATATGTTTTAGATTTTACAATGCTACAACTCTCGAGTTCTCAATATGGCGGAGTATATAAAATCTCATGATGCATTCTGATGTAAAGCCCCATAGGGAGAGTACGAGAGTTCTAAAGACAGAGAAAGAGAGGGAAATAGATCAGGAGAATAAAAGAGTGAGAAGAAGAGAGAGACAGAGAGGAAGGGAGGGAACTAGATTAAATGAGTGATAGAGAGGAAGAGCAACAGAGAGAGAGATACAAAGTGAGTAAGACAGAGCGGGAAGTAGATAAATAAAGAGAGTGAGAGCGAGAGAAATGAGAGCGATGGAGAGAGAGAGAGAGAGAGAGAGAGAGAGAGAGAGTAAGAGGGGGGGGTAGCGAGAGGACTGGTGTATATCCTCTCACAGAGAGCTAAAGCTGGGCTGATCGATTGAGACTCAGTGGAGGGGTTGAGGCTGCAGGATAAACACAGGAGAAGGCTTGATGTGTGATTACTGTACAAACCAGAGGTTTGCTCTGCCATGTGGAACTCTCCCAGTGAGCGCTCTGATGTCACCGTAATTGGCCGGGGGGGGGAGGGGGAAATCAATAGGTTTGGCCGGCGTGGCCGCCCTTCACAGCTGTCGTAGACAGGTTTGAAACAGTACAGGCTTCGGCTTGTGTCTACGGCCCAACTTGACAGTTTAAGTTTGGGCGTAAATCTGGCCCGACCGGTTGGTTTGTTTCATCGAATCACGATGTGAAGAAAAAACGTCTAATGTGAATGAATGGGTCAGTGATTCATTGAATCAATCGATCTGGCCCTAAACCCCCTAACCTTAACCCTAACCCTATCTGTCTGTCTGTCTACCTGTCTGTCTTTCTGTCTGACTGTGTGTCTGTCTATCCGCCTGCCTGTCTGTGTAATATATCGGTCTATCTGTCTGACTGTCTGTCTGTCTATCTATCTGTCTATATTTCTATCTCTCTGTCTATCTATCTATCTATCTATCTATCTATCTATCTAGCTAGCTAGCTAGCTAGCTAGCTATCTATCTATCTATCTATCTATCTATCTATCTATCTATCGATCTATCGATCTATCGATCTATCGATCTATCGATCTATCGATCTATCGATCTATCGTTCTATCGTTCTATCTATCTATCTATCTATCTATCTATCTATCTATCTATCTATCTATCTATCTATCTATCTATCTATCTATCTGTCTATCTATCTATCTATCTATCTATCTATCTATCTAACTGTCTATCTATCGATCTGTCTATCGGCCTACCAGTCTGTCAGTCTGTCTATTTATCTGTCTATCTAGCTTTCTATCCAGCTGTGTATCGGCTTATCTGTCTTTCTGTCTCTCTGCCTGTCTGTCTGTCAGTCCGTCTGTCTGTCCATCCAGGCTGAACACATGGCAACCATACAGCATGTCAGTGTGTGCCAGTCAGTCCAGGGCAATCTGGACCTTAGCTGCATAGTCGCGCGGTCAGCAGGTTGGTCGGGTCAATTTCACCGCAACTGTTACGTTTACACAAAGTGGTTGGATCGGCCAAAAACGAGGAGATAAATGCAATTGGACAGGAGGAAGAACCACAACATGCAAATTAGATGTGGAAAGGAGAGGGTGGTTGGCACATAGGCACCTACCCCCCCTCCCCCACCCCCCACCCCCACATCCTGTGGGAGTTTTGGGTTTTCATCCAATCAGAACACTTCCCCACGGAGGGAAATAGCTAGGGATGTCACAGTGTGACGTTTGAAGTGTGTGTGTGTGTGTGTGTGTGTGTGTGTGTGTGTGTGTGTGTGTGTGTGCACTTATTAGTCTGTGCATGGTTTTAGGTGAGTGTGTTTTCTGTGTGTCTGTCTATGGATGTGTGTACAATTATGTTTTGTGTATCAGTGCATGTGTGTTTCTGTGTGCACACGCGTGTGTGTATATGTGCATGTGTGATAAGTGACACATCTTGTAGACCGTTCCTGTGTGTGTGTGTGTGTTTTGTTTGCTTTAATCTGTGTTTACTGTAAGGATACTTTGTTTTAAGTGAATATAATTATATTACAAAGACTATAACGATAAACACAATTAAAGACTAATTACTCGTATTACTTCACCTGTTCTGTTGTGCGATGAAGGAGAAAAGGTATTATATGCATGCCACATTCAAGGCTTAACTAGTATGGGTAATGTATGTAGTTTGAAACAGTCTGTGTAACATCTCCACACTGATGTATATTGATTATATATTCACTATTTTACCATCTAGTGATTTTATCCAACGTTTTTTTTCTTTGATAAGCATCACGCACAATACACCCTTTTCACAGAATAATTATCATAGGACAAACTCATGTGTCGCTCATAACACTAAAAGGGTCTGCTCCTTTTATGCACCAGGGCGTGGTAGTAGACTTATCTTCACTAGTTTAGTGTACCAACCCGTGCCCTGGTACATAAAAGGAGCAGACCCATAACGAGCAACACCTGTGTTGAATCTACGAGGAGGCCTCTGTGAAAAGGGTCTATGAGGAGCAGGAGGAGGTTGGGGCATCTTGCACAAAAATGCCTACAGGTAGGCTATGGGTGTCCAACACCTTAGCGACTACAGTGCCATACCCTGATAAAGATGATGTTCTTGTTGTTGAATTTCTTGCATAAATGCGGCGTCATGCACAAACCCACGAGTCACAAAATAATAGAAAAAACGAAAATGATAATCACGTTCTTTTTTAACATGGCAACATGTCGGGTACCCCAGTGTGAGCATGCATCTGTGCCTGTCTGCTCCAGTGCTCCAACCTTCCTGTTTGTTTTTTGAAAGGGGTCCTTGAAGCTGGGTGGGGACGCGTGCGTACCTCACAACCCAGTGACAGCGGTGCCCGGGAGCCGTACCTGGTGGAGCACAGGCCAATTAGTATCAATCAGAAATCAAATAACATCTCATCAAAAGTGCGCGTCAGGCTTGGATTCCCCCGAGAAACCCACTGCCGTGATTTTCAGTACCCCCCTCCACCTCACCTAACCCTCGTCTCTGACACTATGGTCTTGTATTTCAGTTTTGAGGACCACAGCATTTTTACACAGCTTGAACACACATACACCAGTTGCATGCACACTGTGTATTTCTGCCACACACACACAAACGTGTGTTTGTGTGTGTAATGTAGTAATGTAGAAAAATGTGGACGTATGCTCTCAGTTGTCAAGAACACTGTTGGAGGAACACGTACCAGCTTTTTCATGCCATTCCTCACACTCACACTCACACACACACAAACACACACTCTCAAACCCACACCCACACTCACACAGTGCCTGCGGTATTGTGGGGACGCTGCGGGTACCCAATCCAATTAACACCTTAATGTAGGGGTCCCCAGTTTGCGGTTGGCTCTCACTCCGTTGCACGCATGGGCGAGTGATGTGGGCACTGGCTCCCCGTGGAGATGGAGACACACACCGAGGAGCACTTTAGATCCTCTGATAGATGGCCAGCAGTAGCAGGTCTCCGTCGCTCAGCTTCTCAAAGAGAGTTTTTACATTAGAGTTGAGACGACATCCAGCGATCCTACTAGGTTAGCAGTTGTAATAGCAGTCGTAGTTGCAGTTGTGATAAATAATAATAATAACTTTATTTGTATCGCACCTTTCAAAAGCATGTTACAAAGTGCTTTACAAGACAATATAATACAACTAGAACAGAATACGGAATAAATAAGACTACATACACTAAAAACAATACTAAATCCTAAAATAATATACAGTATGCAGTTGGATAAAAACATCACACAATGAAAACCATTTTGTATTTGCAGTTGGGCTAGTAGTAGTAGTAGTAGTAGCGCTAATATTTGCAGCTCCAAGCAGCGGTAGCAGTAGTAGCTCTGAGTTCTTAGCTACACAGCAAAATCAAAAGTGTTGTATTTTCAGTGTTAGGGTTGAGTGTAAAAATATAGAGTTATTTCAACTCAGGTTTAGTGTTAATCAACTACAAGAGAGTTATTCTACAAAAAGAGTTGGTGTTAATACAGGGAGTCAAATGTCTTATTCTGCAAACAACTCTACAGTGTTGATTTTACAATACAGCTAGTGTTAGCCGTTACTCCCAGAAGTCTGCATGTGATCCTTTGAAAGAGGCGGGAGACTAACGTTAGTTAATAGCCAGACAGACACTCTGACTATTTTCTGTGGACTGGACATGTAAGGACATCACTCCAAGTGTGACTAGGAAGATTTGTGTGTAAGTATGTCCAAGCAAATGTCTATACATTACATTTTGATACCCAGTAGTGTGGATTTCTACAAGTAATGTTAACGTTGGCAAAGGTTTACTATCCTTGTTGGTTAGCTAAAATTAGCTAGCTATCCAGCTCACCATGGTTAGCTAACATAATAGCATAAAAGAATGTTTAGCTAGCCAAATACTCTGTAGCCAAGTAGGATGAATAGTGATATTTTTCTCATTAAGAAATTAGAATAATCAACAGACTGGTCCCGTCATGGCTAAAATTACCGAAGCTAACATTAAATCACAAAATAAGTGCAATGCTGTTATTTTTAGATTTAGTAACAACTCCACGCTGTATTACAGTGGGTTAATGTGGGTAACGTAGTAACTAGCTAGCTAGCTAAGTCTAATGTGATATCGTGACTAGCGTTATATTATGAACCTTGATTGCTGTATTGGTAGAGCACAGACTTTTATTTTGAAGGAGGCTGCTTAGCTAGCTAGCTAGCTATGTTGTTAACTATTTTCTTCTCTTTTCGTTTTTACTGCTATTTCGACCACATGTGTTAATTAAATTGTTTAAACAAGCATTTTGGGTTTCATATTAAGGTTAGACCCTTTTAAATTAAGGGAAATGTCTGGGGGTTATCGCGAAAGTATCGACAGCATTTTATTTTGACCGCACTGTTCCGTTAGCTTTACTTCCTCTTTGTGTTGGGACTTTTTGCGGTAAGCCACGTGTCTACTCTGCTCTTTCGTTTTTTTTGGTTGAAATGTAAAGTTAAGTTATTTAAAACACACGGAAAGTTTGTGTTTTAACATTTTTACATCATCTACTTTACTTTAATTTAAGTTACTTTCATGAATAAATCTGCGTTTTAGTAAAGACGTGCGGCTAACGTTAGGTAGGCCTTAGCTAGAATGTTCAGTCAATAATGTTTGCTAGCATTTGTGTGTGTCGATATCACGCGTGACCAGACAAACACAAATGTAAGAGGCCGAAGGAGTAGAGTCATTGAGAAATTCTAAATGTCAAAAATGTCTACACAATGGAGATATGAAGAGATTTGCACACTTGCTGTTCTGGCCGACACTAAAACGTTAAATAGACGGTCTCGACTGTGCCACTCAGGCTCTTTTAAGTTAAAGGAATACGCCACCGTTTGTTGAAATTGGGTTATTCACCGTCTCCTCTATTTTTAAATAGGGTCACTTTTACTAAGGATACCATTCATTGCAACGGCACCGCCGGACAAGGACAATGCATGCACTGAGACAAAAATGCGTTTCCCACCTATATAAATATAGAGGAGATGGTGAATAACCCAATTCAACAAACTGTGGCGTATTCCTTTAACGATAGGAGAGGCGTTTTTTGATTTAAAATAATACAAGGCAGAATGATAGGATGATCCCTTCAACATGGGCGCTCAATGCAATCTTCGCAGAAGTCAAGGTGCTGCCACACTCCCAAATTACCCGCATTATGTTAACACGTCCCACACAGACAATTTCCTCAAGGGTAGGGACACGCATTCTCCAGGTCAGATTCTCTGGACATTTTTTTTTTAGTATGAAAGGGCCTTAAGTGACTTAAAATATTAGATGTCACATAAGCATGAAGCAAATTTATTTGATTTAGTCAGACACTGTTGGGGCCAGGTGGTATAGTAAAGGCAAGGGAACAAAAAAAAAGTTGTAGACTTTTCATGAATGTTTGTTGTTTTCTTTGTAGGACAAAATGTTAGTCAAGGTGAGATTTGGTTCAAGTCAGAAATATGTGAAGGTGGCAGAGACCGAAGGCGGCTATGAAGACTACAATACATTTATTCAGAAAGGTTGGTACTATTTTTTTTATTACACAGTCGTATCTGTTTGGAGTGAACTAATTATTTGCTTGAATGTCAGTTCATGTTATAAGGTGATTTTAATATTAATTTAACATTTATATAAAGTATTCTGCACACTGCTCAGAAATTATAATAAGTGTCAATATAAGTTTACAAAGGACCATTTTTTCTAAATCTGATATTCTCTCAGTAATAGGAAAGCTAGGTCTTCCTGTACAGACAGAGTTGCACTTGACAGATAAATCAGGGACAGAGGTGGATGCAGATGTGTTTGAGGAACTTTTACAAGCAGGGGACCTTACCATCAATGTGTCGACAGAAAGGTCTACAGGTAAGACTTAGCTCTGTTAGGGAAAAATGAGGATCGTGAACTGTATGTACTGTTTTACTGATGAGTATTGTAGAGATGTGAAGGTTTAACCAATTTGTTTGTGTATTTCTTTTAACTGTCTTGCAGTTGTGCTTCAACAAGATCTAGCAGAAATTTCTTTTCAGTCGAATGTGTCGGACACCTTATCCTCTGTGCCATCTGATTCATCTGATGCAACAATAATTCTTGAGAAAGATAGGGGAATGAAAAGGACCCACGCCGATCGGGAATCAGCAGAAGCGGTATATAGCTAATAACATTTTTTTAAATGTATGACATTAGTTTATAAAACTGAAACACAAAGATATTGTGCAGACGAGCTGTGGTCTTGTTGCAGTAAAGGTAAACATGATAACTTATTGTCTGATTCTTTTTATTTTTAGATGGTGAGAGATATTCTTCAGTCCAAGCCAGGTGGAGAAAAAGTGTTGCATGAATATGACAAAACGAAGACACTGACGGATGGTACACGGCGACATATGATAAACCTACTGGTGGCTGACATGATTGAAGTTCATGGGTAAGCATTTTATGTTCACTGCTGCCAATCTGAAATCAACAAATATTTTTTCATAGAATAAGATGTGCACTTGTTAAAGAACCCTGTTCCATTATTAAAAGCTATTTAATTATTGTGGTCTCCTATTGCTCATTAAAAATGGGCTTATGCTAACAGATTTGTGGCAGAATAATTAAACAAAACTTGGTACCGGAGCAAAAAAGTAATCTCTGGAGCAAAACTATTGAAGCAATTAAGTTATACAAATTAATTAGCCAATGGGATCACATCCCTGAAAAAAAAAAACTTAGTCTTAGTCTTTTTTTTTTTGCTTTATTCTTAATAATAAAAATAATTCTTATTTTAGTTTGACATTTAAGATGCTTTGATTATTTGACACAAAAGCTAATTTCTATACTTGTATACAATTTTTTAAAGCTTGAAAAAGACTGTTTTTCTACTTTTAAAGGAGGATCCCACCAACCTATGTGCGAACAAAATACGCTCTTGGCATCATCACCCTATTTCCTTACCTCAGTGATCCTTACTCAAAAAATGGATATGTAAGTTTGTAAATGAATGGCTTATACTATAATTTATGCAGGGAGGTTATTCAGAATTTTACTTGTATTGACCCATCAGTTATGTTTAGTTTTATTCTTTCTTCTCTAATTTTACAGGAGCACTTCTATGATGCTGACAGTGGATCTGGTTATTTGGCCTGGAGGATAAAGACAGTCCAGCGCACCACTGCAGTTCAGTCCCGGAGATGCTCAACCACCACTACCTATAAAGATGGTCCGAAGAGCAAGAGGGATTTTCTCCTAACTGACAAGCAACTGTTTGGCGAGGAATGCCGCGAGGCAATCTCTATATTGAAGCATACAACCGATGAATCTGTTGTCTTAGAGAAAATGAGGGCAACATTTCAATACCGTCAGACACTAGTTCAAGACCAGCAAAACTCCTCAACAGTCCTGGATGTTTTCCCACGTTTTCTCGATACACCCGGCTTGGTAAGAAATGTATATGGTTTAGGCCTAATTTATTTATTTTTGAACAAGTGAACAATGTGTATTTAAGGTTTACACTTTCAGTTAAACAAGCATACAAATACTGAAAATGTGTGGATGGTTGCAAGGACTTAAGGAGTTTCTTTTGTAGATTGACCGAGACTTCACCATGATGTTTGGAGAGGAGGTTTCTGCCAGATTCTTGGCAAAATGGCTCACTTACTTCAAACCCAGGATCCTGGCAGACTGCAAGAATTCTAATGAGTATGTTAAAGACCTCTTGTCTGGGCATCAATCCTCAGATGAGTCTGGTAAGCATTGCTCATTATCCTTTTAAAACATTAATTTAATTTCACATAAGTCTTTCTTACAATCTTCTACTTTGTTCTGCTTTACCCCTAGGCTGGGACAGTGACCTGTCAAGCATCCTACTGCTGGTTCACCTACTTCCCCCTACTGCAAAAGGACCCAAGAAGAGTCCTAAAATTAGCTCACATCAAGCAGTCAAACATGTTGTGAGATATTTGAGGGTATGCAATGTTTTAATATGCTTTTTAATTTAGTTCTTTTCACAAAGCCACTTTTTGTGAAGAGGCGCATACGTTTTAGTAATGTAATGGGCCATTAAAATGGTTCCTCATGGTTCTTTTATTTATTTTTTCAGATTGGCGCCAGTGTTGAGATCTTCCTTGAGAGTTTGGAACCAGGACAGCCCATCCTCCTGTGTGTCGGTGAACAGAAGAACAACCTCCAAAGATTCTACATCATTGTTGACCATAAGGCCATCCCTTGCAAGGCTCAGACATCCCTGGCAGCTTTCGATGAACTCTTCAAGGCCCACTTCGTCTTCAGTGTTAACTACCAAGAATCCCTTAACAGCTTCTACACATTCATCCAAACCACTGTGTTCAACATTGATGTGGGAAGTACCAAGGAAAGTCCCCGTGTGAAGGAGCTCAGAGCAAGACTGCTGAACACAAGTATCTGAGGTGACACACATCCTTGGATGCAAATATGTTGATTTGTTTTATCTGCAAGTTACACCACAGAAGTTCTTCGTTGCTTTGTCAGCATTTGAGATTTTACCATGGTTTATATCCAGGAAAGACATTACGTTTGAAATGTGGACAGCCGGGATGTTCTTCATTATTTTGCACTTATTCAGGGTTCAAGAAACACCTTATTCGTTTGCACCTGGACACTGTTTCAACAAATACTGTTTACAATATGGACTCTCTATTTTGATGAGCATTTCGGTGCTTACTGTATCGAGGAGAGGGATGATTCATTTTCTGTTATTTCTATTGATGAGTTGATTTATTATAGACCCTATGATAAACAGTTCTCTAATGAGATGGATGAAAAAATATACATTGTGCCGCATTGCCATGTTGTGTGACCCGTGGTATTTTGTGTGACCCGTGCTATTGTTTTGTGTGACCCGTACTGTTGTTTTATGTGACCTGTGCTATTGAGGCTGCCAATTAAGACATGCTATTTTTAAGCAAATGCTGTTTGTGGTGGACTTGAAAATACAAGATTTATTTGAACAAACTTTTGTATTGATGTTTTCCTTCTTCGTTAAGTACTAGGAATATGCTGAATTCAAAAGTAAAATTGTACCATGTATAGCATTAGGGATTATAACTCCCTACAGTGTGTTTTTGAAACATAAATCAACTCTACAAGAGTAAAATACGGAGTTTGATTTTAAATCCTTTATAGTGTTATATAGCAGCAACTCTGGTCGGTGATAAAACAGAATATACAAATAGTGTTAAATTTTTACACTGCACACTAGTGTTGTGTAAATTCAACACTGGCCTGTGTTGACCGGTGTTAAATTTCAACTATTGAGAGAGTTGCTGCAACTCTATCACAGTGTTGAGCATTTAACACTTTTAAAAGTGTAGTTTTAACTCAAAATAGTGTGGACCAATATACACACTTTAAAAGTGTTAAATTTAACTCTATCGGTGTTGAATCAACTCTGCTGATTTTGCTGTGTAGCTCTGACTCTAACTACAGAAGATAAAGTATGGTTTAGATATCATCTCCTCTCTGCTCAGAGAGCCAAGTCTGTTGGTGGGTAATAATGCTACTCTGATGAAGTTGTGCGTGCCACAGACCGACATTAGCGCGGCCGTGTGTTGATTTATGATTCTGAGCAACAAACCTCTTGTTTATGATCACGCAACATCTGGTGATGGGGAATCAGTCATTTTAATCAGCTCTACGCTGTTATCTGATCATTTTTTCCTCGCGACTTTGTCACCCGTGTGTGTGTGTGTGTGTGTGTGTGTGTGTAGATGAGTGCATGTGTTTGTGTGTGTATGTAGGTATGAGTGTGAGTGTGAGTGGCCGATCATGTGTGTCTGTGTGTCTGTGTGTGGTTTGGGTTTTTCTAAGAAGATGACTAAACAAGGGAGAGAGGAAACCATGGGTTTGTACACCTTCCACATAACTCATTTTAGATGTCTCCATCCTGCAGATATGCAGATGGGGTCACAGGAAATTTCTTACTCATAAACTGGAGATAGTTTATGGTACATTTTATAAAAAAGATGTGAATGGTAATGGTCCCTTATTTACAGATTGCCTTGCAGATATGTAGCCACGAGAAAACGACTACTAACTAATGAATATTACGGGCAGATGTTTATATGGTGGGAACCACTGTGTTAAGTATATGCACATTTAGGGTTCGGATGCAGGAACCAACGATCCAATTCTAGTGTTTGGGTACATAGAATAATCCACCTGTGAGCGTGTCCTGGGGCTACTCGGAAGGCCTTGGTTCTGGTGGCAATCGGGCCGTATCATGTTTTGTCTCATCAAAGTGGATAAATATCAATGAGTTGTTCAAACATCCCTCTTGGGCCATTAATTAGAAAACAATGGATCAGCGTGACCCCGGCACACTGTGATTGGTTGAAAAAACAAAAGAATGTACGAACTTCAAACAAATAAACTCCCAACCTCTTTGGTCATCTGCTAGCTATACAAATGGAAGAATCTGCTATGATGACAGCCGTAGACATTTCTTTAGGTCAAAAAGCATGACTTTACTGAACAAAATGTTGAACTACTCCTTCACACTCTTATTGTGAAATTCTTGTTTTCTGCCTAACAACAAAGCAGTGTAGAGGGAGGTGATAGCTAATGTGGGAGGGCCATGTAGAATGAGTAGGAGGGGCATAGAGATAAGGGATGGGAGGACCTAGAATGAATAGGAGGGCAGGTAGAAAGGGTGGGAGGGGTAAAGAGAAATAGTGGGAGTGGCATATATGCATGGTTGCAGCATATTTAAGGAGTTGGAGGGGTTGCAAGAGGAAGTGGGAGGGGTTGAGAAAAGGTAAACACCATCTGGGCAAATATACGCTTACATAAACTGGAAACATGTCCAGGATGAGACGTGTTTTCTGGATAAGACGTGGTTCTGTCTGGCAAAAAGCTTTTACTTGGTGCTGTGGTCTTCCGTTGTTGTTGTTGTTGACTTAAAGCACATTTATACAAATGACAAATCACTGTCCTGTTGCTTCGGTCTGCAGAATACCTCTTTCTGATTAATTCAACCATCTGTTCCTGCATCTTGCCTTTCTAACTTTTGTTGTCTCTGCAAACGTTTCATGATTCAAATCGAGGTGCGTGGATTATGAAATACAATACACGAACATTAACATGATCTTGAAGTTGACTGACAGCTGTGATTGATTGTCAGAGTAAGAGTTCACGAGAAGATTTGCATATATTGGAAGCTGGCGCCTTCCTTTCAATGGAAATGAATGGAAGTTCATGGCTCCCCACTGATATGACCAGCGTTAGCGCTAGAGTTAGAATTAGCACGAGTGTGAGTGCTAGCCTTGGGGCCGCACACAGTTGTCTTTCGTTTCACCTCTTTAAACATTGTACCTACGAATGTTCCTGGCCTGTGCTTGACTTCCTTGCAGTGGATCTCCTGTGTTTGAACGCTGGCCAAAACCAAACGAGCCGCCCAGAGAATATCATTGTCCATCACTACGACCGTCCGGGGAAGGATGGTTTGCTCGCTCGAGAGCAGTACAGTTTAACTGTGGCGTGATGAATGCGTGTCACACGCACGCAGCACGACGCGGGCCAGTGATGAAAGACCGACGGAGACCACGGACAGCAGTTGTAACGGCGATCAATTTGCTGTGACAAAGTCTCGACGTGAAGGATGGCAGTTTGATGTTTTTAGCACTTTGTTAATCTACCCTGCGCCCTACGAAAAAAAAGAAAAAAAAAAGAAACGTCCAGTATTTAATTTTGAGGCCTTTCATTGGCCACATTTCCGATGGGATTCCGTTGCGTTTTAATGTGACCTTTAACTCTGCTATAACGTTTGCAAATGCAACAGAGCCCGTAGATCATAACCTTTAATTATTGCCCGCATATGCACATTTTTTCCCAGAAAAAGACTACACCTAAACTTCAGCAGTTCAAAGTTTCAACTTTAATCCTTCTTCCAACCTTATACGTACATAAATACCAAACACTGTTCCTCTCTCGGGGGGGGGGGCGGGGAGGAATAAGGTACAGAAAAGTACCTAACAGGCATAAAAGTCTGTCATGCGGTAACATCTAAAAAAGGAAAGCAACATGGACGACAAGGGCATCGCACGGCAGCTTCCTCTCCTCCTCCTCCACCAGCCGTTCTATTTATGACTGCACTTTCTGTGTGCAACCACGAGGACGTAGTGAGGGAGCCGAGGGTGCCGTTGCGGCTCTATCACTCTATTAGCGGGGAAAGGACACATAGCAGGGAGGCCCATTCATCACGGAGCCAGGGAGCAGCCAGCAGTACCCTGCAGCCTGCAGCCGCGCCTCGCAGAAGAGACAATACACTGCGCTCTGCTGAGCTCGCCCGGGACAATCTGTTCACAAACCCCGTGCACGCAGCATGCAGAGGGGGGGTCTGGAGTGTGTTTGGTGATGTATGTTGGAGGTTGTATGTGTGTGGGTGTGTGTGTGTGTGTATGTGTGTGTATGTGTGTGTTTCTAAATGAAAATGTTTTGAGACATAGATGAGCTGAGGTGAGGTGTTTCTGTGTGTCAGAGTGTGTGTGTGTGTGTGAGTTTGGTATTTCTGAGTGTGTGTGTGTGTGCGTGCGTGTTTCTAAATGATCATGGAGACACAGGTGAGCTGAGGTGAGTGTCCATGTTTGTGCATGCTTGTGTGTGTGTGTGTGTGTGTGTCTGTGTGTGCATGCATGTGTTTGCGTTTTGGTACCACCTCTAAATGCTAATGTTTTAGAGATGCAGGTGAGCCGCGGTGAGGTGTGAGTGTGTGTGTGCATGTGTCTGCATTCCTGCATGTCCATCCTACAAACGGCCGTTGATCGAGACACCTAAACAGGTGAGCTGGGGGAGTCTGTGCGTGTCCATGTGTGCACTAGTGTGCATGTATTTCTGTACAGATGTGTATGTGTGTGCGTGTTCCCCAGCCTGGTTCTGGGTGCTGCTATGTGCCTGGGGTGTGCCTGTAATTGAATTCCCAGGACCTCAAACCACATTTAGAGTTAAATATCCCATGAGCGAATGAGACAAAACTCTTCCTATTTCCAGGAAATTAATATACATTGGATTCAACTCTGCTTGAACTCATAACTAGGGATATTACTGACATTCCCTGTAGGCTACCCCTATCTCTCTCTCTCACTCCCGCGCAGGAATTCCAAACCATTAGGATTTTCTCAATTGCTTGAACATGTAAATTGATGTGTGAATTGACTGTTCGCGTATGGGTGTGTGTTTGTGTGTCTAGGGAGGTATGTGTGTGTGTGTGTGTGTGTGTATCTTCATACTTGCACGTGTGTGTGTGTGCGTGCACGTGTGGGGGGCACTAATTATGTGTCATACATGACAGGCCCCCGGCCGAGCCGAACACACACTCCATCTTGTGACCTTCGTGCGCGCTATCGCGGTTGCCATGACAGCGCCCCTTGATGCCTTCTGACAGCTCTGATTCACCCTTGATAAGGAATAAGGGCCACAGGCCACAGGCCACACATTGTCCTCCCTCAAATACATACATGAGACATAATATAGGCACACAGATACATGCATGTGTGTGTATGTGCACGAGCATGCATGTTTGCACACATGCACCCGCACGTTCACGCACACACACGCACACACACGCACACACACGCTGGTATGCACACATACACACACATGCATACACACACACACACACACACATGCACACACACACACATACACATACACCTTCCATCTATATTATGTGAGCACCAACTATAGAATTATCATACTAATACTACTAATAATATTAACGTTGTCGTGGGTTCAAGCTTCAAATCGTCTTTTAAACTAGTCTTAAAGAGCATTCAGCTTTCTTGTTGCGCGTCACATGATTCCCATGGCTTTAGAGTACAAATCTTGCTACATACAGTATTATGGTGGTGGTGGGGTAAGTCATATGAATGGGATCAGTTGGACTATAACACATGTAACACTGGCATGCGTTCATACAGATGCAAATGTGCATGTGTGTGACACACCGAGGCAGAGTAGCA
The DNA here is from genome assembly GCA_026745465.1 of Lota lota. Lineage (NCBI taxonomy): Eukaryota > Metazoa > Chordata > Actinopteri > Gadiformes > Lotidae > Lota > Lota lota. The sequence goes on from JACYXH010000249.1 coordinate 7,124,774, forward strand.
ACACACACACACACACACACACACACACATAGATTAAAATAGACACATAGATTCAAATTCATATACTAATGCCCCCACACACACATTCACACACACACACACACACACACACACACACACACACACACACACACACACACACACACACACACACACACACATTCACACACACATTCACACACACACACACACATTCACACACACACACACACACACACACACACACACACACAGAAACACAAATATGTTGACATGCATTCATACAGTGAACATTAGACATTGTCACACACACAAACACACAAGCATACACACACAAGCACACATTGACAAGCACAAATATACACACACATGCAAACACGGTTACACACACACACACACACACACACACACAAACACACACCACTAGCACCACCGTCCTCCCGGGCCCCTCTGTCTCTGTCTGGGCCCTTGTGGAGGCCCCTGAGTGCTCCTTGTTGACGTTGACAAAGCATCATGGGTTCCCTCCCTCCACCCCACCTGCCCGCCACTTCATCAAGTCCCACGGCAACAGAACGGCGGGAAATCCATCAACCGCCCCGTGCCGAGAGATGATGTCATCAGGCAGGGACATCTCACAGGAAGTTTGACGGTTACGACTCCACCCATCCCCCCTTCACCCCACACCCCTCCACCTCCACCCACCCCCGACCGCTCAGCTCTCTGAATAATTAACTCCGTCGCGCCGATAAAAACACGGCGATGCGCTGATATCCGACGCCAGCCATTTGACCTCTTTGGTGTCAAAGTGACGCAACTTTGTTTCAGTTTAAAGATTTAAAGGGCAAGCTGAAAATCCTCCTGATGTAACGTCAAGGCTGACACGGTAAAAGGGGGTCTGGGTTGTGAAGAACTAGATGTTTGGGATGTGCATTGCATTGTGTGTGTGTGTGTGTGTGTGTGTGTGTGTGTGTGGGCGTGTGCGTGTGTGCGTACACACAACGCCTCAAAAACACCAGGACAGGGCAGCGAACCTGACCTTGACTGTGGCCACATCACCAGGATGAATACAGATTCTGTGTTTTGCTGTTGTACTTTGGTAGTGTTTTTATGTGTAACGGGTGTTTAGTTTGTGTGTACGTTTGTGGGGAGGGAGGGAGCATGTGTGTGTGTGTGTGTGTGGGGGGGAAAGACCCTTCCACCATCACAGGCCCCTGGCCCGTGGCATGTCTACCGCATACATAAGATGGCTCTACACAGGTACCAGGGTGGCAGTGGGGCTGGCGTGTATACGACGAGAGCATGACTCACATTTGGATAATCTCTCTCTGGAGCTGGGGCTGGAGCTACTGTAAATCCTATTTGTGGCAAACGTCAAGGCAACATTTTTTCTTTTTTCCTTTTTTTTAATCATCCTCTTCCTGACAGATTTTCTGGAATAGCGTTTATTTATTAATATTACTCATCATATCCTGGTGCAGCACAGCAAAAAGATGGGGAGGAGGAGGAGGAGGAGGAGGAGGAGGGATTCGTGGAATTTACAACATTTAAAATAGGATGCTGAGTCTTCAGGACAGGATGGTGAGATGTTCTGGGTTCGAGGCCCGATGTCCGCAGTCTACCTGTAGTTTATAGGGGTTAGAACCGATGTCTAACCTGCTCATTAATTAAATTCTTACAAAAACGTATAAATGCAACAGAGACCGACTTACAAACGGACTCTGTAAGTCCCTTTGGATAAAAGTGTCTGCTAAATAACTTCTAAGTTACTAAATAAGTTCAAACCTGTTGTTTTTTCATCAGCCGTCAATTTCCATCGGTTTCTCCAACCGCTAAACGATTTTGAACCTGTCTTTGCGCGTCTGTTCCCGTTGAAACAAAATAAACAAACGAAAAATGAATTCTCTGTTCCTCGCTTTAACACTATCACAGATTCACACAAGCAAGCTACTTGGTCGAAAAAAAAGAAGCCTGTATATTTATCTATGCAAATGTCCACAGCCTATTGTTTTGGAACAGGAGTGCGTCGGCAGAAGTTTATAGTCTAACTAGTTCCCCCCACGAGTCCTCAGCAAGGCCAGGCACCGTAATTATAAAGATACGTTTAAAAACGCCTTTCACATCCAAGAAGCCCGGGTTAAATGAAAGATGAATAAATAAAGATGTATCTTTCTTTTTTAACTCGCCCAGACACTGATTAACCTCAGAGTGGTGGTTGAAAGGTTGACAAAAAATACAATATTAATCTAGAGTATCTCAACGGGGACAGATGACAGTTACTGGTCAGACCGGTAATGTCCAAGTCACGTTTTTGAATGCCTAATGTTGTGAATACCATTTCATTCTGAGTCACAAAGCGTAGTATTCTTTACTCACAAAAAGTATTTCCTAATTTGGATGATGTGTACAAAAGTGCAACCACAATTGCACATAAGCCTATGTTTGCAGGGTAATGAAAATGTTTTATAGGTCTGAAGTTTCAGTCCTGCTTTGTAAACCATGTTGAGATTCTGGTCATCGATTCTGGTCTCCCGATTATAATTTTTTAAGCAATCTTGCTCGCCTATCCCAGTTCTGCAACTACCATATTTCCAAAACAACAGAAGAAGTACACTGAGACCAACACCCCCCCCCCCCCCCGTGTGTGCATGTTTGGGGGGGGGGGGGGGGGGGGGGGGGGGAACTGTGAAGGATGTTAGCTATCCCTTTTCCTACCCTATTTCAACAAAGATACAATTATGCACGGAGCAGCTTCCAAAATGGACTTGTAAAGGACTTGTAAATCCTGACTCGAGTGTTATGGAGAATAGCCCTGACATTGAGGTGTCTTGTGAAATAAAATGGCCTCCATTGTAGGTGCTTTTCTTCATCCCCCATTCGTTCTGTAACAGTCTTTTGGGTCACACATGATGTGTACGCTCGGTGTGTCATGCATGTCATTTGGCGAACACGAACGCATGTCTATTTTATGATCATATACGGTGGAATGGCCAGATCTAAGCGAGGTTGTTTAGCCTATCACAGTCTCTTTCTCTGCGCGTTGATGCTGTTTTAATCTTCATGTGTTTTCCTTGTATTGCTTTGTATCTCTAGGGGCATACGTTGGATTGGGGGGGTTTGGGTCATGTCTGAATGGAATGGGCATTTTGCATGTTTTTTTCCCTCCATGTTTGCGTGATTTCTTTGTTGCACCCCCACAGACATGTTGTTGACGTGTTTCAGTCACTGTATTTCCCCACAAGATGTGATTGATGATTGTATAGAGCATGCAAGGCATGGTTGGAGGGATGGATGGATGGATGATGGATTGATAGATGATGAATGAATGATGCGGGGATGGATGGATGATGGATGGATAGATGGGAGGGATACATTAATGGGTGATAGATAGATGGAAGAAGGGATGATGGCTGGATGGAGGCGGGTGAGAACAGATGGGACTTTCTGTGTCCTTCCTTGTTATGAGTTAAATCATCGTCACTTGTGTTAATTAGTTAATTGAATGCACCTGTCCACTATCCTACCTTCAAGTCCCCATATCACCACCACCTGTTCCATTTTTATCCCCCTCACATATGGCCCTCTCACTCAGTCCCAACCTACTCACCTCCGATTTATTATTTATTATTTAGCAGATGCTCTTATCCAAAGCGACCTGCAGTGATTTACTTTTTTATATTTGCAGGTAGTGGTTAGGGCTTCTTGCTCAAGGATGCCTTACAGGTAGGCTGTGGTCATTGGTGTTCAAACCCACAACTTTCTTTGGAGTCAAACACCCTTCACCAGGGTTGGCATATCCTTTACTCGTGTTTTTAGTTTTTTTACTCCGTAGACTCTTTACAGCGGTTGCACATGGTTACCAGAGACGCACGATGGGAAATTCTGTGTCCTTCCTTGTTATTACTTAAATCATCTTCACCTGTGTTAATGAGTCAATTGAACACACCTGTCCCATATCCTTCCTTCAAACGGCCCAAATCACCAGCTTGTTACATTCATTCTCATCCCGCCTCCCTCACACACTCACTCATTCTGGATAGTTCTGGGTGTCAGACAGGTGTCGGCAAATCCCTTTCACATGGATTATTATTTTTTTTATTACATGGAGTACGGCGGGTTACCAGAGACAAGCGGACCCCCGTCTCCCCCTCTCTCTCCCCCTCTCTCTCCCCCTCTCTCTCCCCCTCTCTCTCCCCGGCAGCGGCAGCCCGCTCTAATTGACATAATTATGGGGATTACGCAGACTTGCTCCGTCTCTGTCACTCCCGCCTTTCAACCGACACGGCCCGACACCGCCGGGGCGGCTTTGTGTTCGTCGCCTCCCGGGTTCCACGCCGCAGTCAACAGAGGACGACGAGAGATAAGAGGGGCGGAGTGGGAGGAGGAGGAGGAGAAGGAGGAGGAGAGCTTCTGTTTCCGACAAGAGGGAATTAACCTGCCGCGGCCCAGAGTTGTACGGACGCCATCGTCCTCAATGCAACCTGCTGCTGTGTGTGTGTGTGTGTGTGTGTGTGTGTGTGTGTGTGTGTGTGTGTGTGTGTGTGTGTGTGTGTGTGTGTGTGTGTGTGTGTGTGTGTGTGTGTGTGTGTGTGTGTGTGTGTGTGTGTGTGTGTGTGTGTGTGTGTGTGTGTGTGTGGAGATACTGTTACTGGAGCAGTGTCACCTTTTTCTGGTCGTAAATTGTCGTAATGTTTGGCATTCCCTACATTTTGGTCTTCACCAAAATTGTAATTGCTACATTCAGTACTTACGTGCTAGATCCATTCTGCATTGTTGCATTGCTCTGTTCCAGAATATACATTCCCCTACCCACACAAACACAACTTTTGATATCCGATTTGAGTGTGATTTGGAATTTGATGGTGATTTGATTAACCTATGATTTGATGCCAGTTGGTCAGAGAGGGTCGAGCGACTAGTGTAAAGCAGAGAGTTTAAAGTATTAATCCCCTCTGATAAGACATGTATCTGATGGCTTTGTGACAGGTGTCCTATCAGTACATACTTTTGTCTTTGGTAATTCCACCAATATAAATTTCATTTATAAAAATAGTATAATCTTAGTGTCTTTAGGGACTGTGTCTTCTGTCCAAATCAAAAAAGCTTTATTGGCATAGAAAATAAACATGTACATTGCCAAAGCAGTTAAAAAATCGAACATAATTTGTTAAATATAAAAAGCGAATCGTACATAATTTTCTATCTCTCTATCTTAGAGTAAGTTGTCCATCAGTTTTTTCTGGTGTCAAGTTGTCTTTGAAAACATGGAGCACTCTCTGGGTCTGTCTGTCTTTCTGCCTGTCATGCTTGTCTATCTGTTGATAGTTATATTTCTCTCTCTGTCCTATTGTCATCGTTGAACAATTGGGCTGAAAGGCATCACTCAGCTCCTGGTCATCGCAACATTAGACACAAAGACAGTATGACTCATCATAAATTGACACTGTTACACACAGATGCTACATTTTATATAATGCACTGAACTGACAATACACACACACACACACACACACACACACACACACACACACACATGCTGTCAGCTGCCATGGGATCACACACCCACACAGACAGACAAAAACACACAGACACACACACCGACACACACACACACAGACACACACATACACAAGCAATAATTAGAGAGTGCTGACATTCTGAAGGTGAAGACTAGTCTGTAACAACGGAGGTAAACAAGGTCCCAATAAAGGTTTCTCTCTCTCTCTCACTCGCTCTCGCGCTCTTGCGCTCTCTCGCCCTCTGCCTTTCTCAGGTTACAACAGGTTCTGTAGAGGTCACCTGCTGGGACTGTGTGTGTGTGTGTGTGTGTGTGCTTTGCCCTCTATTGTAGGCTGTGTTGGTTAACAACTATTTGCTCTGACAGTTGTAGCTTGCAGCTAAACTCCGTTGAGGAGACTGCGAATCAACATCGTTTTTTCTTCTATCGTTTTTCGAACTAAAGCTCGGTTTAAAAAACCAAACAGAAAAACCTAGCAGGTGTTCAATAAAGTTCTGTATTCAAACCGACAAGATAGAATACCTTTTCTTTTTGATCGGTGCGCCAATGGTTTCAGACAGATTTGGTTCATAATACATAAAACAATATTTACATTATACATCAATGCATTTATTCATGATTATAGTCAAGTTTAATCAATTATAATAATCACTTATTATAATTTATGTCATTTGATGGACACCTTTATCCAAAGCATAGTCTAACAATACCCTCAGTGCATACATTTCTTAGCTTGAGGGAATCAAACCCTGTAACCCTGGCGCTGATCCAAAACTGATACCAGTAGAACTCTTTTCCCAGAGGATTCATCGTAGGACAAACACAAGTGTAGCTCCTAACACTCTTTTTTATTATCTGCTCGTTTTGTGAACCAGGGTGCTGGTAGTAGACTAAACTAGTGAAGATAAGTCTACTATCGGTGCCCTGGAACATAAAAAGAGCAGACCCATAACATCCTAACACTGTGAAGAGGGTCCGTGTGATATTGCTTTTATACAACAGTTTTACAAGCGCCATTTATTAGTGAACAGTAATAAGGGGGTATTATCTGTTTGTTTATTTAATCATTTACTTGGCTCTGCCAAATCAAATGGTTCCGGAACTGAACTCGGACTGGACTGTTTACCAGCTTGCTTCGTTGTGCAGGTCTACACGTTATCGCAGGCCAGCTACTTTGTATCATGTACATTTATCTATATGTTTCCTTTTATTGTGCAATCAGTGAAATAAGAGTCTGTTTATAGTCGCTTTTGGTGGCATGTGTGATTCAGATGAGTTAACAGCTTACTATCATTATCGCAATTAGCGATTAATAGAAACTGGGTTAAAGCGGAATGACACATGTATAGTTAAAAGTCCCAGAGCTGTTATACTCTTTATCAGCATTCATGGAATGCCTCTTGTCCAATCAAATAACTTGGTCGGAACCAACTGTTGTATAATGAGCTGAATATAGCAGTTTCTTAGTTTCCAGATGGTAGCACATGGGAAATATATGAAGAAATCGACCAAATTTAAAGGCCGTCGAGGATTGCCATGCATGCACAGACCAATGGCATTATGACCTGCAGTCACCTTCGACTCTGGATGTCTGAGTGTTGCCAGGTGATCAGTGTGTCTTGAGAGACCTCAATGCAGTCTAGACACACTATCTGTTTTTTCTTTCTGTATCTTGTGTCACTCAAGCCCTCTCCCCCTCCTCTCTTCCACTCCTCTCTTTCTTGCTCTCTGTCCTTCTCTTCCTCTCTCTTTCTCCCATTGTCTTCTTTATCTCCATCTGTTCATCTCTTTTTCTCTCCCTCTGTCGCTCTCTGTCTTCCTCTCTCTCTTTATCTCTCTTTTTCTCTCTCTTCCCCTGTCTCTCTCTCTCGCTCTCTCGCTCTGTCACTCTCTCTGTCTCTCTCTGTCTCTCTTGCTCCAGATCCTTGTTTTGTAAGTGTGTATGACCGCATGAATGTTTTTCCTCCCCTTTCCCTCTTTCTTTTACATATTCATCTCCTCCCATGTCTTTCAAAGTACCCCTCTCCTTCTCTCTTGCTCTCCCTCCTTCTCTTTCTCTCTCTCTGACCCGACTATTGACGCTCTCTCTCTCTCGAGCAATGTCCCAGACAACAAAACCTACCATTATGGAGCACAGACTGCCGTAATGGCTCAAGCCATTTGCTTGTTTGACCTATATCTATGTGAATGGCAGCTGGTAACTGTGCTAGACTACCATCATTGTGCGTGTGTGTGTGTGTGTGTGCATGTGTGCGCACGTGTGTATAGAACTTATGCATTTATGCATGCATATGTCAAAGAATCCAAATCCTATTTAGTGCATATGAATGTGTCCATAGGTGCGCATGTACCTGTGTAATTGAGTTTATGGGATTGTGTGTTTGTGTGTGTCTGTGCGTGTGTCGTTATGGTTAGCATTGCCGTCACATTAATCATTTAGCCCCACATTGGCAGCCAGGGGTAGAGCTCGGCATTTCTTAGCTTACATCCGAGCGCACGTAGCACCGTGGCTGTGCAGAATGCTAGCATAACTTGCTAACGGCTCATCTCCATTAATCTCACACAATGTCCTAATTGCTTTTCTCCATCTCTTACCCTCTCTTGGCCTTGTTCTCTGTTTCTTCATGCTGTCCTCTTCTTAGTTTCTCTGTCGCTCTCGCTCTCTCTTGCTCACTCTCTTGCTCTCTTTCTCGCTCTCTCTCTTTATCACAATGTTTGTCTAGCTTTGTTACTCTCAAACTACATCTCTCTCTCATTCCCTCTCTCTCTTACCCCTGCTGCCCCCACCCTACTCTCTCTCTAGCTTACCCTGTCTCTCGCTCCCCCCCCTCTCCCTCCCCCCACCCTTGGGTGCCAGTGTGAGTCATCCTCACCGAAGGACAGCGCAGCTCGTCGCTGACATTCCAAACCGGAGGTCAGAGTGCGCGCCACCAACACCCCGCGCCATTCATCATCTGCCGTCACATGACAAAAATAAAGTTAAACACAGACACACACAAAGAGAGCGAGAGAGAGGTAGCAATAGAGAGAGAGAGAGAGAGAGAGAGAGAGAGAGAGAGAGAGAGAGAGAGAGAGAGAGAGAGAGAGAGAGAGAGAGAGAGAGAGAGAGAGAGAGAGAGAGAGAGAGAGAGAGAGAGAGAGAGAGAGAGAGAGAGAGAAAGAGATTCTAAATGTGTGGATGTGAGTTTCTAAGTGTGCATGCAGAGACTTGTTGTTGCCAGGACAGAGCCTGGCGGTGACTGAGTCCACCCTGCTTATAGAACACACTCCTCAGTATCACACCACAGACATCTGGTTGACATACGCATAGCAGGAAAAACAAAAGCTATGCTAAGCTACTCTAAACTACGTCCACTATTCCAAGTCTGTGTAGACAGCAATAGCAACTTTTTTTTTGTGTTGTCTCATTGCGGGAGCTGCCGGTATTTTTAGATCTCTGGTTCAGCACTCGGAATTAATAACATTGTGGACGTGCAGTGACAAGCACGCTTTAAACTCCACTTAACTAACACTTTAGAATAATTTCTAAATAATGCTTGTGTGTTGTTGTATATACATGTTGTGCATGTGTTTGTGCATTTTGTTGACTCAAGCACACTTTAAATCTCCCTTAACAAGCATTAGAGAAGAGTAATGTAATTGTAATGTTGTTTATGTGTGTTATTGTATGAATGGCTTGTTCTTGTTAAATGTTGTTCTGCATTGTGGATGTTTGAAGGAGCACTAATCCTGATTCCATACAACTTGATATGGCACAGTAACATATTTAATTTTTTAATTTAGAACCTTTGATCCAGAGTGTGTAAAACATTTATTTTCTGAACCAGGTTTAACTAACTGCTCCAAAATTGTTTTTCAACAGTATAAGAAAAGCCCGGCTGCAAATAGAGTTTCACTAAAATGATACCTAGAGCATTTGAAAAATAGTGTGCAAAAATCATCTCTAAATGTTTTCAATTTTGGTTTGTTCACCCATCTATACATAACATGCAAATACGCACAAATATGCACCAAAAAAGAAAAAATGCACCTAGTACAGTGAACAGTCTAAGATAGACATGGGCCTACACGTTGAAAAAGTAGGGATTGGTCAATCGAGAATTTGAAATGGAACCACCCATGTTGGCCGGCCAGCATAAAGGATAAAAAAGAAAATGACAAGTTGATTAATGGTGATAATATCAGGGTAGTGTTATGCTACGTCGCCATTAAAATGTTCCCCAGTACATGCCATTACTTAAATACGCTTCCCTGCTTGGCATATAGGCCTACTCTTATACTTTTCCAACCATGCAAATACTAACTTTCTCGTTTAATCCTGTGTCTGTCGGCCTGGGTTAGAAACGTCCTGTCAGGAGAGACCCTAACCTAGTTTATGTTTCATGATATAAACGGTATTATTATTTCAGGGCTGACTAACTGGTTAAAGAGTCATTTGTTTGAACGCTTGAATGCTAGTTAGCTTCTTGTGGCCTTTTGACAGTTGTGTGTTGAAGGCACTGGAACTAATTTTGTGGTTGCCATGGAACCTGAAACTGCTGTGTGATTGGTTGACTCGGACGAGTGCCTTACTGATTAGAAAGCCTTACTGCGAGCACAGCATACTTGCTAGCTGCCCCTTAGTACTATTTCCAATTGAACAGTTAAATTGTCATTGAACAGAGGCTTTTATCCAAAGCTACTTAAAGTGCACTCAGTAACTGTTCATTAAAGGTGCAGTGTGTAGAATTAAGTGGCATCTAGCAAAACTGACTTGGCAGAATTGGAATATAATATTTATAAATGGGTTTTATTTAGTGTATGATTCCTCTTTGTTTCGTTACCTTAGAATGTGCACTTTATATCTACAAAGGGAGCGGGTCCTCTTCCACGGAGCCCACCATGTTACACCAGAATGGACAAACGGCTCTAGAGAGGACGCGTTTTTACTTTGTAATCATAATTATTATCTGACTTGTAAGCTATGACCTATAGTTTTACAGACTAAATAAGCCAATGCAATTTATAAATCTTTCATTTCGATTCAGTTGGTTGCATTCTGCAACCTCGCCTTTAAGGAGCTGTTATGACTCAGGGCATCTTAGCTCAAGGCCTTAGGGTGCCTACAGGTAGGCTGCAGTCATTGAGGGATCAAACACAGACCCTTCCCGTAGAGCAGTCGAACCCTCTCGGCACTTCACTAGCACATGTATCGGTTGGTCTGCTGCTCTCCGCCTCCTCAATGAACCAATTATGGCCTAAGTAATCAATATACAATACTTTCAACCCTAATCCCCAAAGTAGTGCTAAACTGTTTTCCTTTTAGCTGGATGTGTTTGTTTGTTTGTGTGTTTTGTTTGTCCCCTTAGCCTCCATCACCGGTAGCCACGGCAACATAGTTACCCACGGTTTACCCATTTTATAATAACCTGCAGTCCAGGCACATGGAGTCCATTTCCTCCCCGGACCCCCCGGGGGCTCCCGGCTGCCGCCCGCGGCCCAGCGCCAGCCCGTACGAGTGCTAAAATGTGAGTGTGATGATGAAGGCCATTGGGAAAGGGATAAGTGATTCATCAGCTCGATCGATGGCGATGGAGGGAGGGAGAGAGAGAGAGAAAGAGAGAGAGAGAGAGAGAGCGAGAGAGATAGAGAGAGAGAGATCCATGCCCCCTGGGTGCCAACGGCAGACTGCACCCCCCCCCCCCCCCCCACACTTCCTTTCTCCACCGTAAGGAGGGGAGAAACATTAGATGGGTGGAGAGGGAGAGACAGCGGCAGTGTATGGATTTTAATGTATAAGAGCCGAGTATAGGACAGCAGTGATCCGGCAAGCTCTCTCACACACACACACACACACACACACACACACACACAAACACACACATGCACATTATGTACATATATATATATATATATATATATATATATATATATATATATATATATATATATATATATATATATATATATATATATATATATACACACACACATTTTGTATATACATACGTACACACACACACACACACAAACACATGCATATAATTTGTGTGTGTGTGTGCGTGTGCGTGCACAGACATGTAGGAACATACGTGCATTGGTAAACACACCCTTTTCCCCTCATTGATCGTAACTGAAATGATAATGATAATAACAACCAAATAAACTTCCTTTTAAGTTAAGCAAATTCAGCAAATTCTACACGAGCGAGTACGACAGGTAATTTCTTTATCGCTCTGATTATTGATTCAATCACGTTGAGGACCAATTAGGAGTCGATCAGATGCCTTACAGGGGAGAATATTTGATTTCATATCGGCTGGCGCACTGCAACCCCCTTCAAGGGCGTTCGGACGACCTATTGATGTGGCTATGATATTGATTAGTGATAATAATAGGGTGAGACATGGTGTGTCACGGGGGTGGACGGCTGGTTGAAAGGGAAGGCTGACTGACCCTCTCTGGCCCGTGTGGATCTAACCTAGTACTGACCTCGGATTTAGATGCTTTGGCCACTGTGTAATGTCCTTGTGTGACCGTCATACTCAACCACCACCACCACCTCCTCCTCCTCCACCACCACCACCACCTCCATCCCTCTCCACCACCACCCCAGAGACAGAATGACGTATGGGGGGGGGGGGGGGGGGGGGGGGGGGGGAGACTCACCGCTGAGCTTGGGCTGGATCCGAGTTATAATTATTTTTTTCTCTATACCTGAATAATGTATCAATATCTCCCGAAACAGCAATGTTTGCATTTCTCTCTCTCTCTCTCTCTCTCTCTCTCTCTCTCTCTCTCTCTCTCTCTCTCTCTCTCTCTCTCTCTCTCTCTCTCTCTCTCTCTCTCTCTCTCTCTCTCTCTCTCTCTGCCACTCTCTCTCTCTCTCTCTCTCTCTCTGCCACTCTCTCTCTCCCTCTCTCTCTCTGCCACTTTCTCTCTCCCTCTCTCTATCTCTCTCTCCATTCCCCTCGGTCCCTTCTATCCGTCCTCTCTCTCTGTCTCTCCCTCCCTCTCGCTTCCCCTCTCCCACCTATCCCCCTCCTCTCTCTTTCTGCCTTATCTGAATGGCTCTCTCTCCCCGCCCCCCCCCCCCCCCTTCCTCCCTCCCCCCTTTTTTTTGTAAGTCTGAAAATAGAGTGCAGAAGAAGGCTGTTGCTATGGTGATACATCCACTGGCGTTGCCCGGGACATTTTTAGCCACGCGATTCACTGGGGGGGGGGGGGATTTAGCTTGCCTGTAACTTTCTGTAATTTCCATTCTAATTATATCACTGTGTGTGCCACCGTGTGGCATAAGAAAGGGAGGGAGGGGAGAGGGGGAGGGTGGGCGGGTGGGGGGAGAGGAGGCATTAGGGTCCTCTCTCTCTCTGGTGCCTGCCCCCAACACGAGAGAGAGAGAGAGAGAAAGAGAGAGAGAGAGAGAATCGACGATCCAGTGATTGGGGGAGACACCAGATACCACAGGCAACAGCTGACGCACCCATATGCACTTCACATTTCTGTAGTATAATATGTAATGTTAACATGTGTATTTTTTATATAATGTAAACATTTGAGTGCAATGTGTACAAAGTCTTTGTAGGTCTGTAGTTGTGATTTTTGGCATGATGTGTGTTGAGGCAGGGAGTATTTCATTGTATTTTTAATTCACATGATAACAGAGTTGAACTTGACACTCGATTATCAGGGGATCCGGTGATTGGAAAGACTGGATTATCAGGAGTTCCAGTGAACGTGGAGACACTAGATTATCAGGAGTTCCAGTGAACGTGGAGACACTAGATTATCAGGAGTTCCAGTGAACGTGGAAACACTGGATTATCAGGAGTTCCAGTGAACGTGGAGACACTAGATTATCAGGAGTTCCAGTGAACGTGGAGACAGTAGATTATCAGGAGTTCCAGTGAACGTGGAGACACTGGATTATCAGGAGTTCCAGTGATTGGGGAGACACTAGATTATCAGCAGATCCAGTGATTGCGGAGAGATGGTTAAACGCAGTATTAGCAGCCAGCAGGAGGTCCCCACTATATCATAGCCTGCTGCGAGATGCACACACCATTTCTCTCTCTATGGCTGAGTAGGCAGATTGCTGTGATTTTCTGTCATTTTTCTTTCCTGTCCTCTCCTGTCCTCCGCTTGTCATTCCTTCTAGGTTTCATTCCTTTCACTTTCCGTTCGATGTATTTCCTTTCCTCTCCTTTTCTTTCCCTTCCTTCTTTCCTTCAATCTTACCTTCCTTTATCCCTTCCCTCTTACATTCACTCCTTCCTTCCTTCCTTCCTTCCTTCCTTCCTTCCTTCCTTCCTTCCTTCCTTCCTTCCTTCCTTCCTTCCTTCCTTCCTTCCTTCCTTCCTTCCTTCCTTCCTTCCTTCCTTCCTTCCTTCGTCTTCCACTTGTGAAGCGGTGTTGATGAAGCCACTAAGCAGATGACTGAGCTATCTTGACTGTCTTCTGCAGATTTTATTGCTTTTTGTTCATGGAATGGCATTTTCTTACAAAACAAGGTAACAGAGTTGAAGTACCATGAAGTCCATTTGATGACTCATCAGTACAGTCTGCAGTTCTGAGTCCTCTATGTTGGAAATCAGAATCAGAATGTGTTGCAATGTTTTATTGCTAGAAATGTTTGCACACACCGGTACTTAAAAAAAATATACGAGATACAAAATATAAAACTGTACATGATGTGAGAAGACATTACATATATGCAATATAAAGATACTGCATTGACAAACAAAACACTTCAAAACACAAAAACTGTGTGCATCAAGATGGCCACTGTCTGTCGGACTATTCTGAAAACGGGGGCAGTCTAGCATGGCACGGCCTGGCACGGCATAGCATTTGAGCTGGTTAGGCCTGGAGCTTTGTCAGCTGTGGACATGGGGTCTATTGTCCAACTGACAACCTGCTCCTTTATGCAGTGATCCGCGCGTCTGTGAGGTTGGGAGCACTTTGCTCTGACTTCCTGTCTCATTACATTAATGTTTTTCTGCATCCATCAAGCCACATCACCCACGGTCAACCCCATCCAACTGCCATAAATAAATATGTCTTTATTTTTCAATGAGGGGATGGCAGACCAAAGCTTAGAATATTTACCAAAGTGAGAGTTTATATATTACCGGGAAAAAAATGTTTCTTTTCAATAATTCATACACTTCAAAGGGAACCTCATGGAACGTCATGAATAAACCAGCGGTTCGGTCAAGCTCCATGTTCTCCAACACAACTTGACAATGGCAAAACCACCCGGACACATTTCTTTTGAAGTTATTCCAGAAGTGTTGAGGAAGAGTAGGTCCCCACGAACCATATAGAAATACAGAATTCTTTAGCTTCCAGTTCAGGCTTAATTTACAGTAAAAAGTAAATAAAGTGAAGAAAAGCACGCTTACTGTTATTTTAATGTTGTGTGTGTGTATGCGTGTGTGTATGTGTGTGTCTGTGTGTGCGTGTCTGTGTGTCAGTGTGTGTGTGTGTGTCTTTGTGTGTGTGTGTGTGTGTGTGTATGTGAGATTGTGTGTGTGTATGTGTGTGTCTGTGTGTGTGTGGGTATGTATGTGTTCTGTGTCTGTCTGCATGCGTGCATGTGATTGTGTGTGTATGCATGTGTGTGTGTGTATGTGTGTGCATGTACATGTACATGTGCATGCGTTTGAGACATTGGAAGAGGCAGCCTAACCCCTGAGCAGGAAACACCCGGTAACAACAAAGAATGACAAATACTTTCTGATGAGAATTCAGAGTTGCGTTTATAATATTTATATTCATATCAACCGTCTCATCATTCATTGAGAAGGAGCCCTATCCAGACTAGCCGCTCACGGTTCTCTCCACTCTGCGCATCCGTGGTAGACATATCTATTAATACCGCTCCATTAGGGCGTTTTTGTGCTGATGGCTGAAGAAGGGGAAAATGATCAATACAGTTATGTTTCTCCGTTCTCGGGTAAAGATTAATCACTGGCATAATACAACAGACATCAACAAGTTCCCGGGGAAGAAACATGACCTATGAGCGTATTGACCAAGCCCATAATAAACTCTAGCCTTGTTGTTATAGTTGCAGAAATGAAATTATTTAGCTGTGTATTATAGTGTTGAAAGGTTCTCTTTACACAGACGTATTCAGCTAGATGTCTGTAAATGATGCTGTAGCTTTTGCAAAAAAAATTGAATTTTCTAAATGTTGACCAAATTGGAACTGACCCTTCCAACCGTAAATGATCAACCAGAATCCTCTTTCTCTTTCTCATTCTCTCTCTCTCTCTCTCTCTCTCTCTCTCTCTCTCTCTCTCTCTCTCTCTCTCTCTCTCTCTCTCTCTCTCTCTCTCTCTCTCTCTCTCTCTTTGTAAATATTGCTACCGCGTGTCTGGCCCAATTTATTTTTTTCCGGCCAGCCACAAAAGATGGCTAACACGTGTCAGCTTGTGCAAACAGGCTCTGTGTGCCTTTTAAATGTGCCTCTATTCTCCCAGAAGGGTGAGTTGGGCCTTCTTAGCCCAAGCAGTCCATCTCAATTGGCTTTGAAGGTACAATGGCAATGGAATTAGCTAGCCCTACCACTGCCCTAATCATTACACAAAGGTAGCTATTCACACTAGATTGAACCACTTTTGACTGTGGCCAATGGGCCAATACAAGTTTGCTGATATAGTGAATTTAGCAAACCTAATAGTGCATTGGCTGGTTTGTGTCCTTTCAAAGATGAGTCAATTAACAAAGTTAGCTATCTCGCTAAAGTGGTTTAATATGCTCTAACCAGCATTGCGGACTGGTAAATGTGTGTTATTGTGTGCATGGTTTGTCAATTAGAATTTATTACAGTATAATGATACTATAAACGCATACACGCTATTATTATACGCAAGCATGCTTTTGTGGTAAGTCTCTCTCAGCCTGCTAGGACGTAAAGCCACGTGTCCATCCCATTAACAAACACTTCCTGTCATGGTTGCTTCACACACACACCAGAAAATATAGAACAGTGCAGCAGCATCTCTAGGATTTAGCCTCCAAGAATCCAATAAAAAGGATTCTGGACTCTCTGCCCTGGTTTGATTCACACACACACACACACACACACACACACACACACACACACACACACACACACACACACAGAAAGGGTGCACACTTTCTCTCATACTATTGCTCTCTCTCCCTGTATCTCTCCACCTGGATGGAGGATGGCAGGCTAAGAGCCAGGGTACCCCCCCCCCCCCCCCCCCCATACACACACACACACACAAAAACACTCACACACACACACACACATACACACACACACACACACACACACTACCACACACAGTAGATTACAGCCCATTTCTTTCATTCTGGCCCAGCTTCTATTTGTTCACATCAACATCAAAGGCTGTCCATGGCCCTCCAATGGGGAGCCAGGCTTTAAGACTTTGACCAATTGTTCTTCTGTGTGTGTATGTGTGTGTGTGTGTCGTGCACTCAAGGCCGCTACCCTCGTGGTGGCGCTCCCTGAGATGATGAGCAGGCAACAGCACACACAGACACACACACACACACACACACACACACACACACACACACAAACGAGCACACACACACACACACACACACACACTCCCCCAAACGGGCACACATACAAGTGAGAGGGGATGAATCTCTGCAGATCAATGAATGATCAGAGGATGTGCGCTCTTTGTCTCCTTCAGATGTCAACCCTCCCAATCGTCTACTACTTGACCTAAATGCCTCCGTTCGTTTGTACTCCTCCTCCTCCTCCTTGTCCGTCTTTACACTGGCCTGCTCTGTCCTTCTGGGTTTACTTCCATCCCTCGCCCTCTCCCTCTTTCCCTCTTTCTCTCCCTCTCCCTCTCTCTGTCCCTCTCTCTGTCCCTCTCTCTCTGTCCCTCTCCCCCTCCATATCCCTCTCTCTCTCTCTCCCTCTCTCTGTCTCTCACTCTCACTCCCTCTCTCCATCCTTCGCCACCATCTTTGTATTTTCTTGGTTTTTGTCTCGTTGGCCATCGTTTGACCCCTACTTTTATCCAAAGTTACTTTCATTCAATTCAAATACCTCTCCTTCAGGAGCAGGTAGGGGTTAGACAAGGAACCCTGAAGCCAGATAGGCTATGGACAATGGTGATCATACCTGAGAATCTTCCGGCAGGGAGTCAAATACCCTAACCACTACACTATCTTCCATCAATAATTTAGAAAAAATAGCACTGGTGTTACTGTGATGGCTGTTGTGATGTGACGCATGCAGGCACAATCTGACAACCTTCTTACTTGTTGCATGAGGAGGATCATTGACAACCTTTTGAAATGACACCATTCAGTTTTCTATTGTAGGTTTATTTCAGTTCTATGTTAAACAGCCGCGCTTAAAAACGAAGAGGTGGTAGTCATTCAGAGAGGATGAATCGACTGCATTAAACAAGCTCGATATCCACTCTTGAATTTTGTGGTTCTCCTTTCACCACTTACACCACAATTGAACTTCTTCCTTTACGTTTTCCACAGATTTCTCCAAGACAGGGGTGGAGTCCATCTCCTTTGCATATCTATTCCACCACACCAGGGGGGCTACTTCTAGAAAGATCCACCATTTTAAACAGTGTGCAATCCTTTGTTCTCCAAGTTCCCCCAATTCTTGTTGGAGAAGCATTGGAGATGTATTAGGGTTTTCTGATGTACCAAACAAGAGTATAATCTAAGGATCGGGAAAGAAAGAAATATATATATATATATATTCATGTGAGTGTTGCGGTTCTTTGATCATTGTGTTGATTCCAAAAGCCTTATTAAAAAGTGGTTCATTATTATTTATTTATTTTTACCATTAATGGTACAGTCCTACGGACTTCTGTTCTGTTCGTCCACATTTAAAAAAAGAATGGCAGACACCGACGGACCTGTGGAACCCAAACCCCAAAAGGTATACATTAAACCACACACAGGATCAAATCTAACGTCAGAGTGTTGGAACGCATACAATCGTACATTTACAGAATGGCAACATTCACAGAATGGCAATACGTGTCGTATTGGCACTCAAAACTCTTATCGCAAGGTCCCTGCGGATTCCTGTCCCGTACAATCCCATTAGCCGCTTGGATTGTGTGTGTGTGTGTGTGTGTGTGTGTGCGTGTATATATCTGGACAGGTAGTTGCATCCCAGTGTGGTTATTCTGGAACAATGTGTGAGGAGAGTTCATGTGCCGAATGTCAACCACCTTTACCCGCTCTCTCAGTTGTGTGACTCTGTGCACTCTTTGTGGCACAGAGCTTCTGACATGCAAGAGGGGACAGGATCTTATGTGTGTGTGTGTGTCTGTGTGTGTGTGTTTTTCTGTGTGTATGTGTGTGAGACGTGTACGAAAGCATATTTGGAACATATGTGTTTTACTGTGTGTCGATGTGTATGTGTTATTAGGTGGATGCATGTGTGTGTCAGGATGTATGTATCTTAATACGTCTATTTATGTTAAATTAATCAATGTACTTTTTGACACGCAAAAGCAACTTGCAAGTAGTGTGGGATGAAGGGGGCCCACTGGGGAAATACAAAATGACGAAGAAATTGAAAAATTCAAATTACTTGTGCACACTCACACACAGACACACAGACACGCACACACACACAGACATGCACACACGCACACAGACACACACACAATCACATGCCTTGTAAAACATAGGCACACACACACACACATACACACACTCTCACACAGAAACAACATACCAACCAACACACACACACACACACATACAAAAGTCATTCCAAAATGTTTGAATAAGTGGGTCATGCTTGAGGTCTACTGAAAGCAAATAGAGCTTTTATTTTGTGTGCGTGTGTGTGTGTGTGTGTGTGTGTGTGTGTGTGAGTATCTTGCTTACAGGCAGTCCCAACCTGGTGGGGCTCTGGGTGGACCTTTTATTTATGGACAAAACCCAGCCAGCGAACCAGAGGGATGCATGGTGCATGCCCACTCATGCATGCGTGTATATTTGTGTGTGTATGTGTATGTGTATATGTGTGCATCCATATTCAAGCGTGTACTCGTGTTGTCTGTTTTGTTGCATGCATTGTGCATGTCATGGACATGTCACATGTCAATGCCCAGAGGGGTGATTGGTGACATGCATGTTTTTCAGGGGAATACACGCTGAAATACAGGACACCGATGTGCAGTGATGTAAGCTCTCTGACACGGAAGGGTGCAAGGGCCTTGACATGGGGACACGTGTGTGTGAGTGTGTGTGTGTTGTGTGTGTGTGTGTGTGTGTGTGTGTGTGTGTGTGTGTGTGTGTGTGTGTGTGTGAAAAAGGGAGGGAGAGACAGAGTGTGAGATAAAAATAAACAATGAAGGAGAGAGTGAGACAAAGGGAGAGAGAGAGAGAGACAGAGAGAGAGCTATCCAGAATAGATGACCCCTGGATGGAGAGGTGACCAGCTCCTCTGCCCAGTTCTCCCATTGGCCAGCCTCTACGGACAGCTGTGTGTCAGCCCAATCACATCACCCCCGCACACACAGACACACACACACACAACCCTCCATCAGCCCAACAGTATCTGGACTCAATCACATCCAAAAAGCCACAGCTGGGCAGGAAACACACGGCAGTACATGAAATGAGCAGTCTCAAAAATGGATGAGGCTACATCATTACCACCCTCACCCCTCCCAGAGCTTATCTGAATTCTCAATAGATGGCTTCTGTTATGGTTCACATCTGCTCATCTCATCATTTCCTCAGGCAGTTTTGGAGGGAAATTAGTTTTTGTTTACCTTTTGCTAGCTTAATGCTATTTTTTTTAATATTTAGCAGATGCTTTTATGTATAGCAGCTTACAGGGATGTTTTGGAGATACATGTCATTATGGAGACTGTAGGAGTATAGCATCTTGCTGAAGGATGCCTGCTGACATTGGGGTTTGAACCCAGAACCTTCTTACTGAGAGTCAAACACTCATCCTGCCCTCCAAATACTGTGAAAATTACCTTCGCCTTATTTTTTTGTAATGATAATGATATTAACATTAAAAACGTAAATTATTCTTACAGCAATCAGAATCAGAACAAGTAAATAGTTCGAAATAAAATAGAAAATAAAATTACAGCAATACATTTGTGACTGAAACCAAAAACATTATTGGTAATCATTACTGACGTGCAATGATCTTGGTGAAATACCCGGTGGTACACATCAGCTGGATCTACCTGATGGTTTCTCCCACTGAGAGTGGGAAAGACAGATGTGCTTTTGATACGTGGAAACATACGGGCTAATCTATCACTTGACAGATCTTTTTTGTGCATGACTGTTTAGATAAATGACGTCCTCAGAGGACATAATGGAGTTGGTTTTGTGGAAAAGATGTATCAAGGTCATCCATTTACTGTGAAGGTCGGTGTATTTGTGTATACTGCACATAGATGTCTTGTGCTGTGATGTGTCCCATGATTGTGATTTGAGCTTCACAGATTGGTTGGTTGCACACAATATTGCACATTTCAGAAAATGACGGAAAATGTATTGCGACTTAAAAAAATAGGATTGTTAAATTTTTACGTTTTTAATTGAAAAGTATAATGACTGCATTTATGGATCGAAATAATGTAAAATTGGTGCAAGAAATGGATTACATGTATCAGTACATCTTTGTAGGGGGAAGGAGGGTAGTTTTAAGGTGATGATTGTTAATTGTACTTTACAGGACTCCATTATTGTATTGATCGCTTTGGTGTTTGGTTCAATAGTTTTATGTGGATATGCAGTAACAAAGTGTGTTTGTGTGTGTGTTTGCTTGTGTGTGTACTTGTTTGTGTGTGCACGTGTGTGTGTATGTGCATGTGTGTGTGCATGTGTCAGTGTGAGTGTGTGTGTGTGTGTATGTGTGTGTTCGAGTGTGTGTGTACCTTTGAAGCTAATGTTTACACTTTAATAGCAAGGTTGACGTGAAGCTGAGGAGAATTGTGAAGGTTACAGGACCTCAGGAGACACACACATACACACACACACACACACACACACACACACAATCCAACACATGCGCGTGCACACACATACACACATTCAAACACGCACACTCAAATATGCACGCACTCACACACACATACACACACACACTCAAACACGCACGTACACACACACAGACACAGAGACACACGTACACACAGAGATATACATTCTGCTCCTTTCTCTTTTATGTGACTCATCTCACCCAAGGAGGGAGAGAGAGGGAGCAGGCGGGAGGAAGAGAGAGTAGGGGGGAGGGAGAGGAAGAGGAAGATCTACACACCATTAATAGTGTAGATTCAATAGCAGCCCATGTTCCCTGTAAGACTTTCTTGTCATACCAATTTCTGTTCTCACACTCAAAGTACACTTGGTAATAGTAAACGAAGGTAAACATTATGAGTCGTGAAGGTCTGTGACGGTCGTCGGTCAGCAAGGCCCAGAAACGTCCTCCATATGTTTGACATTGTGCTGTCTTAGAGAAACGACAGCAATGATTACTGCTGTGGAACGCTGGGTTTAGCCCCGCCCTCGCAGCATACTTCAAAATAAGTCAATTTTATTTTGGCCAGCCAAGATCTAAGAAGTCCAATGCAGGCAAACTTGTTTTATACTCTATGCGGTTTCAGTTTGGTCACCGAATGTTCAATTAGCTTAGACCAGTGGGGTCTCCATGGAGACGGAGAGATCAGATCCAAATAAATCCCGCCCGCTTTGCTTTTCTGACTAATCGCACCCAATGTTCCCACTGCCGTCATCTGCTGAGATCTCGGCTCCGAGTTCCAGAATCTTGGAGGTGCAAGAAGTGCTGAAAGATGTCTGCATCACGTGACTTTGTTCCGCCGAGCTTCTCCGCATGAAGCATGCTGACTGCGTAAGGCTCCTCCCACCTCCCCTTCTCCGCAAGGTGCAGGGTGCTGTGGTTGTGGAGATCCTCAAGAGCTGAGCACCTCGACTAGGAAGAGCAGAGGACTCTGCATAGCACCCAGGCCCTCGGTCTCTGCTGCTGGCACCCTGCTGGGATCTGAGCTGTGTGTGTGTGTTAGTGTGTGAGTGAGTGTGTGTGTATGTGTTTAATGTGTGTGTATGTGTGTGTGTTTTAATGTGTGTGGTTGTGTGTGTGTTTTAATGTGTGTGTGTGTGTTTTAGAGTGTGTGTGTGTGGGGTTGTGTGCGTCTGTGTATGTGTGTCTGCGAGTTTGAGTGAGTGCGTGTGTGTGTGTGTGTGTATGGACGCGCGTGTTTTAGTGAATGTATGTGTCTGCCAGTGTCAGTGTTTTGAGTGTATGTTTCATCTGCCCTTCATCCCTGTGTGTGCGTGTGTGTGTGTGTGTGTGTGTGTGTGTGTGTGTGTGTGTGTGTGTGTGTGTGTGTGTGTGTGAATGACAAGCGCAGACTGTGGAAGAAGAGGTGTGTTGTACTGCCAAGCAGGGGTCCAAAGTGCTGAGGCAGGGGGGAGCCAGTGAGTGAACAGCAGGGCAGCTGCCTGGCCACTTCCTGGGTGCTGGAGGCAGGCTGCCAAACCAGCAGATGGTGTACAGTAGTTTACAGTACGGTACACCTATAGGACACCTACATCTAGAGGAGTGCTGGAGCCTCCATAGGAAGGAAGGCTAGCTGCTGAACCAGCAGACGGTTTACAGTATAATCTACAGAACGGAACACCTATAGTACACCCATATCTAGAGGAGGAGGAGGAGGAGGAGGAGGAGGAGGAGGAGGAGGAGGAGGAGGAGGAGGAGGAGGAGGAAGGGGGTAGAGTTGTTTTAATGATAGAGGGGGCGGGACTATTTTTGGCACAGGAAGAGACATCGTGACAAGGAGACTTCAATATCAATATCTATTGTTGGGGAGAGTTTCCAGTACATCTGTCTAGAGGAGGAGGATGGTCAGTGGTAAATTGAGGGGTGTGGAGATGCTAATGTCACAGGAAGTAACATCACAACAAGGAGATGTTCTGTCATTATTGATATCTATTCTGCCCAACAAAGGCAAACTGCTATATCTGCGTCAACAGTGGAATTGAGAAAAATGGCTTTAACGTTTTTTCATTCATTTGTTGGAATATCCTTTTCAATTAAGTTGAACCAATATTACGTATTAAGCTCATCATCTTCATCATCATAATTATCATCTTAATCTCTATCACTTCATTAGTGACATACATATAATTTAATGATAGAAACGGTTTTACTGATAGAGAGGTCGGTGGGAGATTGAGTGTGGGTGGGACATCGTACCAAGGAGACAATGAGGTCCATCGCTGAGGAGGTGAGTGTAAAAGTGTTACAGGGCAGGACGTCCAGTGATTAGGGTGTTGGACTCCAAGCTGAAAGTTACTGGGTTCAGTCCCCAATAACCGCAACATATCTCTAGGCATCCTTGCATCCATTCAAATAAAAATTGCATTTGTCATTGCACATGTTCAAGTACAAACCAATGACATGTGATCTCTGCATTTGAACCATGACTAGCAGCAACACTAGGAGCATTTGACCATCACTAGCTGCAGCACTAAGAGCATTTGACCCCTCACCAGCAGCACTAGGAGTATTTGACCATCACTAGCTGCAGCGCTAGGAGCATTTGAATATCACTAGCAGCATTTGACCATCACAAGCAGCACTAGGATCATTTGACCATCACAAGCAGCACTAGGATCATTTGACCATCACTAGCAGCACTAGGATCATTTGACCATCACTAGCAGAAACACTAGGAATAGTGGGCAAGTACAGTGCCCTGGGAACATGCTGGGTTTTGAACCCAGGACCTTCTTGCTGTGAGGCAACAGTGCATACCACCGTGCCAACCGCTGTGCCACCATGCTACAGAGGTAATGGTTTAGCTTTTGAGACTTATGTTATCAGAGTTGTGTTCCAATGTTTTTATTAACTTTAACATGCTGCAGTGAACTTGCTTCGCCATGCTAAAAACACTACACTGCAGGTTAGTGGAGTTATATGTGGTATATATGTGGTGTTTATAATGCAGTGTGTTGAGGCAGGGCCCAGGTGTGTTCCAGCCAGGGGGGCTGGGCTCCCCAACAAGGAGCTTCTCTGCCTGCATGGAGAATGATAGTGATCTCCAACAAGATCCAGGCCAGAGCTCCCAGCAGGCAGCCTACTTCTTAGTCCCTCTCCCTCTTGGTTTCATTGTCATTATTGGGACCAAAAATAAATCACACACAGCATGTAGGAAAGAAAAAAACCAAAAGACAATTTCCTTTCTTCAATTTCCTTCATTGTTATACAGGAAATAGGTCACAATGAAAGTGAAGAGTAATGATAATCTACTGATAAGCCGGTATTTGATCAGGATGTGGATACAGAGTTGGTTGGAAATACAAATACAACCAACTCACCAAACACTTGCCAAAAACCTCACACATTAACTAACCCTTGAATCAACCAACCCACTCAACAACCAACTAACACACCAACCAACCACCCACCCGACCAACCCACCACCTTACCCACCAACTAACCAACCAACTAACTCACCAACCGACCAACCAGCCCACCAACCAACTAACCAATTAACCAACCAACCAATCAATTAACCAACTATCCAACGAACTGACTAACCAACCAACTATCCAACCAACTAACTAAGTAACCAACCAACTAACTCACCAACCGACCAACCAGCCCACCAACCAACTAACCAATTAACCAACCAACCAATCAATTAACCAACTATCCAACCAACTGACTAACCAACCAACTAACTAAGTAGCCGACTAACCAACTAACCAACTAACCCATCAACCAACCAATCAACCAGCTGACTGACTGACTTACAGACTAACCTGACCAACCAACCAACTAACTCACCAACTAGCTCACCAACCAACCAACTCACCAACCAACCAGCCCACCAACTAACTCACCAACTAACTCACCAACCAACAAACCAACTAACTCCACAACCAACCAAGCAAACAAACATAAAGCGATTTCCCCTACTATTATTTATTTTCCAGTGTTACATAACCTGTGACCCTCGGACCTTAGGCCTCTGACTGCCTACCCCGGCCATGTGGTGTGAGCTGGCAAACCCAGCAAGGGGATCCATGGCAGGGGAGGATGTTGAGACATGATGGGCCTAGTCTTCCAGCCTGGAGGTCTTGGACCTGTGTGTGTGTGTGCGTGTGTTGTGTGTGTGTGTGTGTGTTTTTGGGTTTGTGGGTTTTTATTTCCGGTTGTGTATATGTGCACGTTGGCGAGTGTGAATGCCTGCATCAGTATATGTGTGTTTGTGTGCATGTGTGTGTGTGTGTGTGTGTGTGTGTGTGTGTGTGTGTGTGTGCATCTGTGTGTGCTTGGTGCATGTGTATGTGTGTGTGTGTGTGTGTGTGTGTGTGTGTGTGTGTGTGCGAAGGTACGTGTGGGCTCTGTCACCCACTGGGCCACACACACCATCCTCCAAAATAAATGGCTCCCTCTGAGGATTACTATCGATCTGTGTGGAGTACCCAGCTGAATCTGAGAGGAGAGCAAGGGGAGATGCAGAGAGAGAGAGAGAGAGAGAGAGAGAGAGAGAGAGAGAGAGAGAGAGAGAGAGAGAGAGAGAGAGAGAGAGAGAGAGAGAGAGAGAGAGAGAGAGAGAGAGAGAGCGGGGGAGGGAGGGAGAGAAACCACCAACAAGTAAAGTGCAAGTCAAGGACCTCTCTTTCTCTCTTTATCTTTCCTCTCTCCTTTTTTTGGATCCTTCAGAGCAACGGCAGGCGTCTGCCTGTGAGTGAAAGCGATGCAAACAAAACTGATGCATGGAAGTCGGCCATTACCACGACACCGTGACAGTTGTAACAGTGACAAAGCCCCGCCCCCTGACTTCTAGACAGGAGAGAGGTAGAGCTAGAGGTATGGAGAGAGAGAGAGATGGAGAGAGAGGTAGGAAGAGAAAGAGAGAGAAAATGATGGAAAAACAGATGGAGAGAGATTAAGAAAGACAGAGGGAGAGAAAGGGGAATGAATAGATGGAGGGAGGATGGAGGGAGAGAGATAGACAGAGAGAAGGTCAGAAAGAGGGGAAGATGGATGGGTAAACACAGAGTGAAAGAGGGTGAGAGCGATGGATGGAGACAGACAGAGAAATAGAGAGACAGTGAGAATGAGAGGGAGAGGGAGTGAAAGATGGAGAGACAGATAGAAAGAGGCAGAAATAGATGAAGAGACCGAGAGAAATATAGTGAGAGAGAGAGAGATGGAGAGACATAGAAGGATGGAGATGGATACAAAGAGAGAGGAAGGAGACAGAGTGAGAGGTTTCAATATGAAGAAAAATGGTATTCTCGAACTGACAGACGAGAGCAAAAAGTGAGAGACACAAGGAAAGAGAGAGACAGAGAATAATGGAAGACAGAGCTGTTTGATTGACATGTGGTGTGCCCGCCTGTTTCTTGTCAAGCCCATGATAGCGGGCCCTCCCACCTATCTGTCCGGGGCCCTCTGGGTGGGCTTTGGCCCCTGGGCGGACAGGGTGCGATGGCAGGACTATTTATGACATGAAAGATCATAGCTGGACCAACACCTCCTAGCCCCTTCACTGTCTCTGGAGGACAGAGAGAGAGAGAGAGAGAGAGAGAGAGAGAGAGAGAGAGAGAGAGAGAGAGAGAGAGAGAGAGAGAGAGAGAGAGAGAGAGAGAGAGAGAGAGAGAGAGAGAGAGAGAGAGAGAGAGAGAGAGAGAGAGAGAGAGAGAGAGAGAGGGTGTGTGTGTGTGTGTGGTGAGAATGACCATGTGATATGTGTGTGTGTAGTGTTTATGTTTAAATATGTGTTCTAGTATGCGTGTGTGTGTGTGCATGTGCTTGTGTGTATGTTTGCATATGTGCCCGTATGTGTGTGTGTGTGTGTCTGTGTTTGTGTGTGGGGTGTGTGTGTGTGCTTCAACACTCATCTATTTACAGTGAACCCCGCGGTTGAGAGGGGAAAACCCAGCAGTTGCTCAACTTGTTGAAATAAATATATATTTATTCATCTATCTCCAAATAAATATATAGTTCTGAGACATATTGAGTCCTTCAGCTCTAATATAGGAAGAGACATTTGGCGTTATGAGAATCATATCTCCCTGGCACAGCGAGGAAGGCCTTGTTCTGAAGCTGCAATGACTAATCAATAACTGTTAAGAAATAAGTGTGTTGAGGAGCCGTTTTAGACTGGAGAAAATCACATTGAAACTTTTGGATAATTTTTCTTTCGAGGGGGTTCGAAAAAGATTGAAGAATTACTGGAAAGAGAGATGGATAGATGAATGGATAGATGGATGGATAGATGGATGGATGAATGAATGGATGGATGTATGGATGAATGGATGGATGGATGGATGGAAGGACGAATAGATGAAAGAATGGATGGATGTTCGGAGATTCACAGCCATCATCAACCAAGGCTGTTGTTTCTCTTTCCATCTCTCTCGGGCTCTTCGTCATCTTTCTTTGGTCATCTGCCCCCTAGCCAAGACTGATATTTTTTTCATTTTTTCCCCTGTCCTTCTCTGGTTTTGTCACTGTTGAACCCTTGAAGCTCTTTGCTTTGTTGTCCTTTCTTCTCACCCTCTCCCCTCACTACACATTTTGTCCTATCCATCCTCTTCCCTCCTTTGTTTCCTCTTCCCTCCTCTCCATCTTTGCTCTCATTTCTTCTCTTCTTTTCTTTCCCATTCCCCTCTTCTCCCCCCTAACTTCTCTTCTCTTCTATTCTCTTCTCTTCTCTTCTCTTCTCTTCTCTTCTCTTCTCTTCTCTTCTCTTCTCTTCTCTTCTCTTCTCTTCTCTCCTCTCCTCTCCTCTCCTCTCCTCTGATTGGATGTTTATATTCTCTGATAAGATCACACACAGTAACAAACTTTAGAAGACATCTTGAAGATCCTCACTGTCACTCTGGCTTAATGCAGATCTCTGGGCCTGCAGGGAACACACACACACACACACACACACACACACACACACACAGTCACACGCTCTCACACACACACACACACACACACACACACTGTCAAACGCTCTCACACACACACACACACACACACACACACATACAGAAAGAAACACAAATCGCAGCCACCCCTCCACCACCTCAAACACACACACAAAAATGCACAAACAACCACACACACACACACACACACACACACACACACACACACACACACCTAACAGGGGTAGGGGGAAGAAGAGGCCAGGTTGCAGGGGATGTGCAGGACACATAAACACACTGGATTGAACAACCATTCTCTTTGATCTTTATCAAACAAAACGCAGTTTCCTTGCCCGCGTGCTTTATGCTTTTGTCTTGCCGCTTCGATGCGCATAGCCGTGCACTCCCCCTCCGAGCACTACACCCCATAAATACAACGAAGGCACACACGCACACACACACACACACACACACACACACACACGCACACACACACACACGCACACACACACACACACACACACACACACACACACGCACACACACACACACACACACACACACACACACACACACACACACACACACACACACACACACACACACACACACACACACACACACCGGTATAGAGCCCCTATTAATGTCTGCCCTAACCGTTAATTTATAGGAGGGGGGTGTGTTTTGAAGTGACCAGAAATTGGAAACTAGAATTTAAAGTAAAAATTACGTTGATCATCTTAAAGGGGATCTTTTCAAAACGTTATGTTCTGGTTCATAATTTTCTTACAGTAGATATTGTGTACCAAATACTTATATAAGTAGGCCTTTTGCATGGTAATAATGGTATTTTATCATATTTTAGACACATGGTATTTTAGGCCTGTACCATAGTAGTATTTAAATCAAGAATTCCGGTTTGGAATAAAGTAAATAAAGTAGGCCTACAGCTTATCTTATTGTGTGAGACCTGTACATAAGTCAGATATCATCTGTCTAACAATAGACACACTGAGAGGCACATTGCTGTTTAACAACAGCACATTAGTCTCTCTCTGTCTCTGTTTCTCTCTCTCTCTCTCTCTCTCTCTCTCTCTCTCTCGCTCGCTCTCAATTTATCTCTCTCTCTCTCTCTCCCCTCGCCCTCTACTGCTATGGTCTCCCACTTCCTGTGTTCGGAGAGGGAGAAAAAAAACTGTCGTTCAGCCACCGGATCCCATAGTCCATAAGGATCTGATCCCTTGCGCCCATAGGCGGGCCGTTGCCATGGCAGCCCGCTGACGCTGTGCGGGGCGCGAGGGAGGGAGGGAAGGAGGGAGGGAGGAGCGCACGCGAACGGAGAGAGGACACACAATGACATTCTTTCAGTGAACTCGACGCGCACTAGGACCCTGGGCGGGCGCGTGAGCGACGGGGAAGACCTGTGTGTGTGTGTGTGTGTGTGTGTGTGTGTGTGTGTGTGTGTGTGTGTGTGTGTGCTGCTGCTTGCCGCTTGCTGCTGGCGGGGCAAGGCAGAGCAGGGGTAGACAGATCACGGAAACACGCTCTCTCTCGCATGCACATACCCACACACACACACATAGAGAGAGAGGAATTAACAGAGAGAGAGAGAGAGAGAGAGAGAGAGAGAGGGAGAGAGGGAGAGAGAGAGAGAGAGAGAGAGAGAGAGAGAGAGAGAGAGAGAGAGAGAGAGAGAGAGGGGGGGGGGGAGGAGGGGGGGGGGGGGGGAGACTCCAGGAACGCAGGAGCTTGTGAAAGTGCGCTCAGTGGACGAGCCGGAGCGAGCTGGGGTGGAAATGGAGGGGCTCGGCAAGTACGCTGGGAATTGACAGAACACAGTGACAGAAAGAAAGAGACAGAGGAAGCGAGAGAGAAAGAGAGACAGAAAGACAGAAGAGGAGAGAGAGGAGAGAGAGGAGAGAGAGAGAAGTCTGAGACTGAGGATAAGAGAAGAGCGCTAGTCCAGAAAGCAGAAAGGATTCTGAGGTGAGTTTGTGTTTCTTAAGTTGCTTTCGACCTCGAAGGAGTCAATTTGAGTGCTTGTGTTGGATCGTGTGTGTTTGCGTGTATGTGTGTGTGTGTGTGTGTGTGTGTGTGTGTGTGTTGGTGGGGGGGGGGGGGGGGGGGGGGGGGGGGGGGTGAGTGGTGTGGGGGACTGCTGACATGTGGTGCCCTGGTCTGTACTTTAAAACACCTACGTGTTTATGTATCCGTGTGCGATGAGTTTTAAGCGTTTGTTTTCGACACATTTCTCTGAAAGGGGAGGAGTGCTAGTGGATGATCCTTGATGTGAACTGGAGTGAAGGGGTCCAGAGGAGGGATACTTATTTTATGGAACGGCGATCCTATTCCTCCCGGGACTATAGAGAGATGGGGGTGGGGGTGGGGGGGGGGGGGGGGGGGGGGGGGGGGGGTGAGAGTTGTTATGTTATAAAGAAACATCACTTCCCTTTAAGATGATAGTTCCGTTTCTACCGCCAGTGTTTGTCGGAGGTTGTGAAAACAGCGACCAATCAATGTCTTGTCCGTTTTCTCTTCTCGCTTCATTTTAACTGATTTTTTGGTCACTCCAAGAGACGCTCGCAGATCGGTTCATAAAAGTATTGTAGCAGTTGGACTGTGTGCGAGTATGTGTGTGAGCATGGGCATGCATGGACGCCCACGCACGTGTTTATGTGCGTGCGCGTGTGTATGTGTACCACCGACGGTAGGCAAACAGGTTGAGGGAGGCAGATCAGATCCGACGCACAGCAACAGTGGAGAGAGCGCGTGAGAGAGAGAGAGAGCGCATGGCAGCGTCTGAGCACATTGCATTACACACACAGATGAACACACACACACATACACACATACGCGCACACGCTAACTCGCACCCACACACGAAGGGCAGGAGAACAGCTGGGAGAAGCGAGTGTGTGTGTGTGTGTGTGTGTGTGTGTGTGTGTGTGTGTCATTGCCTGCAAGCTTTTCTTTTAATGCATGAGTCTGCCCTCACACGTGCAGGACTGTTTGCTCTTGAATTCTGTCCTGCTACTGTGTGTTTTGGAGCACCTCTCTGTGTGTGTATGTGTGTGTTTGTCTGTGTGTGTGTGTGTGTGTGTGTGTGTGTTTCAAGAAGTGTGTGTGTGCACCCCTGTCCATTGCTGCGTTGCTGTGTACATATGCATGCTTGGGGTGTGTGTCTGTGTGTGTGGTGTGTGTGTGTGTGATTCCCAGGCTGTAGTCTGACTATTTGGATGTCTTGTTATTATGTCTCAGATGGATAAAGACAGAGATGGAGAGAAACAGACAGAAAGAAAAAGAGAGGGCATTATTGAAAGAAAGGGCACTAGGAGGAGAGATAGAGACAGAGAAAGGAAAGAACAGAAGGAAGGAAGGTTGGAGGAATGAAGGAAGAATCAGATCACAGACAGTAATCTGGGAGATCAGCGAGAGCGATCTAGAGAGGGTGATAGATAGACGGATGGCTGGAGAGGGAGGGAGAGAGATGGTGAGAAATAGAGGGATGGAGAGGTAGAGTGAAAGAGGGGGATATAGAGAGATATGATATTAATGCTGATTATATGAGGGACAAAATCAAGTGAAGCTAGATAGAAGAGAGAGAGAGAAATGCACAGAAGGGGACAGACATTCACACCAAAAATAAATTGAAGTAGACGGGGAGCAAGACATTTAAGGACAACTGAAAAGAGTGTCAGAGAGAGAGAGAGAGAGAGAGAGAGATGGGAGAGAGAGGGAGCGAGGTAATGGAGTGAGCGAGTGGCGCTAACATGCTCTCTGTAGGAGCACTCAGAGTGCAGCTCATTCATAATTCACCTCCGTGGCAAGCACTCATTCACATGTTGACCCCCCACGGCTGAGCTCAATGGACCCCTTGCCCCGCCACTGCTCTCCTCTCTCTCCCCATCCTCGGACCCTCTCCTTGGGGGTCCCACATTCAGCCTGCCGCCCCGGCCCTGAATCCCAAGCAGCAGGCTGCGCTGTCCTTTCCAATCGTCTTTTTTCTCTCCGTCTTAAATTCAAGTTTTTCTTAAACCCCAACCTCTTTCCCCACCTAAGACACCTGGAAAAAAAAACGATGAAGGCCATGCATTTTTTTTAAGTGCTTTTATTTCTTGAGTGTGTGTGTGTGGGTCAGAACATTTTCTAAACCCATTGGAATTTTTCAGATTTGAGAATCTGAATGTTCGTAGGGAACTTCAGAACCTTCCAGAGTTCCACTGATTTCGTACTATGTGAACTGAGCGTGGAATCCAGATCAGAGATTGTAGAACGGATAATTGCCAAGGACAGCTTTGTTTTTTTATATTTTAACATTTCATATTTTGGATAATGGTGATTCATAGTTTGCTATATTGACCAGAGTACAGCATATGCATACTGCACAGGCCAAATATATTTTCTTTGATTTGTATGATATGTCTCATGCATTACGCGAATATTTAGTGTTTGCTTTTTGAATGAACTACAAATATGAACAACTTTCAAAACGTGAACATCTTCAGGACTAAGGAGTCAAGTCCGTTGGTCACTAAAGTCTTTTTAGTCAGTCATATTGAATACAGCCCATTTCCGCAACAGGTCTAACACACTGACACAATGGCAGACGCTGGTGTGTCTGGGGGGAAGTTCACAAAAGCAAAGGCTGCATCGGTTTCAATAAGGGCCTTTTGGCTGTTTCATTAGCTTAGTTAAACAGGTTCAGTCGTTTTAATCACTGCTTCTGCAACACGAATGCTTCCACTAACTACTCTTGTATACAACCTCTCCTTTCCCCGCAGTAATAAAATAAGCCACCGTTTATTTAATAAACGACTCGCTTGGTCCCCGGTTCTTTCTCTCTGTGGGGAAGGCATTACAGTGACACACTGCTAACTTCCCCAGCATCCACCTCTACTGTTATACATGATGACTTATTACACTGAAGACAATATCATCGCAATGATTTTTTTAAAACTGAAATCTTCCAACAAAGTGTGCTCTGTACTTGTTGCGTGTGTTACGTCTGAGCATGAAACGGTGACGGACATTGACATACCGTTTCAGGTGAAAATTGCCATGGGGCCAGATGACAGCGATCATGCAATTGTCTTCTTGGTGGAGGTGAAACGGACTCATTTTCCCACAATGCTTTGCATCGTCACTAATTTAGACTTTAAATAGTTTGGCTCGTGCTGTGCTACTGCACGCCAGTGACATCACGCTGCCATAGAGCGCAAAAAAAACTCCCTATCCCAAGATCACCCCTTGTTACCCACACACCCTTGCATACTTTCATAAATACACACACACACACACACACACACACATACACACACACACACACACACACACACACACACACACACACACACACGCACACACACACGCACACACAAGCACACACACACACGCTTAATAATGGGGGTTTATTTTATATTGGGCTTGGATCCATAGCTGACCCATTTAAAGAGAGCCTTGGTCAGTCTGCTTTTAAATGGAAAGTCCAACATTGTTCTACATTTCTTTTTATTGCTACTGACATATGACTTGAAAACCCCCCATAAGGGACGTTTCCTTTCAGGAAATGAACTGCTTTATTTCTGTGTGTTTGAAGTAGTGCTGGTGAAATGATTAGTAGATTAATCAACATTTATTTTGCCGTCATTTGTCAACTTGAAAAGAAAATGCTGTTTCAGGAATAATGGACGAAATAATGGATTGATTATCCAATTTCTCAGTTTACTTATTTGTTTTTCAGGGAGTCCGATTTCTAAACTTCAATGGGTCTCATTGCAGCCTAGTAGTGTGTGTGTGGGTGTGCGTGTGCATCGTGCATGTGCTCGTGGCAGCAGAGGCATGCGCACGGTGACGCTCCTCTGGTTGCTTAGCAACAGAGAGACGTGGGTGGAAGGAGTTCCTGTCTTTAGGAAGCACTGTTTCTCAGTTGTGTGTGTGTGTGCGTGTGTACACTTGCGGTTTGTTTGTCTATGGGTGCATGTCCGTGCGTGTCTGTCAGTACTAGCTTGAGTTTGTTTTGTTGTTTTTGTGCCCTTTGCTTGAAGTAAAAACACACAAACACGCCACACCACACACACACACACACACACACACACGTGCGCGTCTGTACAACATGCCCACATGTCCATGTCAGGCACACACTGTACACACACACATAGGATCAAGCTACACTGTCCCCTCCTAGTCTGCCAAGTTTAGTTTGTGTTGCATAACTCTCTCAGCAGGTCCGAGCACTGCGATCACTGTGTCTCTCTCTCTCTCTCTGTCTGCTCTTCCTCTCTCACTCCCTTTCTTCTCTTTATCTTCACCTGATCTTGCCTCCAATATAGTCATTATTATTACCCTTCTTTCTCTCTCTCCCCCTTCTCTTTCTATCTGTCTCACCTTTCCTCCCTTCTCAATCTCTTCTCTTTACCTAATTTCTCTACTTTCTCTCACTCAAACTCTTCTATTGCCTTCCCTCTCTCCTCCCATCTACCCTCTCTCCTCTTGCCTCCACTCTCTCACCCTTCTCTTCTCCAGTCTCTTCTCTTTGTCACTCTCCCCCGTTCTTCCTTCCATTCTCTCTCCTCTTCATCTCCCTTCACTTCTCTTCCCGTCTCCCTCTTATCTTTTCCTAACGCTCTCTCCTAGTCTATCTCTCTCTCTCCTCTCTCCGTCACATCCCGCCCCCCTCTCCGCTCTTCCATTCGTCCCTTGTTAATGATGTCATCAGCCTGCCTCAGTCATCCATTCACGCTTACACAGGCAATTATTGTAATTATTTATACCACAGACATACACAGACACACAAACTCACATTCAAACACACACACATATTAAAACACACACAAGTGTACTCACACACACACACACACACACAGATACACACAGGCGCGTGTGTCCGCAGGCGTTGCGCCGCACTTACGTAATGGTCAGTGAGCAAATGGGATGACGTCGTCAGCCCAGTCTCGGCTGGCTCTGTTTCACTGGACCATTGCACTGGCTCGCTGCAGTGATGTCATCACCGGACGCAGCCACGCACACACTGTATATGTGTGTGTGTGTGTGTGTGTGTGTGTGTGCACATGTATGTGCCAGGAAGTTAAAAGATATGCTACCTCAGGAACCATCTAATTTATATAATGCTTTTACCTCTTCCTCTCCTCCCCTCCTACCATCTCCTCTCTTTCCTTCCACGCTGCCTCTGTCCCGATTCATTCTCATTCCCTTCTTGTTTCTCACTCTCCTCCTCTCTCTCTCTCTCTCTCTCTCTCTCTCTCTCTCTCTCTCTCTCTCTCTCTCTCTCTCTCTCTCTCTCTCTCTCTCTCTCTCTCTCTCTCTCTCTGTCTTTTATACCTCCTCTCCCCCTTGCTGTCTCTCTCTCGACCTCCGCCTCTCTTCCCCCAGCCTGTCGCTCCTTACCTCAACCCCTCTCCCCCCTCTCCCTACTTCCCCCCTCTCTCCCCCTCTCCCCCTCTCCCCCTCTCTCCCTCTCTCCCCAGCAGCAGTCTGAGCAGTGTAAACTATGCGTCTCTCTCTAGAGCTCCAACACCACCTGAGTTCTGAGTCCTAGACCAACCCCCTCCACCCCCACCCACATGTCCCAAAGTTCACCACCCATCGAGAGACATGCAGACGTATCCCCTGTGCCACCAGCATAGGTGTGTGTGCTCCTGTGTAATTATACGTTATCGCTTCTAAGCTCATAGTTTATGTTTATGTTCTCCTACTTAATAATCTCCTTCTCACCTTACACCCGCCCGACTTTCTTCTGTCTTATCTTACGCGACTTTAGAGGTACGTTACATCAAATTGATAGTTTGATCTCCTCTGTGTAGTCGCTGTTGGCAGTGAGAGACGTTTAGTCACAATAGCAGTGTTTTTAAACGGCCGCCCCCATTTTGCAGCGCACGGCAATGCCTTACCACCCACCCCTCTTCTCTTTCTCCCCCCCCCCCCCCCCCCCCCCCAGGGGAAGGGGTGGGGAGGTGAGCGACTTGTCTTTTTGAAATGGATATCCCGGTGTCTTGTAGCTAGCAGGTAACTCTATCGCCTTGTTGTTTTGCCAATCCCCTCGGCCCGCCACCCGCTCGACCTTTCCGTTGCTTCCTCCGTCGGAAGAGCGGGAAAACAATCCCGGGAATGTAAAAAAAAAGGCTGGAGAGGCCAGAGAGACACTGATGGAGAGGAGATTGATCATGTCTTCTGCTTGCTGCCTCTGGCCTTGGAGAACCTGTCCCCCCACCACCACCACCACCACCATCACCACCCCTACAGTCTATTTAAAGACAACAGAAGCTAAATAAAAGACGTCATCGCCTCACTCAGAAGGCAAAATAACACACTTAACATTTATTTTGCATTATTAATTCATTGAAGCAAATCTTTATTTATGCTGGTGGGCAAGCCAGAGGATAATTACGACTTTTAATTCAGTTCAAAAGAAAACAAATGTTTTGCCTCCAACTCTGCTCCGACATCTTCATGTGACTCCTCTTCCTCCCACCATCAAAAGAGAAAGTGAAAGTCCCCTCCAGACACGACCCAGCAGGGACAAAACAACAACCTCGCAACATGGGATCGACTCTTGGTAGCCAAATATGACCACAAAATGGTTGCGGTATTTAAAGTATTTATGCAATTTCTGTGGACGTTTTAGCCAAAGCATCTTAAGGCCCTTTATTAATGGATAGATGAAGGGATGAATATAGACACACGAAGAAAAGTAAAAAACAGTGACACACGCACCCCAGACTAGAAGTTTTTTTCCCCCTATAATTCAGATTCTACAATTGTGTCCCTGTTTTTTCGTCGACCTCGAACCTTCAAACCCGAAAGGAAAACACTCCCGACGGTGACCTCATCACTGGAACCTGAACCAGTGGCTGCAGTTTATCAAGAGACACGTACACACACACACACACACGCACACACACACACACACACACGTACACACACACACACACACGCACACACACACACACACACACACACACACACACACACACACGTACACACTCACACACACACACACACACACACACACACACACACACACAGTTGGCTGACTTAAGTTTTAACTTGTCCTTACTTACACTAAACCGCAGGTCACATTTGCTTTATAAACCGACATTAGACATGCACACACACACACACACACACACACACACACACACACACACACACACACACATGCACACACAACTTAAACCTAACTGTCTTTTTTATTTTTCTTAAGTCACTTCACTTATGCCTTTTCAAACGCCTCGGCTTCTCTCTCTCTGGCTCTCTCTCTCTCTGGCTCTCTCTCTCTCTGGCTCTCTCTCTCTCTCTCTCTCTCTCTGGCTCTCTCTCTATGTCTCTCTGTCTCTGTGTCTCTCTGGCTCTCTCTCTCTCTTTCTATCTCACTCTCTCCCTGTGACTCTGTGTCTCTCTGTCTCTGTCTGTCTGTCTCTCTTTCTCCCTCTCTCCCTCCCTCCCTCTCGCTCTCTCTCTCTCTCTCTCCCCCCTCTCTCTCTCTCTCTCTCCCCCTCTCTCTCGTTGCCCCCTCCCCCCAGAAGTCTCTGGGTCTTAGTCAGCGTCTGTCTGTCCTTGCGTGGGCCTGTTCCCTGGCAGTTAGTGGGGAAAAAATACCTTCCCATATGATGTAAACACCATAGTCCTGTGTGTGTGTGTGTGTGTGTGTGTGTGTTTAGGTGTGTGTGAGGTAGGATAAAGGGAATGTGTGGGTATGCCTGGTGTCCATGTCAAATACATAGCCATGTGATGTGGTGTGTTTGTATTAGTCAGTGCCTGTGTATGTGTGTGAGTGTGTGTGTGTGTGTTCTAGTAACGGTAAAGGGGAGGGGCTTGCAGTCTTAACATTCAGTGCTTTTTATGGTCCTGACTGTACTGTATCATTATAATAACCCGCCCGACTATTTCTCTACAATGTGGACACTGTCACATTAATGTAATTCTTCATTAACGATATGTCTGTCAGTCGGTCTGATCCATACATAAGAATACATTCTGTGGCAGTTGAATGTTCAAGACAGCCCAGACAAGATTGTTCAGCGTTGTAGTGTGGCTAATAGATTTGTTGCTAGGCAACTTTGTCATGATACTCCTGTGACCTTCTGACCCTGCCAAGTTAGGTGTCACTGTGTGTGTGTGTGTGTGTGTGTGTGTGTGTGTGCATGTGTGTGCCTGTGCGTGGTAGCCAATATGAAACCTAGCCTATGCAGAGGCAACCTGGAGCAGCTGTGATTTCACTGTCATTTTGTTTGTGTGTGTGCCCGTTTCCGTGTGTGTATGTGTCTGTTTCTTGCGCCCATCTCTGCGTGTAGGTGTGTTTGTGTGTGTGCTTGTCTGTTCCTTGTGCCTGTCTGTATGCGTGTGTGCGCGCCCGTCTGCGTTTGTGTGCGTGTGTGTAAAACCCAGCCAGCCGCGTTGTATGAAAACACTCTCAGAAGAGGAAGAATACCAAGCAGCGCCGTGCAGGAAACAGCACAGGCTCAAACATTTCAGAATGCCCGTGCGTTCGACCCGGCCTACAACGGAGAGATAAAAATAGACACCAGCTCCAGCTTTTCCTTTTCCCTCAAGATCCATTCATGTAAAAATACCGTTATTCAAACGCCCTTTCCTTCTCACAATAGTTTTATTCATCGCTTTCTCCACTGCTAAACTTGAACGCTTTTGCTTCACTGAACTGTGTGTGTGTGTGTGTGTGTGTGTGTGTGTGTGTGTGTGTGTGTGTATGTGTGTGTGTGTGTCTTAGATTGTGCATTTCTTCCATTCTTCCACTGAGTCAAAACCCCCTTGGCCTCTCCTGACCCACGCGTGTCGCGGTGAACACTCCCGTCACAACACCTGGAGAGGCCTCTCGTCCAATCAGGATCCAGAGCTGCTGATGACATCACTAGGCAAAGTATCTGCACAGCAGTTTTGGCCTAAAGGTGATCAGAGGGATATAGTTGGAAGGGGAGGGGTAGAGAGAGAGGAAGAGACGGGGGAGAAAGAGAGGGAGATGGAGATGGGAGACAGAAAGAGAGAGAGAGAGAGGGGGGGAGAGAGAGGGGGGAGAAAGAGAGGAAGATGGACTGAGGGAGAGAGACAGAGCGCTCATTTTTATGATGATTAAGTGTTATATGGAGGGCTATCAGAGGAGAGCCCCTTAATGGAAGTGGAGCATTGAGAGAGAGAGAGAGAAAGAGAGGAGAGAAATAGAAATAGAAGGAGAGAGAGAGGGAGGGAGAGTGACAAAAAGAAGCACCAGAGAAATGAAGAGATTGACAGACACAACGAGATATGAGAGAGAGTAAAACAAGGAGAAAATTCACATAATGTAAGGTCAGGTAAGGAGAGAGAGAGAGAGAGAGAGAGAGAGAGAGTGTTAAAAAAAAGTGTTTTGAAGCATACGCAAGTGTGAGTGCGTGTGTTTGCATTGTTACTTAAGCATGTGAGCGTGTGTTTTTGTTTTGTGAATGTGTGCCTTCTGAAGCCACTCCCTCTGTAGAGATAGAATACACAGGGGTGGGCAGGACACTTTAACTTGAGTAAGAGAAAAGTCACTCAAGCAGAAATGTACTCGAGTATACGTCAATATTACCCTTTGAGTAAAAGTAAACCACTGGAGTAAGGTAGGAAAGGAGACACAATACGCCACAACCACACCCCAGACATTGGCACTGTTTTAACATACTAGGACGTTATGTGACTCATGATAATGATACACTGACAAGTCTCAATGGAGAGTGTGTGGAAGACAACCTCTGAATAGTACTATACTCATAATTACTGCTGTGCGTTTTGTTTTGATATGTGTGGCGGCATTCGGCATTGCATTGTTCGTCGTTTAAGGGTTAGA
This sequence comes from Lota lota, assembly GCA_026745465.1. Lineage (NCBI taxonomy): Eukaryota > Metazoa > Chordata > Actinopteri > Gadiformes > Lotidae > Lota > Lota lota. Next base: position 7,165,021 of record JACYXH010000249.1, read on the forward strand.
GTTATGGCGGGTAGGCAGGGAATTTGTGTTTGTACTTGCATACAGCAGATACGTTTTGTGTCCTATATTAGGACTACAGTACAGTAGTACGATTACTACGAAGAAACCATCCTAAATTTAATATTTTAATCGATTGCGCTTTTCCTGTGGATAAGACTTAAGCTATCCTCATTGTCTGCTGTATTTTAGACCTAGTGTGTAATTACTATGTTACTGTTTTAACTGTGTCTGTTTTATCATGTAAATAGAGCCAACTTTGTACCACACGTTTTAAAAGGTGCTATAGAAACAAAACAAATGCAGACAATATACAATACAAAACAAAACAAATATTACAGTAGTAAACATGGCAAAAATCTGCCCATCCATACACTTCCAAATAGCACACATTTGTACATTGAAGACTATAGTTAACCATATACAACACCATGCAAAGGTCTCTACATAATGGCCCATATACCATGGGATTAATCAAACGTACCAAGTGACCTTTTGCTGGTTGACTGATTATCCTCACAAGGAGAGGTCATCTAGTTATTCGGTCACCTTAGCTTTGTAACTAGGCTAACAAATGTAGTCAGTGAAGTAGGCTAATGTGTCTAAGGGCTAATTACCATAACAAGCTAACACAACTAATGGTTATTTTGACTAATGACCATAACCAGCTAACACAGCTGATGTTTATTATGGCTTATTATCATAACCGGTTAACGGCTAAAATTACGTCCAGCTGTTGACAGTATAGCCAGTTATTGTTTCTTCTAGCTAATTACCATAGCGTGCTAACTAGGCTACGGTAATATTTCCTCTGCAAACATGCATATGAAGCTAATAGATATACACTTATTGTAATGCTTAATGTAAATGTACCCCAAAGCATGGTTATAAGCACATAGAAAAATGACCTTAAGTAGCAAAAATGTCTTAGATGTCTTAGCAATCGCTACAGCAATCTACCCGGATAGCGCAATCTTCTAAGGGGGGTTCGATTCCCAGCGGAATGGTCCGGGGTTCAATCCCCAATGTTCACAGTCTACCTGCAGGCATCGTTGAACAAGATTTCTAACCACCTACCTGCTCATTAATGACATTTATCTGAATTAGCTGTAGGTCGATAAAAGTGTCTGATTGACAAAAATAAATAGTAAATAATCTTGAGAGTACAAATTGTGTCTTTCTTCTTCATGTTCTTCTATTCTATTATTGTCTTTTACTTCCCTTAACTAACAGTAAGAGCATATATCAGTGACTAAACATTTCAGCCAAATTAATATTGTTCCCAGCGGTTGGGAACATAATACTTTGCTCAGCCGAAACTGAAAGGCATTTCCTAGGAGATTTGGATGAGTATGTGCAAGACAATCTATTTGTGCATAGTTAAATCAGTGTCACCAGATATATAAACACATTTCAGGAGCTATTGACATAGCACCCCACCCCTCCCATGCAGTCTTATTGTTGTTAATCTTTTCTGGTAATCTCTCTGTCCATAACCTCTCCTCTTATGTATTGGTGTGTGTGTGTGTGTGTGTGTGTGTGTGTGTGCGGGTGTGTGGGTGGGGAGGTAGGTGGGTGTGTGTGCCAGTGCTAAACCTTCATGTTGTGTTTGTGTCATAGTATGTGTGCGTATTAGTGTGTGTGTGTGTTTTAGAGATTGTGTGTTAGAGTTTATATGTGTGTGTTTGTGTTCAATTTAAGAATGTGGTTGTGTGAGTGTCTGTTTGAGTGTGTCTCCGTGTGTGTGTGAACGTAAGTGTGTATCAGTCTGTGTGTGTGTGTGTGTGTGTGTGTATATGTATGTGTGTGCATCAGGGTGTCTCAGTGCGTGGGAGGGCCCGTCCCGCTCCCCCAGAGTGGTCCTCCTCATCAGCCATCATCTCCTCCTCTCATCCCGTTGGCAGGCGCTGTCACAAGACGTCCAGCGCAAGACGGGGTGACTTTGAAACGCTGCTAATGACCTGGGGACGTCCATCCTTCCCTCTCCTATCTCTTCCCTCTCCTCTCTCTCTCTCTCTCTAGCTCACTTTCTTAATCTCTATCCTCACTCTCTCCTCTGTATCTCTCACTCGCTTTCTCTCTTGCTCCTTTGCTCACTCGCTCACTCTTTTCCTTTCTTTCTCCCCCTTGCTCTCTGTCGCTCTCTCCTCTCTCTTACTCTGTCTTCTGTCTCCTTACTCTCTCCTTTCTCCCTCTTCTCTCCCTCTCTCTCTCGCTCACTCTTTCCCTCTTACCACCAGCTCTCTCCCCCCTCTCTCTCTGCCTCCTTTCTCTCTCTCTCCCTCTCCCTACCTCTCTCACCCCCTCTTTCCCCCTTCTTTTTCCCTCTTCTCCCTCCACCTCTCTCCCCCTACCTCCTCTCCATCCACCCCTCCACCTCTCTCCTAACCCCTTTTTCAGCTAAGTTCCTTAGCCACGTGGGGTAAGAATCAGCTGAGAGTGAAACAGAGACAGAGAGAGAGAGAGAGAGAGAGAGAGTGATCAAAGGTTGGAAAAAAGGAACCATAGATAAAAAAGGAAGTAGGGAAAAAGGATTCGGTTCCTCTGATGGTGGTGGAGGAGAAGAAGAAAGTCAGGGATGGAAGGATGAAGGCGCAGGGATGCATCGAGGAAAGGTGGAGGAGAGATATATGTGCGTGTGTGTTTGTGTTTGTCTGTGTGTTTGTGTGGGAGGTGGGTGATGGAAGGGTTTGGCGGAGTTGAATCGTCTGCAATAAGTGTGTTTAGTATCGACCAGCCAATGGGAAGCCAAAGATTCAACTGTTTTTAATTCCAAACTTTGTTTTGATTCAATTGAAAATCAACCGCTGTTAGTTCGCCCTTAGGTAGTTATAATTACTTTTATTTTGAAGGCAGTGGTATTAAAATAAAAAGTTCCAATTATAAAAATGCACTTTAAATGTGATGCATTCCATTAGAGTAGAAATATAAGTTTGTTGTTAGTATTTTAAATGTCTTTAGCCCAAAAAAAAGTGAATACATATTGCTTTATTTACGAAGAACTGCTGCCCTATGCTTGAGCTCTCTCTCTCTCTCTTCTCACTGCTTTGAACACTCTCTCGCTTGCCTAACAATTTAAAACACTATTTTTTGGTCTAAAGCAGGGCAGTTAGTTTGTCCGATTCGTAGAAAATCAAACCCACCCCAAATAAACAATACAATACAAAAATACACGGCAACGGTGATATGATTATGATCTATAAGCTGCTATTATGCACAAATTATGGCCACAACTCCAGGTTGACATATGGATTTTCAACCAACCGTTATTCTTTCCACTGAACTCCATGTGAAGCTCAAAGAGCAGAAGGAGGGCGGACCTTTGGAACTGTCCGGGCTTTCTGACTGGCTGTTGCCATGGTTTTTTGTTGTCGGGACAAACTGTCGGCCAGTGGCTGAGCTGCTGTTTGTTAAAGATAAGTGGTGGTGCCAGAGGGGGAGAGAGAGAAAGAAGCAGGACAACAGACAGAGAGAACTTGGCTAATTTTTTTCTTTCTCTCTGTCTCTCTGTCTCTCTGTCTCTCTGTCTCTGTCTCTCTCTCTCTCTCTCTCTCTCTCTCTCTCTCGCTCTCTCTCTCTCTCTCTCTCTCTCTCTCTCTCTCTCTCTCTCTCTCTCTCTCTCTCTCTCTCTCTCTCTCTCTGAACGGTGAGGCGTCCAGCTTTTCTCCAACTTAAAAAACACTAATTTGTATCACAAAGCAGAAACTATCTCTCTCTCTTTTGCTCTCTCTATCCATCCTTTATCTCATACCTTCTTAATTTCCCACATCCTTTATCTCCTACCCCCCCCCCCCATCTTTCTTCTTCACCTCTTGGTAACCATCCTTTAGTCTTCACCCTTCCTTACTTCTCCTCATTTTTCCTCTCTCTCTCTCTCCCTCACTCCCACTCACTCTCTCTTCCTCCCTCCCTCAGTCTCACTCTAATCCAGTGAGTAATATAAAACAGTTCATGCCCTTCGGTGTAACAGTGAGACAAGCCCCTCCCCTGTGCGTTTACAGACTTTAAACACCACAAGTAACTGGCAAAGAGGCAAACCAGTCTATGGTGAGATTAAATGTGAGAACTAAATATGTTTGTGTGCTGCGCTAGTGTTTGCTGATTCGTCAACTGAACTTTTACTTGCTGTGGTCAGGATACACTGTCAATGTCACCTGTGATTGGTCGTCAGTGTAACCCGACTGGACATATTTTTAATGATCAAATGATCAATGTCCAGCTCCACTCGATGTCCAGTGTGTCCAAGAGCAGGGATTTAAAAATCACTCATGTCAGTTTGTCTTGGAGAAGTTAGGGGGCGTTTGTCTAAAAGTTTGTCTGTCTAAAAATCAAAAAGTTGCCTTCGACGTGGAGTTTACTGGAATGGGTTTTCCTTTGACGGCTGAATCTGGAAGATTCTTTGGGAGTTAGGCCTAGTGTGACTTTAAAAGGAAACTTGATGTACAAACTCTTGGTCTCCCTCTCTCTTCTCTCTTTTTCTCTTTCTCATCCCCCCTTAGATTTTTCCACAGTGTTTTATATCCCTGTTTCTGTCTATCTTTCTCTCCTTTCCTTTCTTTCTCTTTTCAGTCCCTCTCCTGCTGCGATTCTTTTCCACAGTATTCTGCCTCCCCTCCCCTCCCTTCCCCTCCCCTCCCCTCCCCTCCCCTCCCCCCTCTCTCTCTCTCTCTCTCTCTCGCTCTCTCTCCAACAGTTGTTTTCAAAAGTGCATGTAGTGCAGCTAGGGGTCTGGTCACTGTCAGAGAGAGAGGAGAGAGAGCGAACAACACACAAGAACATAATTACAAAATACAACGCAATAACTCAGGGAGTGAGGGGAATGACGGAGTTAATGAGTTAGTGAGAGCGTGAGTGGGTGAATGAGTGACTAAATGAACTGCGATAAACCTTTTCTTTATTGTTTTTCGATTCTTATTTTTGTGTTTCTCTCCTTTACTAAGAGTCATATATTACTAATCATGTCGTCATAAGTTAATAAAAGCAATAATTTCATTGCATTTCATATGTCATAAATATGAAATGTCACATTTTAACACGATGAAATGATGCAAATGAATGAGTGAATCCATCGCTGGGGGAGTCATCCGTTTGGCACCGGACGAGTGTGTAAATGAGAGGATGAACCGTGGCACGGGGTTTGCGTTGGTGCTAGTGTGCCCGTGTGACTGCGCTTTGGGCCAAGGGTGACAGGAGTTGTGCCATGGCTGTTACCATGGAAACCCAGAGCCCTCTGGGTCCGGCTGTGTTTTCGGTATGACCTGGCTGTCACAGCCCCCCAAACGACGCAAATATATATATTTGTGTTTGTGCTGTAGGCTGAATTAGGAGTGTTTATGTGTGTGTGTGTGTGTGACTATTTGCATTATTTACATAATAGTGGGACTTTATCAGTCTATTTTACCCAGAGAGCCATAGTTAATATATTGAATACATATTCAACAGCCAGAGAATTTCTTAGTTATTCACCCTGTTCTCTAAGGTCCTGGTCTGGACTTACATTGATAGCATACTTGGTTATTGGCAGTAGGCGTTTCGCCAGTGATTGGGGACAATTTCTTAAAAATGGCTGCTGAACTGTAACAGCCTGACAGTCGAGTGCAAACATCTGAGCTGTAACGTCTTTTCCGTCCATCTGTCTTGCATGCTATGACGTGATAGACAGACGGCCATTCCCGTCTCTGCTTGTCACCAACTGGACTTAATTGGGGTTTTTGTGGATAATACTTAACATGACCCTTTTCAAAACAAAAGTCTAATTTTTAAGATCAAAATGGCTATTTGTTTGATGCTTGGTCTAGATAAATATTTTTTTGACGCTGCAGGGGTGGTGAACTATGCACATGTGCAGTTCAGTATTGTGTTTGTGTGTGTGTGTGTGTGTGTGTGTGTGTGTGTGTGTGTGTGTGTGCGTGTGTGTCTGAGTTTGTGTGTGTGTGTGTGTGTGTGAGTTTGTGTTTGTGTGTGTGTGTGTGTGTGTGTGCGCGTGCGTGCGTGCATGCGTTCATGCATGTGCATGCGTGTGTGTGTGTGTGTGCACATGTGTGTCCCCCGTTGCCCAGAAGACTCAGAGGAGCAGCTATCACCTCAGGGTCAGCCCGGGCTGTCCTTAAGGGGACTACATGACCTTTGACCCCCTCCCCCTCCCCCCACCCTGACCCCAATCCCATAACTCCTTGCTGCTATGGACAGCATAATAGGAAGAAAGGGGATGGCCCGCCCCAATCTAAGATCTGATGTGATTGGTGCTCGGGACCCTCAGGAAGTGTGGTGTTAGATATGTGTGTGTGTGTGTGTGTGGCAGGGGGAAGGAGTGCCCGAGACCTGGGTGAGAGAGGGAGAGAAGGAAGAAAACTGATTTCCTGGGCTGAAGACGGAGAGTCAGAAGAACGTCTATAGCTGTTGTTGACACATATACTGTGTGTACCAGAAGGAAATATGATGGGCCAGGGAGAAGTAGAGGAGGATGGTGAGGGGGAGATGGGGGAGAGAGAGAGATAGGGAATGGAGAGGGAGGGGAGAGTGAATGCAAGAGCAAGGGGGGGGGGGGGGGAAGTGAGAGGGAGATGGGGGAGAAGAGGAAGAGGAGATAGAGAGGGGGGAGGGAGAGACAGGGAAGGCAAGGGAGGGAGAGAGGAAGAGAGGATAGAGAGGGGTGGAGGGATAGAGGAGAGGAAATGAGCTCTCCTTCCCTTTCCTCTTGCGTCCAGCCAGTGTGTTCGTGTGTGAGGAGGGATAAAGGTTGTCCTTTTGTCATCAAAACTGCAGATTAGTTTTGCCCCGCTGCATCTGAGTCTATTGCTTTATCACGGCGGCCAGAGAAGAACGCAGGGTTCAGTTCACCTTCCGATTACACACACACACACACACACACACACACATACAAAGAGTTATACACTCCCACAGGCTGCTGTGGCACCCCCCCCCCCCCCCCCCCACACACACACACACACACACTACTATTGACATTACTACCTCATTCCACATTCCATCACAACCAAATAGTTATTTTCTCTCTCTCTCCCTCACGCACTCTATCTCTGTCTCGCTGTCACCCTCTTCTCTGGAAGAATGGGTATTCTTTTTACTTTTTTTAAGGATAGGGATAGGATAAGGATTTTTTATTGAGCTCTGGGCTGTCGACTAACAGGTGAGTGAGGAGGAAGATGAGGAGGAGGAGGAACTATCTTGGTCCAAATGATGATATTGACTATTGATTGATGTTGACTATTGATTTTAGATTCTTCGTGATCAGTTCCTATTTTGAGTTCGGCTTTGAAAGTCCTTTTCAATCTTCCCTTTTGTGTTGAGTTTAACGAGAAGGAGGCATATAGTGAGTGTACGACCCTAGTAACTCACCCATTGACTATATAACACATACAAAGGCAACTCCATGTCTTTAGTGGGCAGTTCAGCTAATCGTTAGCTAACTACTTATCACACAGATGGGCATGGAGACATATTGTGAGGTCCTATTGATGGTACTGTCACTTAAAAGATTGCAGAAAGGACAACAACACTTTGTCTTGTGAGGATATTGTCCCCATAAGACTTCCAATGGCCCTCATATGGACTGTATACACAATGAGCAGAAAGAACACATTACAATAAAAATGAAGACAAGAATCAGATAGAGGTTCAAGGCGAAAATCATTGATTGTCCATTACAGCCTATGGATTCTACCTTCTCCCTCTCTCTCTCTCCTTCCTCTCTCTCCTTCCTCTCTCCTTCCGCTCTCGTCCTCTCTCGTCCTCTGTTACTAGCCTCAGAGGGAAGTCTATTAACCTCTCACCTCCTTATAGACAGCGGTGGCTTTTGGCTCTCGTTACTACGGCTCAGAGGGACAGGTGAGGAGAGGTCAACAGGGTCACGTCAAGGTCACTGACGGACTCTCCACTAGGAAATCCTTTCTTGATGCAGTTCAGCTGAACATGTGTGGCGGTTGTTCCAATAACCGACTAACGACTAACAGAGATAATTTCTGAGTGAGAGCCCTGCATTTGTACCACTACCACTAACTTGCTTAAAATGTGTTTGGTTTTATGACCACCGAAGCAGTATGATTTATAAATCCAAATAGAATGTCAATTTTGTCATCCCAGATAGATAGTATATTCATTCATGTACGGACATGTAAATGGGCCACATCAACCTATTTAAAAGTAAGGTATGTTTTTTTTCACGGAGATGACTTAGGTCCATTTTGAATTGCTTTTAAAAAGTGCCAAGGAACCACTTAAGAAATCATGTTCTCAGTTGGTTCGTGTCCAGCCTTGTAAAAGAGCATCACTCTCTCCCTGCCAGAAACCGAAGAGACCACACTGTATTCACAACCAGCCCTGATGCGAACCATCAGCATCACTCCAGTTGGTGCAGTAAGAAAGCTGTCAATTATTATTCACAATGTTGTCATGAAAACAGGCGTCTTCTACGACCTGAACATAAACGACAGGCGCAGTATATAAACTAATGAGACAACCCAATGCATGACTTCTCATTGGATTACATTATAGCTTTATCTTGATTCATGTGTAGGATATCATTATATTTTATTCGCGTATTCACTTTGCATGCTTCGTTTTGGACATATATAAGTAACACTTTAGCGATGCTGAATTGCTCAATGATAAGAAAACATGGATAACACATGTAACAGCGTCGCCTCCATTGGCCACACCGACGCCCAAATGCCATGGAGGGAGGGAGAGAGCCTGTCAAAAAAAAGACAAACACTTGGTGACACATAGGGACAAGCATGCACACAGCCCGCACGCAGACACGGCGAGCCAAATGTCGACACGCTCGACTGACAGGAACACAAAAGTCAATCTGAACACACAACGAGGAAACACAAAAGAACTAGACTAGACAACACGAAGACGGGGGCAGTAACGTTTAACCGATCTGTCATAGAAGTATGAGGATCATCTCGCTCTCTCTTGCTCTCTCGTTCTGTCTCTCACACACACACACACACACACACAGGCAGCAGGCAACCTTTGGTCAGGGCCAGAGCTGATATCTGCATCGGTCCTCAGCAGTTGACCCTCAGGGGCCACGGGTTGGAAGTTGTATTAAAGTTAGTCCAGAGCTGAGCGAGTGTATTAAGCTCCATGAGAGCAGAAAGGAGACACGTTGGCATGCAAACACACACATATACACACACACACACACACACACACACACATAAAAAAATACATAATACACAAACACACATACATTATACACACACACACACAGACACACATAAAAAACACATAATGCACAAACACATACATAATACATACATATCACACACAGACACACAACCACACACATAATACACACACAACACACAAAATATTACACACACACACACACACACACACTCCGGCTCGAGGCATGGGCGGCTGCTCGTGCCGGCCCCAGCCAACAGTGAGGAGTTTGTTGTCATAGCAACAGTAAAATGAGATGACTTTACTGTCAGCTGTAATGTTTCATGGCCCCCTTGCCGCTATGGCAACATAACAAGGAAAAGAAGGAGGCAAGGCAGGCACACGAAGAGAGAGGAAGAGAGTGAGGGGATATGAGCGAGAGAGGTAGAGTGGCTGATAGAAGAGAGTGAGAGAGAGAGAGTGTAGTGAAGCCATGTTTAACTGGATTCCCACTAGGAGTGATTTTAGTTAGGTGCCGTTCTTTGTTTAAACTCACACACACACACACACACACACACACATATCCATATACATGCAACCACTTGCATGCATACATGCACAGGCAGGTAAATACTCATACATACACCCACATATCCATACACACATGCATGCACCCACATATCCATACACACATTCACACACAGACACACACACACATACACACACACACACCCTACCCCCAACCATGCACACACACATACAACTTGACAAGCCCATCAAACACACTTTCCACCTCAGCCATCGCTTTGATTATTGGCTCACTGTTTTTGAACAGCAGCCGTGCGATCGTCACCAGTGCAATTTGAATTCATTACGCTCAGTGTCAATATTTGCCGGCACGCATCTCCATATACCTGTGATGGCCAGTGGGAAGAACACGCGGGTGGAGTGTGCATGCAGCGCTGCTGTAAATGAGTAGAGAAGAAGGGTGCAGAAAAAAGGATGAAGGAGGGAGAGAGAGTGGGTTGGGGTGGGTTGGGGTGGGGTGGGGTGGGGTGGGTGGCTCAGTGAACGGAGATCAAAGAGTGCGTCCGTCAGTGTTTCCTTTGCCTGAGAGTTGTTGTGGGACCAGGGGTCCGAGAGGGGGGTGGGGGGGGGGGGGTACTGTAAGCAGGCCGAGGATACCAGAGAGCCGTGGCGTGGCAGCCATACATCAGAGTTCTATATTTAGACTGCTGCTACCATGGCAACCTATCAACAGTCCGCAAAGCTGGGGGAGAGGGGTGGTGGTGGTGAGAGAAACAGAGAAGGAGAGAGGGATGGGGAAAGAGAGAGAGAGGGGATGGGAGGGAGAGAGAGAGGGAGGACGCTGAGAGAGAAAGATGAAAGAACATGAGAGAGGGGGGAGAGAGATAGAGAGGGAATGGAATAAGAGAGAGGGGTGATGGGAGAGAGAAAGGGGGAGAGATGGATAGAGGGTGAAAGAGGTAGGGAAAGAGTGAGGGGGATAGTGAGAGAGAGAGGTCGATGAAGGGAGAGGGAGACGAAGAAGGCCAGATGAAGAGAGAGGGAGATGGAGAAAGAGAGAGATTAGGCGAGAGCGTTGGGGAAACGGGGATGAGCCAAAAAAAGATAAAACCTGAAAGATAGAAGAGGACCTGTGTTGTTTTGCCCTGTTGCCATGGTGACACGGCGACCCAGCTCCGGCTGCAGACAGTTGTGTGATGTGGTGGCGTGGGGGACAGGGGGTTGCTATGGGCGACAGCTGTCCGTCACTCGGGGAGAGTGAGGGATCAGATCGACTGGATGATCACCTTGGATTAGACAGCGATCGCACGACATGGATGCCGGGCCGATCTGCACTAAATCCCTGTAATCTAAAAGCTGCGTCTGTGTGTGTGTGTGTGTGTGTGTGTGTTTGCATGGAAATCATTGCATGCCAAGCATTGGCAATGTGCAATTCTATGCATCTACATTGTGGCCCATTTGTTGGATCTTTAATGCATATAATGTTGTGTGGAAGTGTACATATGCTGCGTGTGTGTGTGGGTCTGCGTGTGTGTGTTTGCATGTAGAGGCTTGCATGCCAGTCTGATTTATTTAGACCTAAAACATGAACAGGAGGAGGGAGTGGAGGGAGATTACGTTGACTGTGTTTGCTGAATTTTGATCCCCGGTGTCCACAGTCTAACCCAACCTGCAGGCTGGGTTAGATAGATACCTAACCCCCGACCTGCGCCCCACTGAACTGTACCTGAAGTCACTCGTATAAAAGGGACTCCTGAATGAACAAATCATAAATAGTCAACAGTAGTCAGACCTCAAGAGTTTATAGGGAGTAGCATCGTCTGGCTCCACTGGTAGAGCAAGGCATGAACCATGAGACAAAGGTGAAGGAACAAACCCACACATGACAGACATGCGCAATCCAGACTGACACACCTGGAGCTAACAGAGAAATACAAAAACACCTGGCACCAGGAAGAGCTGGGGACCGACAAAGGTGTTGCCATGGCACTGCGGGGGTGGGTTCCAACAGCAAGTATCCTGTCTGATTTGAGATCATCCAGATTTGCGATTATCTAGTCGTGTTTATTGACATGAAAGCAGCTCAGTCGTCTCATTTCCACACAGCTCCTTTCTCCTCCCACTCGACCACTAACTGCTACCTATCATCTCCTCAAAGTTGTAGTGAACATCAATAGGAAGGCATACTCAGGAAAACGTTTTGGAATGGAGCCTGGGATAGAGCTGTGCTTAAAAATACCTCAGAGAGAGAACTGCAGGGGTTCCGATCCTTTGTACTTGAGACTTTGTTGTTTATAAGGCTTTGTCCTGTTGGTTGTCCTAAGAAACGTTTTCTGGGAATCTATTGTTTTAGCACTCATTCAACCTCCTCTTGACCACACAGATTTTGCCAAGCGCTTTGAATGTAGAATAAAAAATGTAACATCAATGATGTAGCCATGACAATTTACCTTACGTGTCAAAATCCGGTTCTTTGGAAACCAATTTTAATGAAGAAAGTATAGACTGTGCAACCTCTCTCCTGAGTTATCAAACTCCCACCAAAGTCTTCATGCATTATGGAAGCTGGATGGTTGTAATTACTATTGATAACCTCCTAATCAATATTAATAATTTGCTGTCATGCAGGTAATTAGCGTGGTTGTGGTTGTACGCGGTGAGCGGCGTTTATCCCAGTCAGGACCAGGAGGAAGCCCTGAAGCACATAACACTGATGTATACTTTAGTGCTCAGAACACCCTGCATGCTAATTGGGGCTAAAATTGGTTTAGATCATGTTTTCTGCTTCTGTGGCTTTGAACATCAATCAGGGCATTTGTTTTGCATGTTTGAAATGCATGCGAGGTTCAACTGAGCTAACCTGTCGTCCCTTCTCTCTCCCTTTCCCCTCCACCCTCTCTCTTCTCCCCTCGTGGTTTTGTCTTCTTTATTTTCCTTCCTTCCTGACTCCCTCCCTACCCTTCCCTTTTTTCATCATTTCTCTCCCCCCCCACCCTCCACCCCAAACCTCTCTAGCAGAGCGCGCCGGCCTGGATGGGACCCACCATGCCCCCCAGCAGGAAGGCCCAGAGCCCCAGCAGCGGAGCCAGTCCTCCCTACCAGCAGGGCGGCGGTGGCGGAGGCCTGGCGGTCGCGGCGGCCTCGGAGGCGGAGGCAGCCGACCTCTCCCTCTCCCTCTCCGCCTCCTTCTCCAAGGCGGAGGACGAGGAGCTGACCAGCCTGTCGTGGCTCCATGAGGGCACCGACCTCCTCAGCAGCTTCAGCCACTCGGGCCTGCGCAGCGTCTCCCCCCTGCAGCAGGACGCCGACGGCCAGCACCACCACCACCACCACCACCACGCCTCCCGCTCTCCCTCGTCCCCCTCGCCGTCCCCCGACGACCCCCTGCTGGGCGGCGACGCCCACTCGCCCTACGACCTGGCGTCGGCGGCGGCCATGACGGGTGCCACCCGGAAGCCGCCCTACTCCTTCAGCTGCCTGATCTTCATGGCCATCGAGGACGCGCCCAACAAGCGGCTGCCCGTCAAGGACATTTACGGCTGGATCCTGGAGCACTTCCCCTACTTCGCTAGCGCCCCCACGGGGTGGAAGAACTCGGTGCGCCACAACCTGTCGCTCAACAAGTGTTTCAAGAAGGTGGACAAGGACCGGAGCCAGGTGAGGAAGGTGACCCCGCGTGGGTGCATGTGTGAGCTGTTCCGCGGTCTTCGCAGCGCGGTGAGGTGGAGGGGACCGTGGGTGGATGACGTAGGGAGATGTGGTGACGTTTGCTTGGTTGTATTTTCCACCTGGAAATGTTTCATTTTTGATCTGTAACTAGTGATTGTTTGTATTGATTCGTCCATTGATTACCTCTTTCGATTTAGTCAATGAATCATTTAGGCTGTAAAATGTCAAGTTACCATGGCTTCAATTTGCTTGGTTTTATCTCACAAGCTGCCAATCTAGAACCAAGGTATTCCTTTTCAGTTCTATCTGAAACGGAGAAAAGCCTCCCAAATATTCACATTTCTGAAGCTGAAAATGTTTCTTGTGTGTTGATTTTCACTTGATAAATAACGAATAAGGAATAACGATTCATGGAATATTAAAACGATGATCCACTAATCATGTCGGTGTGGCTGTCACCCACTACAGCTCAGTACTGAAAGCACCGTTTTACCCAACCGACAAACAACATTTCAGTTGGGAGGGTGAGAAGGAGTGGGTGGGGGTGGGAGGGTGGTTAGACATCGCTAGAGGTCCCGTGACTCTTTATACAACCAGACGGTTATCAGCGTTTTGCAGGCATATCCAACCTGAAGTGGAACATATTCTGGTATTTTGTCTACCGCTGTACACGATTCTAGCCTTATCAATAGTTTATGATCTGCTTTCATAGTTCTCTCTCTCTCTCTCTCTCTCTCTCTCTCTCTCTCTCTCTCTCTCTCTCTCTCTCTCTCTCTCTCTGTATGCATGTCTCTCTCTCTTCCCCCGGTGGGACGCATGTTCGCCTTTGATTCGAACCCGCGATTCGTTCTCTGCTACGCGCTTCAACGTCCCCAATTTTCGCTCCGTTAGACGTGCGACAAGAAAGGAGAAAAAAGAAAAGAAAAATCAGGGGGATGGGGGGGGGGGGGGATAAATCCCTGACTCAATTAGTGGCAAATTAATACTGCAGGATTTAATAACATTCATGCCCGCACACTTCAGATCTCATCTTCCCTGGGGGGGAGGGAGAGGGAGAGAGAGAGGGTTTAGGGATGGGATTGGGTTTGGTGTGTGGGTGGGTGGGGTAGGGTGGTGTGTGGGGGGGTGGGAGGGGGGGGGTTGAACAGCTTGGATCAGTTCTGGCTTGTCATTACAAAAAAAAACGTTATTCGAGATTATATGAGGGAGTTATTAAGGTTTATATAGATCATAGGCGCAGTACAGTGGTGTGGATGTCATACTTTGACCAGCACAGAAACTCTCTGCCTCCCCTCTACATTCACCCTCGAGTTTATAGGGAAAACAAAATGGATGGAAGAGGGAGAGTGTATGTGTATGTGCTTTTGTGCGTGTGTGTGTGTGTGTATATGTGTTTTTGTGTGAGTGTGTGTGTGTGTGTGCTTGTGTCTGAGTGTGTGCGTGCATGCACACACAGACACACAGACACACACACCCTCCTGCTAATCTGTCAACTGGCCCTTGACAACTACAGTGCAGAGTTTGCCTTGTATACATATCTCCATAGTAACTAGGTTGCAGTTGACATAAAAGTATGCTGTTGCTGTAGCAACAGGAAAACTGATTTGGCGTTACCGTCTTGTGTTTGTGTGTGTTTGTGTGTGTGTGTCTATACATGCTAGCTTATCACTTTAAATGTTTCTCACTGTGCACAAACATTCGTGTTCCTGTGTATGTGTAACTGTTAGATTGTGTGTCTGCATGTGCGGAATTTGTGGTTGTGTGTGAGATTGCCATCATGCGATGCCCATGTGTGTGTGTGCATGCATGTGCGTGTGTGTTCGCACGGAGGACATTGTGTAGAGGTGATTTTGGCAAGGACATACTGTCTTGTCTTTGTGTCACTGCACACCATAGAAGACAGTCCGCTAATTACCCCTTCAAACCTATCCACCCACTCTGACACACACACACATGTGCGCACACACACATACACACACACACACACACACACACACATGAGCTTCCAGGGACACAACCAAACACGAGCACAAACACCAGAATCTGTTCATACACATACACACACATACAGACATACACACACATGCACAAACACACACACACATGCACACGCGCATCCATGGACACAACCAAACATGAGCACATACACCAGAATATGTTCATACAGATGCACACACACACACACGCACACAAACAGACATGTGCATACATACACGCAGGTATGCATGAATACCCACAAGGACGGAAAAAGAAAAAAACACATACACAAAACAACAACAGCAGCTTGCACACACACACCCATACACATGCACGGCCCGACGTGCACGTGTGCACCGTGGCGCTGGAGCTGCCAGTCTCTCCAGCAGAAAGGAGGGCACATCTCTGTAGACTCCGGCTCTACCTGCCAACTGCAGCTCTGCCTCGGAGGCTGCAATTACACAAGCTCTCTGTAATTTCAGTCACACGCTGCCATTCAAGGGCTTTTCACCGGCAACCTATCTACCTCTGTGTACTTCCCAGACCCCCAACTCAACTCCCCCCCACTCCCCTCTCAGCCCCCCACACACACACACACCCCTCCCTCCCCCAACCGTTCTCATGCTCACCCCTCTTTTAGCTGCAGACTTTGACTCCTCCTCCCTTCGCTTTTCCTTCGTTGGTTCCTTCTTCCCCTCCTCGTTCCTTGTTGATTTCCTTCCTTCCTTCCTCCACTCCCTCCTTTCTTCCCTCTATCCTTCCTTCATTCCTTCTGTCCTTTATTCCTTCCATCACTCCTTCCTCCCTCACTTCCTTCCTTCCTTCCTTCCTTCATTTCTCCCCCCCTCCCTGCCCTCACTCCCTCTCTCCCTTTCTTCTTTCTCTTCCCTCCCTCCTTCCCTCCCCTCACACCCCGTGTAGGAGTGGGTTTTTGACTTTGACCCCCCGTCTCTGCCCTTGAAATAAGTCATGTGTGGGTACCCAGCATCGCCATGGTTACAGCTGAGCTACCCACATCTCGCTCATTGGAAACAAGAAAGTGTGATTCAGTGTTAAAGAGGGTCAGGGCATTTGTGTGTGTGTGTGGGGGGGCGATTTGTGGTTTGTGTCTGCTTACTCTAAAATAAAACATAAATAAGGAGAAGATGGATGAAGGAAGAAAGTTGACATAGGGGAGGTTAATGTGAATATATAGCTATATATATATTCACCAAATCATGCTTTATTCAGTGTGCAGGGGTGGGGATGAGGCAGTGGCCTATTTGTTCCAGTGAGTGTTTTTCTGGGTCATATGATGGCAGACGACAAGATGGAGGCTAGTTAAGAACAAGCATTTCACGTGAGTGTGTGTGTAAATACTTGCGTGTGTTTGCACATTAATGGGTGTATTGCATGCATGTGTATATGGTTTGCCTGTGTGTGCATTAATGTGTGCATAATTTGAGTGTGTAAATATCTGTGTGTGTGTGTGTATGCATCCTGTGTGGTATCTGTGTGTGCTTATCCTTGTGTGTGTGTGTGTGTGTGTGTGTGTGTGTGTATGTATCTGTGTGGGAATGTGTATCTTTGTGTGTGTGTGTGTGTGTGTGTGTGCCTGTGTGGTATCCGTGTGTGTGCTTATCCTTGTGTGTGTATGTATCTGTGTGTGTGTTGTGACCAATGTGCGTGGGAGAGCAACATAGCGTTGCCGCTGTGTGTGTGCACCAACGTTGGCGTGTGCGTGTGCCGAGCTGCGAGACCAGCGAGCGTGTGAGCTCCGCGGTTGCCATGGCATTGTTTACTAACAGGATTCCTCTCTGGGCTGAATGACAAGCTTTTAATGACAAGTGTGTGTTGCCCTGAGAGATCCGGACTGGTGATGTAACAGCATGCACGCGCATAGAACAATCTCACACACACACACACACACACACACACACAGGCCCACACGGTCACACACATGAACTCTCACACACACAGACACACTCACACATACACACACACACGGGCCCACACACACACACACACACACTCACACACACACACACACACACACACACACACACACACACACACACACACACACACACACACACACACACACAGGCCCACATGGGCACACACATGCACTCTAACACACACCAGCACACATGCATTCATAGGGCAATCACACACACACACTTACACACACACACACACTCACACTTGCACATGACGCATGCATGCATGCATATATATACACACAACCAAACACACTCTCTCTATCTCCCTCTCTCTCACGCACACCACACACTTATTGACACACAGAGGCACACACACACTAATATATCACTTGAAGCCACTTATGACACCATAGCAATGAGGCAAAGAGAGGGAGAGTTTTGTACTCTTTGAGACACGCTGAGATGTCTGGGTAAATTGCTTGAGTGTAACCCCCTACATAACCCCTTGCACTCTAGAAGTAAAAAACATGCAATTTTGTCTTGCTTGAAACCAGAAAAAAATGTCTGTTGACTGGCTTTTCACAGTGTAGTCCTGTACTCATGTTTATATGTGTGTACACTGTAAAATAAGCTCTATACAAGTTTCGTTTTTTATAAGGAGCGAACAGGAAGTCACTGATACTCATCCTACTAGGAGTGGTGTGTCATCACCATATTTGACACACGGTTGACATTTCCTTAATCGGCCGATGTCACACGTGATATTTTTCAACATGATGATGATCATATGCTCATGGCATGCCGTTCTGGTCTATTCCATGCCATGACCTGTCCTATAGGAGGGCTTCACCTGTTGTCACGCACATTCCAAGCCGCCATCTTTGTTGCTTTTTCGGCATTATAATACTGGTTTGCCTTGGTTGTTCGAGAATTGTTATCAAAGAAGTAGCAAGATGGCGGCTTGAATTTCTTTAAGGGAACATAAGATCACTTGATTGAAACCCTCCTATTCAAATGTTTCAAAAGTGTTTCCACCCGACTTTGGTTTGACGTCGTACTTTGCATACTCTGCACTATTCTGTAGTTCACGGTCATCATTTTTATATTTTATACTATAATGCAGTTTGAAAGGTAAATCTGTTCCTCAAGTGTATTAATCCCACCGCATGTGTCCACTGTTATTTCATCTATCGTGTGTGACCCCATCTATCGTGTCCGACCCCTCGAAGGGGGTTGGATGGGAGTCTAGAATGTGGCTTCCAGGAGCAAGATATTGCATTCCATCCCCAATGTTGACAGTCTATAGGAGTCATTGAGCAATGTTACCCCCCCAACCTCTACCTGCTCTTTTTTGAACATGCATCTAAAGACACTGTAATTGGCTTTGGATAAAAGCCTCAAGCTGAAGGGATAGATAGTAAATAGTAAAGACTAAATACTAATATAACAAAAATGACAGCAAGTGTGTTTTTGAAAATTTTAATTTTCAACCAACTGACACGTCGAGGTAATTGGTTTGACTTGGGAGCACTTGAAAAGAGGGAGGAAAAAAACAACATACTAAAGCTAAGCCTCTTAATGGGGTGCCCATCATGCTCCTAGACTACTGCTTCAGATTTAGTGCAAGTTGAATGAGGACTTCCTTGGACTGGTTGACAGTCTCATATTCTGTTGAAAAGTGACAGTGTATAATCATATTGTGTGGCTCGTTTCATTCCATTTGGTGACTTTCTCCTGGTGTTTGTGAGTCTGTGTGTGTGTGTGTGTGTGAGCTTTTCGTATAAATTCTTTATTTTGTATTACATTCGTTCTTTTTTCTTAACTTTTAAAATTTTCTTATCGCTATTACACTTGCGCACATTTGCATGTGTGTGTCCATCACATACTACGCGTCACAGAATACAGTCATTATATTACTACGATTGAGTACTAGTCAAACAACTCATCACAGTCACAGACTTACACACATGATTTCTACGTTGGTGTACCATCGGTCACGTGTACTTGTTGTGTTGTACTACTACTGTATTTCCCCCCTGGGGCACCACATGATCAGTCTTACAGGCGGTTATTTCCGCCCTGTGGATTCACACAGTGGGCAGGACGGGCGTAGTAACGTCCCACTAATGCTGCGTTAATGGACTAACTTTCAGCCCTCTCGAGATAGTACTGTAGTGTTGGACCAGGGTGTTATTATTCCTAGTACAGTCCTGTAGAACCAGGTGAGGGAACAAGTATTCTTAGTTTAGTGTAGAGTTATACAGTTGTATTTTGTTTACAGTTGGATTAAGTATAGATTTAGTATAGATTTAATCTTGGCATGAGTAAACTTTTACAGTACTGTAGTATTTTTAGTTTGGTACTGTGGTACCAGGCACAGAAATATATATTCTTTGTTTAGTCCTGTAGTACCAGGTGAGGGGTTAAGTATTCTTAGTACTGTAGTACCAGACCAGGACATTCATATTTCTAGTAGGCTACATGTTGCATATATTTTGCTTTACTGCACCGACATATCACCCTACAGCATTTGCAAACTTACCTAGCTTAGTAGTATAGTATTCTTAGTTTAGTACTGTAGTACCAGGTGAGAGGGTATAAGTATTCTCAGGAGTACCAACAGTACTGTAGTGCAGGTCAGGGCGAAGCAGGACTCTTTTTTTTCTCCAGATTTTTGGTTTCCCAGGGAAACCAACCCCCACCACTTATATAACACAGGAAACAGATGTTGGCAGGAGTTATGATCAAGCCTCTCTCACTAACTTCATACCTCTCTCTCTCTCTCTCTCTCTCTCTCTCTCTCTCTCTCTCTCTCTCTCTCTCTCTCTCTCTCTCTCTCTCTCTCTCTCTCTCTCTCTCTCTCTCTCTTGCTTTCTCCCTTCTCTGACTCGGCTCATGCTCTCTCTACCTTTCACTGTTTGATTTAGGTCCGTTTTGCTTGCTAGGTCTGGTAGTTGTTTCTGAGCTCTTGTTTGGTTTTGTGTTTGTGTACGAGCGTGTGTGTGGATCTCTCTGTGGCTCTCTCTTTCTCTCGGTTGCCCTCTCTATTTATGTGACTTTCTCTCTGTTTGTGTGCTGTGGGTAATCTCTCTCTCTCTCTCTCTCCCTCTCTCTCTCTCTCTCTCTCTCTCTGGTTTGTGTTGTTTGTGATGATGCAGCTTATATAGCGAGGCAAAGACAGAAATACAACTTTTTTTGTTGATTTTGTTGCTTTGTAAGAAGTTGAGAGGGCGCAGCTATCTTAAAGTGGCTGGTGTAGTGACTATAGGGGGTTTGAGTCCCAGCCAAAAGGTATAACTCACCCCTCCCTGCTCATTAATGACATGTATGTATCCAAATAAAATGCTATTCATCTTTGTAGCTATTAAGATGCAAGGCTGTGGGATTTATTGAAATAAAATAATCCCCTTGTGTGAAAAGACACTCTTATCAGATGCTGATTAGAGAGAGAAGATAATTAATTAGACAAACTTCATACAAAACATACCACCACACAGCAATTGGATAGTTCTTTCTTATTTGCTTTTCCTGAGTTTGACTTGCGTGTCGCAAATCAGTTTCGCGAGCTTTGAGAACCTCTGAACCGTTGCTACATCACTTTTAAATAAAACTGAAAGGCAACAACAACAATAACAACAAGAAAAAAGAACAGATAGAATCCAGATTATCCCAATTACTTTTCCACCCCTTGGTGTTGCAGCCTGTTGCCTAGGAGACCACTGAACAATCCAGGTGACGGACTCCTCTGTGATTGGACTATCAGCCTGAGGTGCGATGTGGGGGGGGGGGGGGGGGGGGGGGGGGGGGAGGCTGGTATACGGAGCATCTGATTGGCTATCTGATTGGTGGCGGTGGCGACACAGGCCAGGCCGACAGTGTTCCTGTAGAGAGCATTGATTTAATCGACTGGCAGGTGGGCAGACCTGAGACACACACACACGCACACAAGTGCACACACATACATGCACAAATGGATAAACACATACACACACACACACACACACACACACACACACACACGGACACACGCATGCATGCACACACAAAGACATACACACACACGGAGACACACACACAAACACACACAGACACACACACACGGAAATGCACACACACATGGACACACACGGATGGATGGCTGGGTGGGTGGGGGCGGTGAGCCCCAGTGGGGGGTCCGGGCAATGGGAGTGAGCGTATGTATGTGTATGTGTGTGTGTAATATTACACTCTCCAGGGGAGGCGTCGCTGGCAGTAATCGAAGCACTCCCGGGAGCAGTGCACGCTGGGTAATATCACACTCTGTAGGGAACTTGGCACACACACACGCACACACACATCAGTACCACAACATATGGTCGCCGTATAGTGCCTAATAGCTGTTAGCTGCTACTTCGTGCTAACAGTGCTGCTAGTTTGTGTTCAAACAGTGTTTTGAGCAAGACTAGCATGTAGCATAATAAACACTAGTTGGTTTACGACATCCTTGTTGTCCTCAAATCAGGTGGGAACTCACGGGAATGCTCGCAGTTCATTGGAGTGTCAGGAACCAATCGGAACAGGTCACTCGACCTAAACGTACAGACGTGGGTATTCCCGTTGCTTTGGACAACACTGAGCTGAAAACAGTTAGACACTTATTTATTGTAACCCAAAGTCACTTTGGATAAAAGCGTCTCCTAAATGACTAAATAAACGTACTCAAATAAATAAAAACATTGCTTTATTCGTTTGGGAGCACTAAAATAATGCCCTCCATTGGATTACTATTCATTGCATATTGTTGTTTTTGTTGTTTGTTTAAAGTGATGAAGCACACCAAAGTGGCATTTAATTCACTATGAAAAAGACGCAACATACTTAATGTGGCTTAATGCTATGGGAGGCACGTGTTGTTATAAAGTACAATAGTGTAGTAGTACTGTAATGGTACAGCAATGTATTATAGTACTGTTGTATTGTATGGCGAAGACTGTAGGATCCAATCAATCTGGATTCTCCTTCACATGCTGAAACCTTTATCTGAGCCCCCCCCTGCCCACCTCAGCACACACACACACACACACACACACACACACACACACACACATAATGTCCTTGATTTCGCAATCTTCTGTTGAAATGACTGAGAACGAGGAAACATAAGGGGCGAGTTACTCTTAGAAAGAGAGAGAGAAACAAAATGTTTTTGCTTTCATGTTTTGTCTTAGATACTGACTGCCACGCACACACACACGTGCCATACTCACATACACACATACACACACACACACGTGCAATAGACACACACTCACTCGTGCGATACACACATACACACACATACACACATTCGCACACACACACACATGCATACACACACACACACGCCATAATCTATAGACTTCTTCCACTAATATGAAAGAGCCAGAGGCTTCATTAGGTATGGGGGGCGGCGGGGGGGGGGGGGGGGGGGGGGGGGGGTTGGGCTGCTTTGATCTAAAAATAAACACCAGCATCACATCATCCCCTCTGGGATGGAAAAAGTTAAAGTTTCCCTGGGTCTTAATCGAAAACGCTTCATGTGTTTTTTCCCTTCTCTTCATCTCAGAGGCCAGAATAACCGGGTTTAGTGAGGAAGAGGTGAGGAAGCTGGCTGGGGATCCAGCAGGAATGCAGGCTGGGCAGCGGGGGTGAAAGTTGTTTTCTTTGTAGTCGGACTGTGGTTATGTTGTTGTTGTTTCTGCTGTTAGTGTAGACTTAGTGTACATAAGGGTTTGGCTTTTGTTGGTTTCTATTTGTATAAGGATGCAGTGTGTATGTATGTGAGTGTGTGTGTGTGTGTGTGTGTGCGTATGTGTGTGTGTATATGTGCATGCCTGAGTGTGTGTGTGTGTGTGTGTGTGTGTGTGTACGGGGTGCTTGGGTAAACAGGGGTCGTACAGGGATGGTCTGGACTTTTGAGCCGGGGTGGGATGTGCCGTTGGCCATGTTGGAGGTCAGTGTGTTATTCTGTGCGCCTCGGGCAGAACACCGGTATCACCAGCAGTAATATCCTATCTCTGGTCTCTCTTTCTCTCTCTCTACCTCTCTCTCTACCTCTCTCTCTCTCTCTCTCTCTCTCGCTCTCTGTCTCTATCTATCTTTCGCTCTCTCTCTACCTCTCTCTCTCTTCTGTTTGTTTTTAGTTTTTGGTTGCTGTCATTATTATACTCTAAATCTACATACTTGTCTTTGTTTATCGTTTGTTGGTTTACCTCTTCCCTACCCCTTCTCTCTCTTTTTTTTCTCCCTCCCCCCTCACTCCCTCTTCCTGCCTGCGTTGAAGACAGTAACTCATTAGGGTAAAGCAGTAGCGACCTGCAGTCCTACTGAGCTATATGTTGTTCCCTTGCTCTCAAGCCCCTTTCCTCCTGTCTGCCTTCACGCTGTGGTCCATGAAGGCAACAATATTATTGTTTTGATTGGGATGCTGCCTATAATGTGGCCTCACACATTATCAAACTTTATTTACAGATCACTTTCTGTGAAAAACAGGTATTGGAAGTGCAATGGTAAATGTAAGGTTTGTGTTCTGTCCCACAGAGTATCGGTAAGGGCTCGTTGTGGTCCATAGACCCGGAGTACCGGCACAACCTGATCCAGGCCCTGAAGAAGACCCCCTACCACCCCTACTCACCTGGCCTGGCCACGCCCTCCACGTCACCGCCCACCCTGACGCAGACATACCAACCCAGGTAAGCCCTTCCCCACTGCACACTGGAGGGTGGGTGGAGTGAGGGTGGATGGGGTGGAGGGGGGAGTCATGTATGCAGGAAGGGAGGGAGGTAGAGAGGGAGGGATGGATGGAGGGAGGAAGTGATGGATGGATGGAGGGAGGGAGAGAGGGAGGGACGGATTGATGTAGAGAGTGATGGATGGCTGGAGGTAGGGAGAGAAGGAGAGAGGGAGCGACGGATGGATGGAGCGAGGGAGGGAGGGAGGGATTGAGGGAGTGATGGATGGATGGAGGGAGGGAGAGAGGGAGGGAAGGAGGGAGAGATGGAGGGAGGGAGCTGTAGATGGATTGATAGATGGACGGGTGGATGGACAAATGAATGGGTGGACAGGTGGATTGCTAAGCATTACCGAAAAATAAACATGTCAATGAATGATCGAGAGGGACATAGACCCATTGATCGAAGAGTCAAACTCTGTAAAACACAGTGTGTGTATATTGGGCTGCGTTCTCCCGTATCGCCCTAGCCTCTTTGCAGCCCTGCTTACCCCCTCATCACCACCTCGAGTACATCAAGACTCCACACGCTTTGCTTTCATCTGCCACCTCCATTACATGTATCAGCCCTCTACCTCTCTTTATCTCTCTCTCTATCTGTCCTCCACCCAGTGTTCTCCCTGTCCTGCCCCACCTTCCGCCCTCCCGACACTGTTTAATACAACACACCTCCCCGTTCTTCCTTCCCCTCTCTCTCCCTCTCCACCCAGGTGCTAACGGTCTATGCCCCCCCGTCTCTCCCCATTCCTACCTCCCCCTCCCTCCCCCTCTCTCTCCCCCCCTCCGCCCGAGGGCACATGACAGGTAGAAGGAGGGGCAGCTGATGTTTTCTTCTGTGTTCCTTTATTCGCTTGCCCTCTCATTCCACACCTCTTCTCCCTCTCTCTCTCTCTCTCTCCTCTCTCTCACCCTCTCTCTCTCTCCTCTCTCTCCCTCCCTCTCTCTATCTCTGTACATTTTTTGACTGTGTTTCTCTCGATTGACTATTTATTTCTATTTATCTTTTCTATGTATCTATTTACCCATCTATCCATCCATCCATCCATTTATCCATCCATCCATCTATCCGTTTGTGTGTCAGTGCATTGTTCTCTCTTTCCCATCTTTTGAACCCTTGCTCTGACGATTCATCATTCAATTATAATCCGACAGAGTTCCCCCAAATGTTTGCTTATCTTATCTGCTTTCATCTTAAATGTAGTCGTCCCCTCTCCTCTCCAGTCTTCTCTCCATCTTTTCTCCTCTCTCCTCTCCCCTCCTCCTACCCTTTCCTTCTCTCATCTCCCCTCCCTCCCCTCCCTTCCTATCATTTCCTTTCCTTATATCCTTATCTCCTCTCTGCTCTAATTTTCTTATCTTCCCTCCATCCTTAACCTCACCCCTCTTCACACTCCATTTTTTCCTATTTTCAGTTCTCCCACCTCCCCAGTGAGTCCCAGTGGATCTCTCTCTATCTTGCTCTCCCTCTCTCTCCCTCTCCCTCTCTTTCCCTCTCTCTGTCTCTCTCCCTCCCTCCCTCATTCTCCCTCTCTTCTCTCCTTTTTTCTCTCTGTCTCTCTGTCTCTCTCCGTCTTTCTCTCCCTCCCTGTCTCATTCTCCCTCTCTCTCTCTCTCTCTCTCTCTCTCTCTCTCTCTCTCTCTCTCTCTCTCTCTCTCTCTCTCTCTCTCTCTCTCTCTCTCTCTCACTCTCTCTCTCTCTCCCGCTCTCTCCTCTCTCCCCCCCTTCCCCTCCCAGTAGTGCTGGGCAGGGCTAGCTGGCGGTGCTGGTGGAATGTGAGGAAGACAGAATAATTGGTTCACAGTAAAAAATTTAAAGTGTCATTTTGAACAATGAGGTATGGGGAAGTGGAACAAATCATTGGTTCTGTTCCTGACACAGGTGGAGTTTTGGGGGGATGGGGGGGTGGAGGTAGTGGGGTGGGAGTAAAGGTGGTGGTGGGAGGGTCATTTGCATCCTAACCCGGAGAGGGAAATGGTTAGAGACTCAGGAGAGTCCAATTTTCTTGGTTAGAGTATGGGGTTCCCTTATGGCCCATTGTCCAGAGACCATCCCCCTGTATCTCTATTTGTGCGTGCCTGAGTGTGTGTGTGTGTGTGTGTGTGTGTGTGTGTGTGTGTGTGTGTGTGTGTGTGTGTGTGTGCGTGTGTGTGCACTCGGGCATGTGTATGTGTGTGTGGTTGTCTTTTTATTATAAAGTCTATAGCATAACCGCTCGCGTTTTAATGTCTCCGCCACTGCATTCGATTGTTTGCAAGACGCCGTAAATATTCATAGTACAATAAACAAAGTTCCCAAACGCTGACGTTTTATTGTAGCGTTTGTTTTCGAGGGAGAGAGAGGTGGGGGGAGAGGGGGGAGGGGTTGATGTTTGTTCCCAAATCGAAAGATAATAAGGCCACTCATCAAACATTATTTTCCGGAAAGACCACGGATATACTTGAATATCAGCAGATAAGTTCAATCGGTGGAATAAAAGAAATCCTGCATGTGCCTTCGTCAACATGTCTTGACAAAATGGGAACAGTTTGAGGTACTTTCTCTGTCTGCATGGAATATATTCAAAGGAAGCTCCATGAAGACTTTGAATTTCCTTCTCCTGCACATCCAACATGGTGTACTTTTTGTTGTCTTTCAAATATAAGTGACTGAAGAAAAACTGGGCAACGCTAAATATAATCTATATAGCGTGTCTATATGTGCTATATGTGCGGATTTGTGCGTGTGTGTGTATATATATATATACATATGTATGTGTCTGTGTATGTGTGCATGCATGCATGCATGCGTGAATCCTTGTACGTGCTCTGATCAGATCAATAAGAAGCTGCTGCGTTTCTGAAGGGAAGACGACCTGATGCTGTTACTCTGGCAGCTCTTTGCACACGCGTTCAGTGAGGGTCAAGGACCGGCTGGAGTGGACGCCCTTGACTGGGGCGAACCAAATACATTAGAAACCAGACGGAGAAAAAGAGAGAGAGACAGAGAGACAGAGAGAGAGAGAGAGAGAGAGAGAGAGAGAGAGAGAGAGAGACAGAGAGACAGAGAGACCGAGAGACCGAGAGACAGAGAGAGAGAGAGAGAGACAGAGAGAGAGAGAGAGACAGAGAGACAGAGAGACAGAGAGAGACAGAGAGAGACAGACAGAGACAGAGAGAGATAGACAGAGAGACAGAGAGACAGAGACAGACAGACAGACAGAGAGAGAGACAGAGAGACAAAGAGAGAGACAGAGAGTGGCAGTGGGAAGGAGTGCGGGAAGGAAAGTGAGAAGGGAGAGAGAGAGTTGCAAGGAGTGAAAAAACAAAGAGAGGTAAATTAAATAAGCCACCAGTAAAGGAAAGGCAGGGTTGAAGAAAGGAGGAGGAGAGGTAGAGAAGAAGGGTGAGAGGGAGAAAGAGGAACGAATGAAAGAAGGAGAGGAATGGTACGGTGGCTGTTGGGGAGGGTGTACATGACTAATTGAGGGGTGGAGAGAGAGGGAAGGGGTGAGAGGAAGAGATGATGGAGAGTGAAGGAGGGATGGATTGAGAGGAAGGGAGACACCTCTTCTCTTTGTCCTTTACTCTCGTACCTCTCAGCCCTTCGTAGACCGTAATAACTCACCACCAACCCCCACCTGCAGTTCACTGCTAATGTGTGCTTGCCGCTGTGTGAGTGTGTATGTGTGTGCGCGAGTCGGTAGGCATGTGTGCTTACATGTACTGTATGTAAATGCATTTGTGTGTGTGTGTGTGTATTTGTCTGTGTGTGTGTGCATGCATGTCTGCATGCAAACATGTAAATGAGAGTGTGTATGTGTGAGTGGTCGTGCACATGCTTGTGCCTGTGTAATTTCGTGCACTTTTACCTATGTCCACGGTGCATGCACCGCTTGTTTTGTGGGCGTGTGTGTGTGCGTGCGTTAATTAAATTGATCCTTTGCTGACATATGCAAGACATTTAGACCATTTCCATGGACTCTCTGTTTGTATGTGTTGTGCGCATGTGGGCTTGTGTGTGCGTGTGTTTGCGTGTGTGTGTGCTTGTGTGTGTCTGTGTGCATGTGTGTGTGCGCGTGTGACTTGGAAAGAGAGCGCACGCTGACTGGAAGATCAGCTCTGTGGTGCATTCCTTCACACCCCATCAGCATCTGGATGGAGGTGGTGGAGGAGGAGCAACGGTGGTGGAGGTGGTGGTGGTGGAGGAGAAGGAGGAGGAGGAAGAGGGGGTGCAGAAAGTGAGGGAGGGAAGTGTCTCAAGGGTGTTAAGGAACCCCTCTCTATCTCTCTCTCTCAGCCTCTCCCCCTCATTCTCTTCTCCCTCTCTGCAGCTCTCTCTTTCTATCACTCTCACCCTCTCTCTCTTCCCCTATCTCTTTTCCCTTCCTCTCTCCCCCTCTCTTTCCCCCCTCTCTTTCCCCCCTCTCACTCCCTTTCCTCTTTTCCCCCATTCTCTCTCCCTCCCCCCTTTCTCTGACCCTCTATCCTCCTCCCTCTCTCCCCCTCCATATCTCCCCCTTTCTCTCACCCCCCTCGCTCCCCTCCCTTGTTCTCTCCCCCTCCCTCTTTCTCCCCCTCCCTCTCTCTCCCCTCCCCCTTTCTCCCCCTCTCTCTCTCTCTCTCTCTCTCTCTTTCTCTCTCTGTCTCTCTCCCGCTATAAGAGTAAGATGAGGGGTGGCAGTGGGAGATGCCGAGCGAGCGCCTGCCACGAGTTTAGCCCATCGCCCGGCAGATTAATGTGCAGGGTTGCCTAGGCAACGGCAACGCGCCACCATGGCAACACACGCACTAAAAGGCAGGTGCCGTCGCGCCACAAAGCTATTTGTTGAAATGCAGGAGTTGAGTGTAAGGAGGGGAGAGAGAGGGGGGAGTAAGGGAGGGAGGGTGACAGAGAAGGAGGGAAGCTATAGAGGAGGCGAGAGAAGGAGTGATAAGCAGGGAGGAGAGAGAGAACGGGGGAGGGAGAGACAGAAGGGGGAGAAAGGGGGGGAGAGAAGGAGGGAGGGGCGAGAGACAGGGGGAGGAAGAGGGCAAGAGAGAGGGAGAGAGAGATTCAGGGGATGGGAAGAGAGAGGGGGAGAGCGAGAGATGGATGGGTGCAAGCATGAGCGGCGAGTGGGGAAGTGAGGGAGAGAGGAAAGGAGGGGTGAGAGAAAAGAAAGGGGTGAGGATAAATAAAATGGTTGTGGAGGAACAGTGGAGTGATGGTACAGAAGTGTGAAAGACATAGGGGGGAGAAATGGAGAATCAGATGGGAGAGTGGGGTGGGTGGGGGGACGGGGAAGGGGGGTGCAGGGAAAACAGACAGGCTGTTAACGCAGGAAAAATATGTTATCGCCGTGGCAACGCAACATGGCAACTCTCCATGGCAACAGCAGGTGGCTCAGGGCTGAAATTTGCTTTCCTTTGCTAGCCATTTTTTGTTTGAGTGTGTGTGTGTGTGCGTGCACGTGTCTGTATATGAGCATGCCTGCGTGTGTGTGTGCGTGTGTGTTCTTGCATGTGTGTTCGTCCCTTACGTCTGATGATCTGTGAGCAACATGAGATGTCTAAATCCTCTTATTTTTGGAGGCTTTGCGTCGCGTAAAAACAAGGCTTGCGTTTCAAACACAGAGCGTAGCACAAGTGCAAGTGATACCACTTCCTTTAGTGTGAGAGGGCATCTCCGCTTCCTTGTTTACACGTGTGTCCCTCTGTGTCCGGTGCTCTACGCGGCACGTCTCTTGGTTTCGTTTTGGTGGAACCTCGTCAGCGTCTTTGATCGTGATCGTGTTTGGGCCCCTCTGCTCCCCAAACTTCTCCTCCTCCTCCTCCTCCTCCTCCTCCTCCTCCTCCTCCTCCTCCTCCTCCTCCTCCTCCCCCTTCGTAGCGTGTCTGTGTCCTTGCTCCTTAATAAGGGGATAGTCTGTCTGTCTGTCTGTCTGCCGGTCTGTCCATTCGCCTGTCTGGCTGACTTTCTGTGGTAATGGCTTTTCCAGTGTGTCTTTTAATGCGCTCAACTTTTGCCTTTGTCTTTGGAAATCGTTTAATTTGTCTGCCTCCCTTCGTCTCTCACTGGTTTTCTCAGATTTCATGTCCCAGAAATATGGAGACGCCCGTCTTCTTGTCTGCTTGTCTGTCTAGCTGTCTGTCTGTCTGTCTGTGTCTGTCTGCCTTCCTGTCTGTCGGTCTGTGTGTCTTCCTGTTTATCTGTCTATCTGTCTTCCTGTCTGACTGTCTTCCTGTCTGATTGTCTCCCTGTCTCCCTGTCTGTCTGTCTGTCTGTCTGTCTGTCTGTCTGTCTGTCTGTCTGTCTGTCTGTCTGTCTGTCTTCCTGTCTGTCATTAACTATAGATAATAAGTGCACAAGTTATTTCGATCCCTCTTTTTATTTTTCTCTTTTTCCTTTCGCCATTACCCCTCTATCAGTGAACAATGGGAAATAACTGCGGCCAGTGTATGTTTGTGCGTGTGTGTGGGTGTGTAATAAACGTGGCACATGTGCTTGCGGTGGTGTGGAGACGTATCTGTCTGCGTGAGGAATGCCGTCATCATCTTCCTCATTAGCGGTGCAACGATTAACTCACGCCCAGGAGCTCTATCTGTGTCACTGTACATGTGCTGAACAGTCTATACAGTACGTGTGTGTCTGTATGTGTGTGTCTGCGGGCGTACCTGCGTGCGTGCGTGCGGGCGCGCGTGTGTGTGTATGTGTGTGCACAATGTGAGTTTGTGCTTGTGCCTATAGCAGAGCCTTTCCCTTCAGATCATAGTGTGTGTGTGTGCGTGTGTGTTCATGCATGTGTGTGTGCATGTGTGTGTGCGCTCCCATGTGTGTGTACACGCATGTGTGTGTGCACGCACGTATGTGCCTCCGTCTCACCATGTACACTCCTGTCTAGGTGCGAACACATGTGTGTATCCCCATTTTGAGTGTGTGCGCGTGCCTGTGGTTTGTGGGGCTGATTGATTGAGTGTGAATGGGTCGCTGGTGCTGGTGCTGGTGGTGGTGGTGGTGGTGTGTGGGATTGGGGGGGATTGGGTGGTGGGTGGGGGGTGGGGGAAGGGCTGTCATGAGAAATTACCCCCGTGGACGGCATCGGCCGTGGCGAGGCTGTAATTCTCTGAGGTAATCACAGGGAATAAAGGCAACAGAGGGACACCCGGGACCATAATCACTATAATCACACGCTCCCGCTTATGGGCTGGAATTCCAGTGCATAGCGATATGCCTCCGCGCTCCGCTTGCATGGCCGCTGCTGTTACATGATGAAAAATGACTGACCACTTCTTTCTCTCTCTCTCTCTCTCTCTCTCTCTCTCTGTCTCTGTCTCTCTCTCACTCTCTCTTTCTCTTTGTCACTCGTTTGATCTGTCTATATATATGTCTCATCTCGTATCTTATTTCTCTCTTACTGGTATCTGATGGAATTCCGATCTCTCTCTCTCTCTCTCTCTCTCACTCTCTCCCCCCCTTTGTCTCCGTATGTCTATCTCTTTCTCTCTCTCATCTCTCTCCCTCTCCCTCTGTATATATATATATATGTATTATCTTGTGTACATTCCGTCTCAAATTCTGATATCTCTCTCACCCTTTCATTCTTTTGACCTCTCTCTCTCTCTCCCTCTCTCTGCCTCTATATCTGCCTCTCTCTTTCTCTCTCCCTTTCTCTGCCTCTATATCTGCCTCTCTCTCTCTCTCTCACTCTCGCTTTCTCTCTCTGCAGTCCTCCGTTGTGGTCGGGGAGTCCCCTCTTCAGAAAGAATGGAGGAGTTCTCTTACAAGGTACCATTTTTGCCTTCCTCGAACCCCCTTGTTTGTTGTATGTGATCCTGTACTTGTCTCTCTCTCTATTCCCCTCTCTCTCTCCTCTCTCCTCTCCCCTCTCTCTCTCTCTCTCTGTATCCTCCATCGCTCTCTCTCTCTTCCCTCTTTCCTATCCCCTCTCCCTCACTCTCCATTCTCCCCCTCTCTCTCCCTCTTGGTCTCAATCTCCCTCTTCCTCTCCTTTTCTTTCCCTCCCTCTCCCCCTCTCCCTCCCTCTCTCCATGGATGTGCCAGCTCCAATCATCTCAATTCAGAGTCCCTGTGTTAAGACGCACCTTGAGAATACAAAGTGCCAGCTTCTGACACTTGGCTCCCTGCCAGAGGAGGATGCTTTCTTCCAAAGAGGCATATTTCTAAGTAAAAAAAAAACAAACAGAGCTGCAGAGTGTGTGCATGAGAGAGAGAGAGAGAGAGAGAGAGAGAGAGCAGTAGGGAGAGAGTGAAATTGAGGATCTTGATCAGTGGTATTGCGCCCGCTTGTGTGTGTGTGTTTTTAATTTAGATTTTACACCCTCGTCTCACACAAAAACAACAAAAACAACACCCCAAACAAAACAAGTGCACACTCCCAACAAGACGACGTCGTCCACGTCAATCCTGACCGAGTCAGGCACCGAGCTCCCGTCTTTTATCTCCTCTCCGCTCCTCCAACCTCCTCTTTGTTCTGAAAGAGATGGGAGGAGAGGAGATGAGAGGGGAGGAGAGAAGGAGAAGAGGAGAGGGGAGAGGAGAGGAGTGCAGAGTGGAGGAGAGGGGAAGAGAGGGGAGGGGAGAAGAGTGGAGGAGAGGGGAGGAGAAGAGGGGAGGAGAAGAGGGGAGGGGAGGAGAGGAGAGGGGATGAGAGGAGGGGAGGGGAGGAGAGGAGGGGAGGAGAGCAGAGGAGAGGGGAGGTGAGAGGTTCTCATCTCCTCTTCTCTTCTTTCCCCCACCCTATCTCCTCTTAGCTCTTACCTCCAACCCACCATAAATTCCCTTTACTTCATCTCTCCCCCTCCTCTCCCTCCTTTCCCCCTCCCTCTCTCCTCTCCCAACCGTATCACCCCCCCCCCCCCCCCGACCACCACTTCCCTTTACTTCCTCCCCTGTCTCCTCTCCCCTCCCTTCCCTCCCTGCCCCGTCCTCATACTCTCCCCCTCTCCTCTCCCCTCTCCCTGGTGGCCTGGACGGCAGTTTAAATGGACATTCAATCCTAATCAGGGAGCACTCCTCCTAGCACTGGAGCGACCGGCCGCACCCCAGATGGAGAGGGGGGAGGCGGATGCATTAGGCTTCCGCACCACACGGCCACTATAATGGAGCGGTAATGGTCAAGGAGCACCCACACACACATGAGAGAGAGAGAGAGAGACAGATAGAGAGAAAGAGTGTGTGTGTCTGGAACAACCCCTTGGACTCCCTTCGTGAAGTAGTCCGACACATAAACACAGACACAGATGTGAACATGTGCACGCTGATGCATGTACACACACACACACACACACACACACATTGAAACAGACATATATGCATTAATATATTCATAATCTTGCCCAGCCCTGTCTGGGAAAAGGCTGACTGAGACAGACTGTCTGGACACATAGGAGAGATGGATGGATGGATGGATGGATGGATAGACACACAGATGAATGAAGGGATGAGGGATGGATGGACGGACAGCCAGACAGCTTTAACAGACACATCGATAGATAGACACATAGACGGATGGATAGATGGAAATATAATTAAATGGGCGGGGAAAATGATTAAACAGTCAGATAAATATGTCATTCGGTGGGCATTTTATCCAGAGCGTCTTACACCTCCATGAGTGCATGCATTCCTCATCCTGGGTAGACACCCGGTGGGTGCTAAAGAGCGAGACAAGATGAGCACCCTGACCTGGGGAAGGACAGAGGGAGAACACAGCATGTGTAAGTGGAGGGAAGAGACGGCATTCGTTTCATGACGGACTGACCAGGAATACCCGCGAGGGAATTAATCTGACGAGGGAGAACAGTAGCGTGTGAGAAAGAAGTAGAAGGATTTGAGACGGTGCGGACACGCTGGTCGTGCGGTGGGGTTTAGGGTGTCTTATTCATAGTGTTATTAAATGGTAGGATCCCCAAAAGCTCCGGCCGACCTGCACCATCTTGATCCGATTCTGGCTGAAACATTTGTTCTCTACACGCTTCGGTAAATGTGGATAAATACACAAAATCGAGTTAGCCATGTCATGTCACTAAGGACAGAGGTATGATATCTGATGTTATGTAGACTGCAGTTGGTTTACAGTATTTATATATATATATAATATTTTATAATCATATGTTATAGTAATAAAACATCTTTCAAATGTTTAATTTGAAGATGTATACAGTAACATGTACAGATTATGCATTTTACACCTACATTTTATATTTATTTCTCCCCCAGTAATACTTATAATAGCAGTTGTAATAATATAATACTATTTAAACATTTTCCCTATTTATTTATGGATTTATATCTATATTTATAGGACACTAACATCACCTCAGCGTCATCACTCTTAATGTTTGTCGTCGTTTAGCGTTCAACAGCTTTAAGTGCTTTTTAATTTATATTTTCGTTTCCCCAACTACGTCGATAAAATGAATCTATTTTGAGCGATCGTTTTTGAGAGATCTACCAACACACGCGCGTGTGGAATTCTAATGATGTTTTCTGGAATTCTTGTGACTTATTGGAATGAGTCATTTCCAGTCATGGTAATTTGGTATTCAATAAAACAAGGGAGTCAGACAGATGTCAGATAGATAGCTGGATAGATAGATAGATAGTTGATTAATTGATTATTGAGTGATTAATTAATGTATGGATTGATTGCAGTCTTTGTGCTCTTGGCCTCAGCTCTTATCCGGGTATTCTCAAGGCAGCCAATCAGCAGTCGTGGTTTTGAGGCCACTTTGACATTGTTGCTTTCTCAGAGTCTGCCTGGAGCGACCTTTGAACTTTTGGCTGTTGTTAGTGTAAGAGTTCTGTGCGCGTGTGTGTGTTTGCTCATGTGTGTGTGTGTGTGTGTGTGTGTTTACGCCTGTTTAGCTTGCCCCGT
This sequence comes from Lota lota, assembly GCA_026745465.1. Taxonomy (NCBI): domain Eukaryota; kingdom Metazoa; phylum Chordata; class Actinopteri; order Gadiformes; family Lotidae; genus Lota; species Lota lota. Next base: position 7,199,850 of record JACYXH010000249.1, read on the forward strand.
GGCTGCACTGAGACTGCAATGCCATGTGGAACTCATTTAAAGACAGAGTGGAAAGTGGTGTGTGTGTGTGTGTGTGTGTGTGTGTGTGTGTGTGTGTGTGTGTGTGTGTGTGCGTGTACACTGGGCATGAGGGGAGAGGGAGGGGGAGGAAGGGTGGGAGGGAAAGAGTGGGTGAGGGATAGAGTGGAGACTTTTCGTGACCTGGAAATCAGACGGGTATGCCTGCACACACACACACACACACACACACACACACACACACACACACATGTATACACACACACACACACACACACACACACACATGTATACACAGAGAAACAAGCAAATAGACAAAAAGGCAAGCAGGAAGGCCGACTGACATACACACACACATACATGCACACACACACACACACACACACACACACACACACACACACACACACACACACACACAAAGACAGACAGGTAGTCTGGAAAACCAGTTTGTACAACCACAGAGTGTCCCCGGCTGGTAAACAGACAGAGTGTGGACAAGTATCTAAGTCAAACAGACAACCAGGGAAAGACACGTACACCCCCTGTTCTCAAACAGCAACATGAACCCTTCTCCTTCTGCTGAGGGTTTACAGTTTCCTTTATCTGACCACCTGAAACCTCCTCCCTGATCTCTGCTTTATTAACCTGTAGTAAACTGTTCTTAGTATGGACGGCGGTGGCTCATCCTGCTAGGGCGCTCACCTTGTAGGCAGACCTCCTTGTAGCGACCCAGGTTTGATTCCCACCTGTGGTCATATCGTGCATGTCATTATCTCTCTTCTCAAGGCCGCTTTCCTATCTCTCTTCACAGTCCTCTCCATTAAGGCACTAAAAAGACCATTCAAAAGAAAAAAAGTATGCTTAGTATTGTGCAATCTCTGTGTGTTGACAGTTGCTGGGAGTACTTTTGTCTTGTCTTGTGCGTTGTTTTGTGTTAGCCTTTAGTTAACTATATTTAGTGTTGGGAAATCCCAGTCTTAGACTGTTGTTGCTGTGATTTGTTGTGTGTGTGTGTGTGTTGTTTAGTGATGTTTTGTCTTGTGTGTAATATTTTGTGTTATGTGCTGTATAGTGATGAGTTGTTGTTGTGTAGTGTTATGTTGTGCTGTGCTTGATTGTTGTTGTTGTTATTGTGTTGTGATTTGTTGTCTTAGATCGTTGTTTTGTGGTGCTGTTAGGTTGTTGTTTTTAAGGCTTTGTGTTGTGTTGGGTTGACTTATGTTACATTGTGGTTGTTGATTGTTGTTGTTGCTGTTTTTGGGTTGTGTGTTGTGGTATACATGCCTCTCCCCCAGTCTGTCACCTGACCTCTGCAACGCACCCCCCCCCCCCCCCCCCCCCCCCCCACCAGTCTGTTACCTGCAGAAACCGAGAGGATGCCAGGAGATATGAGTCATCGACCCTCCATAGAATGACACAGGGAGAGGGAGAGAGGGAGAGAGACAGGGCGCCTGAGAGAGAGAGAGAGAGAGGGCCTGAGAGAGAGAGAGAGAGAGAGAGAGAGAGAGAGAGAGAGAGAGAGAGAGAGAGAGAGAGAGCACAAGAAGGAAGAAGGATTGGAGGAACTGAGAAAAACAGAAAGAAGGACAGAAAGAGCACAAACTAGATCAGAGAAAGTGAGAGAGAAAATAATACAGAGGATAAAAATCAACAGAGAGAATTGAGAGCAAATAGAGAAAGCATAAGCAAACGAGTGACGCGATAAGAAAGGAGAAAATAAATGAGAGACAAAGAGAGAGAGAGAGAAAAAGAAGAGAGAGAGACTCAGAGGAAACAACGGAATAGTTGTCAATGCTGTTTGCGTGCGTGTGGGTGTGTGTGTGTGTGTGTGTGTGTCTAGGGCAAATGGGTGGGCAGAAGTGTGTCTGCATTGAGAGACCATGTCAAACAGAGCTTGGTATTTTTACTATCTCTCCCTCTCTTGTTCTCGCTCTCTCCCTCTCTAGTGCTGTCTTTCTCGCTCTCTCTCCCTCTGTGCTCTGTGTCTGCCTCTCTCCACCGCGCTCACCGCTGACGCATGATCTACTACTCTGTGGCATGTGGAAAGGGGGAACCGTTGCCATGACGACCCGAAGCCTGACTAGAGTGAGGCATGGCTGGGGTAGAGAGGGGAGGAGGGGGGAGGAGAAGGAGGGAGAACGGGGGCAGGCACGTCGACCCGGGGAGACCTGGCGCACTCACACAAATACACACACACTCACACTCGCACTCACACTCGCACACGCGCACAGACACAAGCACACAAACACGCGTGCACGGCAGCATGCGGTGATCAAGATTACAAAAGAGGTACTGTGCACCAAGATTGACTTATACGGTTATGGAAAGCACAACTGATTACTGTGGAAAGACAGGCAGGCAGACGTGCAGACAGACAGACAGACAGGCAAGCAGGCAGGCAGGCAGGAAGGAAGGAAGGCAGGCAGGCAGGCAGGAAGGTGGACAGACTGCAGACACAGATCACATGGTGAACCAGCCTACTTCAGTTCCTCTTGATGGGTGTCTCAACTATTGTAGGCTCTTCCCCTAAGGTGGTGCTAGCCCTGCAGGTTACGCACAAGACAGATCAGAACCACTAGTTCTGATCTGTTCAAGTTGTTTGGTGGAAAGGACATTCCGTCTGGTCACTACATAAAAACGACACACACTCCTCTACAGTGCACCACTCTACACGACACAACTCTACACTACGCCACACAGGTTTAGACTACACTACTCTCCTCTACACAACTCTACTCTACACAACTCTACACTACACAACTCTACACTACACAATTCTACACGACACAACCCTACACTTCGCCACACAACTTTAGACTACACTACACAATTATACACAACGCTGCAAAACTCTACAGTGCACAAATCTACACAACTTGACACTTCATAACTTTAAATTACACTACACTACACAACTCATACAACTTCTCACATCTATGGAGTGTGTAGTATGTAGTGTTTTTTCTCGGTCACAAACGTTTTGTATTTGGAAAACACTTTAAGCTTCAGACAACGCTAACGGCAGGTCACCATCTGCAAGAAGCCCAGAACGCAAGATGACAGCTGTTTGCGTGAGTGGCTGTGGTGAGCAGCCAGCCCTAAATAACTTTGGCTTTTTGCACTTGTGAACAATCACCTCTTCCGTTCTCCTCCACTTTCTCGTCTCTGTTCTGTTCTCGTTTCTACTTGTCTTCTCTTTCGTTCTCTTCTCTGTTTCTCTTCTCTCCTTCTCTTTTGTTCTCTGTGTCTCTCCTCATTTTCTTCTTCTCCTTTTCTTCTTTTCTCTATTCCCTCCTTTCTCTCATCTCCTTCTCTCGTCTCTTCTCTCCTCGCGCCTTCTCTTCGCTCCTTCTCTCTTCTCTCTTCCCTCACTCCTCTCTCCTCTCTCCTCTCTTCTATCTTCTCTTCTCTCGTCTTCTGTCCTCTCCCTTTCTCTCCTCTCCCTCTCTTCTCTCCTCCTTCTCCTCTCCTTTTGTTTCACTCATATTTCTTCACTCCTGAGTAAACAGAAATCTTGAGCATGGTGGAAGTTTGACCAGGCACGGTACGGAGTGTTCCAGTTCGGCTTCTGAAATCCATCACAGAACAACAGTGGTGTACCGAACATTACACATAGTATGTGGTAGGAATTTCACTCTCGGAAACTAATGCAGGCCTACGCTGTCTTGCTGGATCTAGGGCAGTTGGCTGACTATTTGCACACGTGAAAAATATTTTCCCCAAATGTGGAAGAATTTCTCGTTTTTTATATTTCTTTACTTTAGTAACTTGCGCTCTGGAACAGGAAGTGAATTCCTGCTGTTATGTCAGAGGCGTATATGAATAAATAACATTAAAAGGCATAGTGGCTGAGGTGTTTGACCCCCAGCCGAGCTCGAACGTTTGATCCCCAATGTTCACATAATGCTCCTAATGACATGTATCTGAATTCACTGTAAGTCACTTTAGACAACAGCATCTGCTAAAGGCGTAAACCAGGGATGTTTTCAGGACTTCACACCACTGTAGGCCTGGTGCGGGAGAGAGTACGGCCGATTGAACTCAGCAGGCCCAGCGGTCGTTGCTAATTCGATGATTTGCAGCGGCCTTAACTAGTTTATGACGCATTCCCGCTCAATTGAACCTCGCCTCACTCATCAATATTGCCCTGTCGGCCTTCCCTGACGATCGGTGAAGCGATCGTCCGGGCCTCCTGTAGTCATGCTGAGATCAGACTGTGGCACATCCTTCCTTCCTTCCCTTCCTCCTTTCTATCCTTTCGTCCTCATATCCTTCATCTCCCCCATCCTCCTTCCTCTCTTTCTGCCTTTCCTTCCTATCTTCTCTCTCGTTCTTTAAAACGTGTTAACGGAAGAACTTTAGCCACTTTACTCAAGAGACTTTGTGTAACACCTGTGTATGCTTCTGTCTCCCATCTCTCTCTCTCTCTCTCTCTCTCTCTCTCTCTCTCTATATATATATATATATATATATATATATATATATATATATCTGTCTCTCCTTCTCCTCCCTCTCTCTGTCTGTCTCTCTTTCCCCTCTCTCTCACTCTCTCTTTCTTTTCCCTCTGTCTCTCCCTCTCCTTCTTTCTCTCCTCCCTCAATCGCTCTCTCTGTCTCTCTCTGTCTCTCTTTCTCTCTCCCCTCTCACTCTATCTCTCTCCCCTCGCTCTGTCTCTCTCTCTTTCTCTATGTGTGTGTCTCTCTCTCCCCTCTCACTCTCTATCTATCTCCCCTCACTGTCCACTCTCTTTCTCTGTCTCTCTCTCTCTAGCTCCCCGAAGTGTGATCCAAAATGGTGCCCGTGTGAGGAACCAGGGTTTGTTTCCCGTAATAAGACCCCTGCCCGTGAGCCCCGTCGGCAGCAGAACAACCACCATAAGGTCAGTTAACTTTGACCTCAGACCCGAGACGATATCAACCACTGTTTATTTGGTTTAGTTCTTTTTTTTTACATACACCAACGTACCTCATAAAAAAAGTATCCTACTCACACCAAACACACACACTCAAATGCACACACACACGCACCATGTGTAGGTAGCATTATCAAGTATTTTTATGTTTGAACAAAGGTGTTCAACATTCACTTTGATTTGGAACATATAATCCAGGTGTGTTTATGTAATGCCTGCACACACATACACACACACACCTGCACACATACTTACACACACACTCACACATACTTACACACACACACACACACGCACACACACACACACACACACACACACACATCTGCACACATACTTACACACACACACACACATACACACCCACACCGGCACACATTCTCACATACACACACCTGCATACATACGCACACACGCACGCACGCACACATACACACCTAGACACGCATCCACACACACGCACAGGCCTGCACACGCACACACACGCGCACACACTCCCAAATATACTCAAACTCCAAAGTTTATTAGCGTTAGAAGGAAGCCCTCTCGGCTGGCGGCAGAACACGGGGAGCGTGCACGGACACGTACATCTATCACATCTGCCTGAGAACATGATGGGGCACACCGTGTGATAAATTAAACATCCCCCTCTACATCTGTCTCTCCCTCTCTCTCCCTCTCTCTTCCCCTTGCTCCCTCTCACTCCCTCTTGCTCTTTCCATCTGCCTCTCTCTCTCCCTCTCTCTCCTTCTCTCTCCCTCTCTAGCTCTCTGCCTCTCTCTGTCCCTCCCCCTCTCTGTCCCTCTCTGTCTCTCTCTCCTCCCCTCGCTCTCTCTCCCTCTCTCCTCCCCTCGCTCTTCTCTCTGGCTTTCTCACTCCCCCTCTCCCACCCTCTCTCTTTCTCTCCCTCTCCATCTCTCTCTCTCCCTCTCTCTCCCTTTCTCTCCCTCCATCTCTCTCCCTTTCTCTCACTCCCTTTCTCTCTCTAAAGATATGCGGTGCATATTTGAACACCGTTATGGCCGCATACTCTTTTTCTTTAAGAATATTACCATGCTACCCCCCAACACCACCACCACCTCTACCTCTCCCTTCCCTTCACATTCATGTATATACAATGCTATACATAACATTCATGTATATACGATAGTATAAAGGATAACATTCATGTCTATACGATAGTATAAAGGATATTATTCATGTATATACGATACTATAAAGGATAATATTCATGTATATACGATACTTTAACAGATAAATGTGACACTTTAACAAGTGAGTCTCGCAACATGTGACCGATTTGGACGGCGATATCGTAATAGGTTCCCTAATGAGATGTCTGTGTAAATTAGGCTTATTTGCTGTAAGAAATTCATTTGTTCCTAAAATAATCTTGCCTTCCAGAGGTATTACTGGGTCACTATGCACGTTATCTGGGTGAAATCGATTAGCATCTCTACTTTTTTTGCTCATTATTTGCGTCCTGCATACTGTTATGGACTGCAACACGTGTGTCCTAATGGATAATAGTAATAAAGTTCTGTATACAAAATGTAATTGTGTAACTGGAGAAGAATAAGCTACAATACAGTTGATTGGACCATAGAAATGTATTTTATTTGATATAACCTTCATTTAACCAAGTTGGTCTCATCTCAACATCTCTTTCACAAGAGAGACCTGGCCAAGACAGCAGCAGCATACAATAAAATACAATGAAACATACAGTGTACAACATACAACCTCACATAAGGAACATTATTTGCATGGCAGTGAAGTAAGTAAGACCTCTCATTGTCTTCAACAATGAAGTCACTGGACAAATTCCTGCACCACACACACACACACACACACACACACACACACACACACACCAGTAAGGCTAAGGACGTATTTTTCTATTTCAAAGGCACTCACAAATTTTTTCATAGTTTGGTTGAATAAATAAACAATGCCGTTCCGTCCGCTGCCCCCGTCTCCCCGACAACAGGTCAGTGTTGGGCGACTACACCGCCCGCGGTGAGGACTGCCAGTCGGGTGATGAAGACGCCCAGGACGACCACACCTACAGCACGGCCAAGTCCCCCAGCCGCTCCTGCTCCTCCTCGCAGGGGGGCCCCGACTCCTCCCCTCGCTGCTCCCCGCTGGAGGACGACTTCAACGACGATGACATCATCGCGGTTGAGATCGGTGCCGAGGAGGTGAAACCCGAGCCGCGGGAGATCCCGCTGGACCTGCACGTCGCTGCGGCAACCGCCACCTTCCTTACCCAGCAGCCCCTGCGGGCACAGAGACGCGGTTCGGGGGCGGGGGCGGTAGCGGGTTCGACGGCGGGGGGCAGCCTGCCCTGGACTAAGAACCGGCTGCGGGGGGTGAGCGACACGCTGCCGCTGAAGAAGCGCCGCGCGGCAACAGCGGCGGTGATGGTGGCGGCGATGCCGGTGGAGAGCGATGACGAAGAGATGAAGGAGGCGGCCGGGTCGCTGCTGCACCTGGCGGGCGTGCGCGCCTGCCTCAACAACATCACGAACCGCACTGCCAAGGGCCAGAAGGAGCAGAAGGAGACACTGAGGAACTAGGAGGAGGAGGAGGAGGAGGTGGAGGAGGAGGAGGAGGAGGAGGAGGAGGAGGAGGAGGAGGCGCACAGGAAACATGCCTATTTTAGAAGTACATTACGTTGTGTCAATCTGGCACACACACACACACACACACACAGAGACAGAGAGACAGACACACACAAGGTTTCACGTGCACGGGTGCGGGCCTACAGGTGGTGTGACTAAAGCATTAGTCTCGACGGACGTTTCTCATCTCCCTCTCTAACTATCTGCAGGGCATTAGGTGAATCCTACTTATTTGTGGCAATATGAAAAATCTCTGTTTTCCTACATGTTCAGCAACACTAACATTAACGATCACGCGTCTCATCACATCTTTGTTGTTTTTGTTGTTTAAAAAGGAGATGAAAGCCATAAACAAAATATGTCTTGTCACAACATTTTTGGGAGGGTAGGGGGGGTCGGAACGGGACATCAAAATGGATTCTCGTTGCGGTGCGTATATACATACGTCGAGAAAGACAGTCGTTTTCGTCATGTGTCGTTCGTTCCTGCGTGTAAACCTGTAGCAATCGGTGATGCTAGCAAAGAGGCTCAGCCAATGAGACAAATGTATTAAATTAAGAGAATATATATATATATAGATATAGATATATATTACAATATAAACACAGAACAGTCCTGGCTGCTGACTAGCATCACTCTTTCCGATCCAAGAGCACAAATGTGAGAATGTGCCAAAGATTAAGTGACCAGATTGCTTCATGTAGCCGATAGGAGGGCTAAGAAAATAAAGAGAAAGAGGGAGGAAAAAACACAAGACTTCACAGAGTCCGAGCGATAGAGCAACATAAATTCAGTTACTTGTCCGAATAATTGTGAAAACCCGATGTGATATATCCATGCACTTCACGTTATTTTATGTCACTTACTTTTTAAAAAACACGAAAAACAACAACAACAAGGGTGAAGACATGTTTTTTTTTTTCAAGAGCACTCATAGTATTTAAAATAGTTATATTATAGAAAATATTCAAATGAAAACAAAAAAGATACTGACATAGTCATGTTATCATTATAAAGATGGATAACGTGCCGGGTAAGAGCCAATAACTCCATCGTCATCTTCTTGGTGTTGTTCATGCATACCATCCCGAGAACTTCCTTCCTCATCCTCTCTCCCCATCTCATAGATTGTAGACATTTAGCAACACGGCGGTAGCCACCGTACGTACCATCCCTGTCCATCCATTGTCCATGTTGTCCGCTGGTCTTGATATACTACATTTAAATGTGAGTTTAGATTTGTGTTTTGCATAAGTTTGCCTTCCCCTCACCTCCCCCCACTTCCCCCACTTTACTCTACGCTCATCAAGATATAAGCAATTTGTCCCCAGGTGGACGACTTTGTAAAAAGGTTAGAAAATATTTTATTTTTTTCCTTTCTTAATTGAAGCAATTTGACCTGCAGGACTTTCTCAGTTACATTGCATGGGTGCTTGTAAATAAGATGAAAAAGCAAATGTTTTTTATTCAAAGATCATGTAAGATAAACAATGTATTTAGCATGAAGCATGAATTATTTTCATATAAACCTTAATCCTAGAGGAAAGTTTAAAAAAAAGTTTTTGCCGCCAATTGTCATATCCTTAATTATGTTTTAAGTTTAGTTCAGATTTGTTTGTTTTTGTTGAGTTTTTTATTAACGTGTATTTTATGAATGGGCTTACAAAGACACATTTTCAGGGAGGGGGTGATTGTGTAGACCGTTGTGAAATGGAGAGCCCGACCGTTCCAGGGCTTTATTCATTTCTCGTTGCTAAGGCCACCTCTTGTTGCCATGGCCAGGCCATCCCAGTCACCTCCTGGACATTGGCTCAGACTTCTTCTGTCTGAACAGCGATAGTGTTTCAGTGTCAATTCCTGCATTACTTCAAAAAAATATGGTCTTGGTCTAGTGTAAGTGATAGTTAGCCTGTCCCCAAACACATGCCCATTAAAGTGTAAGCTTGTTCGCTTTTGAACTTGTGTATGTAAATAGACTATTGCATACCTGTAATACTAGCATCCATGGAAAATTGGTCTTTAGGTCTTTTGGTGTTGGAAAAAAAACGAAATGAATATGGTTGTGTGGTCATAAATCATCAGTTCCTCAATGAATGAGGAATTCCAGAATGGAACCCCAAAAAGAAACAGTAGTACGTTGCAAAGTGCCTAAATTAAGTTTGGTTTTGTTTAAAGCCTGATATCCGACACTTCCACAACCTGTTGAATTACATTGAAAAGTAACATTGCAGAAGAATTTGAGCTTCCCTACTGCACAATGTTCCACAATGCAAGAGAAAAAGGGCCTTAAACCAGAGATAAAGTTGGGTGTTTTGGGGGAGTGTTGGCCTGTTTTTTAAGAGGTGGCATGCTTATGGTCATCCGTTAACTAATACAATACAAACAAAAGGTTAGTATCAAATTACTAATACTGTAAAGTAATGATAATTGTAAAACTGTGCCACAATTCTTGCCACTTTTGGTAACCCTGCTCATTTGAAAATGATGGCTGAGATTATTGGGAACACACAGTGAAGGTCTACGCCTGGGTAGTATTACACGAATGCAATAGTGTTATTTATGTATAGGTTTAACATGAGCAAATGTAACTTTTTAACATTGTGCCTGCTTGCCTGCCCGTCCTTAAATACCTCTGTTGTCACGTCGCGGAAATGTCGCGGACATTTCTTGTCTTTTATTTATAACAGTATTGTCGTCGTTGTTGTCATCATTTTTTTTCTACTTTATGTAATTGTACAATTGTCTTTAATTTACTGCCAGCTTCATTCAGTGTCAATGTATGAAACTTTTGACGTTTGAGACAAACTATCCATGTTCTCCTGGGAGAAAAAGGCTTCCGGAAAATAGAAAATCTGAAACGGAAAGAAGAGTAAAAGGAAAGATGAGAGAAACGACTTTTATGAAAAGGATAGGTTTTATGTCTTATTGATGGCCGATTTTTTTTTTTTTTACGGATATGATTTCCTGTGTGGCCATTTAAAAAATTTACAACACAATTTACTGCACACATTCATCAGCTTGCCATGTCCAGTGGCTATGTTAAAGGTCACATGGTCCACTCGATTTTTATGTGTCGTAGCTCTAGTAATTGAAAACGCACTACGTTTAAAATGCAGAGGAGCTGTAGTTAGGCCCCGCTGTCAAAATGGATACGTTTCAACCACCCCTGTGCCGGCAGTATAAAGACCATGAAAAAAAACATTAAAATGTACCCCTCTTTTCAGAAGACCACTAATAGAACAAATGCAGTGGCAATGGATAAAGAAGTGATATTGTGGTGAAACGACCTTGTTGCACGAGTGGGAAAGAAACAGGCACGGGGTTTCATGCTGGTTTAGGATGTGCCAAGTGGGCGGAGGAAGGTGGAGGAGAGGAGTTTTTGTTTTTGTTGAAACTGAAACTGTTCTGAGCCGAGCAGATGCTATAGGGACACAGATGCAGACCTCCTACACCCCTGCATGCCCTGTCCCAATTGGTATAGTCCTCCTCTGCCACCACCATCCCCAACCCCTGCATGTCCTGTCCAAACTTGGTAAAGTCCTTTACTACCTGTAGCACGCGTCACTCACTATCCATGAGACCAACAACAACAAAGGTGTCTGGAGGAGACGACACTGTCAGTGTCTATATCGAATGGCTTCCCTCCTCTAGTGTCTGTCTGAGTACACACCCCCAACCCCTGCATCCCAGGTCAAGCAGCCATTGTGTATTTTCCGCCGGCCATGCACTGTTTAGTGGTGACTAATACTGTCTTGTCATGTGCTGGCAAGGGGCATGTCAAGGTGTGTGTGTGTGTGTGTGTGTGTGTGTGTGTGTGTGTGTGTGTGTGTGTGTGTGTGTGTGTGTGTGTGTGTGTGTGTGTGTGTGTGTGTGTGTGTGTGTGTGTGTGTGTGAGAGAGAGAGAGAGAGAGAGAGAGAGAGAGTGAATGAGTGTGTGAGTGACTGAGTGACTGAGTGTGTGTGTGTGTGTGTGTGTGTGTGTGTGTGTGTGTGTGTGTGTGTGTGTGTGTGTGTGTGTGTGTGTGTGTGTGTGTGTGTGTGTGTGTGTGTGTGTGTGTGTGTGTTGCTTTTAGCCAGTAGAGTTGCAATGCTTTATGTACCCTCTATGTTCTCAGCCCATAAGTGAACCCGATCCATAACTGTCTTTTGGATAAACAGATCAACATAAAGAAAGTGGGAAATAGAAAACCAGAGAGAGAGAATACTCCACATCCCTGCCTGAAAGCCACTTAGTGATTACTTTATTTTAAAACCTGCCAATCACATTGTGCAGCATTCTACAAATCGGTTGCCAACTGTTTCTTTGTTATTTTATTATTTTTGTGTTTTCCTTTTTTTCCAAGTTTTGTTCTCAATCTACAATACTGCCATTCTTTTCTTTTTCGGAGACAATGTAAGATGGGTACTGAAAGCCATAGGTTAGATAGAGATGTCAAAACACAACACTATCATTGGTCCTTGACGAAGTGTGGCATGAGTGCGCCCAGACGTCAAGTTTTTCTCTCAGTAAATGTTGGATTCTATCCTATTTGTGCAATCACATTGCCAAAGAACGATTTCAAACAATGTCATCTATACATGTAAATATCAACATTGTCCAAAAAACCGTGGCAAAAAATGAATAAATGTGGGTTTTGTTTTCTTTTGTTTTTTCATTTTTCTGAAAAAAAAACTACAATGATGTTCATGTGATGTATTGTCTTCCAGTTGGTTGCAATAATAAAAAAATATATAAGTTGTAGAATGAGGTTTGGCTCATATGTTCCTGAAACACACACACACACGCGCGTGCACACACACACACACACACACACACACACACACACACACACACACATATCTTAACCGATCCCTGCATATTGTCTCAAAGCTGCCAAACCACAAGTCAATATCAAAAGGTCAAAGACATTGTTACCTCCATATAATGGTAAAGAATTGAGTTTCTAAGACATGCGTGGTCATCAGTTTATTTTCAAAGCTTGACCCCAACCATTAACCTTGCGTATTCCCATCTACAAGGGCTTTTATCGGGTATTTTTCCATGAGTTTAATAATTCAGTCGCTCTAATCATTTCAGTCCAAACGCTTCTGATGAAAGTCACAGCAAGTGGACTCGTTGCCCTCGGGAAAGTGGTAAACAAGATAGGTGCACTAGAGAGTTTGTTAATGCCTTATCAGTCTGCGCGTTGCCATTTTGAGACGCGTGCGTCGCTGGAAGTCCATTCATAATTGAAGCCAAGACAGGCTTAATCAGCCCAAGCTCCAACCACCAGCACAACTGGAGCTCGCAGCGGCTCCTCTGTTGCTATGCAACTACGGCAAAGAAAGGAAGGGAGGAGAGGAAAGTGTGTATTCTGTGCATCTTTGGGGGGGGGGGGGGGGGGGGGTAGTTGCTGAAAGTATTATAGTTATATGTTTGTAAGCACACAATATCATTTATGTTGCGATCTTTTGTTTTTTAATATAGATGTATAAGCAAATATAGTGAATAGAAAACTTTATGTCACAACTATCATTCGTAGCCTACCTACTATTTTGTGTTGTGCTCCACTGGGACTGGAAATTGCGTTGCGCGCGAATTGCGCATTAATATGTCAGGTGGGCCTTTCAATTCCGGTCAATAACTGAAATTAAATTATTTCACTGGTGGTGACACATACATAACATTTTAGAGAGTCACATTAATCAAATTGATGCAAGGCGCAGTGGTTCTATGGTCAATATCATTCATATCCACGGAGGCAAGTTTCCATGGTGACAGAAGTGGCAGTCGCATTCGCCTGTCAGCTTTAATTTATTACAAAGACTTTATGGAAATGTTCCTTTCAGATTTTTGATGGTGCATTTGGGACAGACAATGGACATAGCCTATGCAATTATTCAAATATGTGTTATGATATACTCGTTTTCTTATACATGGAGATAAATATGACCTACTATCCACGCCATAGAGGGGAAACATATTTTCTAATGCTTTTTGTTCCATTGTATTTCATGTGGGATGTGATCGCACTCTTGTGGCACAACTAAGTTACTACACTAACTAAACGCTAATATGTAGGCTACCTTACGCATCGTAGAGGACAAGCCCAACGGCTCAGATAAATATAACTGAACTTAGATATTAGAAGACAATATATTAAAGGATATTGCAAAAGTGATTTTTAAACGAAAGCTCTTGTCATACAGACGGCAATGTAGTAGGCCTTCATTTGGCTGTTAGATATATGTTTAAACTGTAACCTATACATGTGTATCATCTAAAACAAAACCCTTAATTTTGTTTCGCATAAAGCAATTAAAAATATAAAGGTATTCTAGGAAGTTGCATATAAACTACATTTCCCTTTGAGGGAGTCTAACTATACAATTCCCGCACGAAGTCTCGCGTTGCCCGTTGGTTGTCCCTGCCCTATGTCTCGCGCACTCGCAGCTCCATAGCTCAGTATATAAAGGAGGACGGCGACAGACGAAGGACGGCTGGGAACTCAGCCCGGGATTGTAAATAAGACCGACTAAAACTGTGTTTTATTTACAAAAAGTGATGCCGGCTACTTTTAGACACCGTTCCCAGTTGTTTTAAAGTCTTTTTGTTATTTTTGGCTCTTATTTCTCGCCTATTTCTTGTGTGGTTTTTACACTACGCGTATAATGGCGAGCTCGGCTAACTCGAACCCAGTGGTAAGGATCAATCTCTAAGGACAGTGGGAGGATTGGGGGTTAAAGTTGTACTGAAAAACTGTGGAGGACCTTCTTTTATTGTGAAGTTGTAGGGACGTACACTTTCGAACACTTTGAAATCTAAAATAAGCGTGATTAAAACATGTTCAACCAATTCAACATTTAATAGGTAAAAACAATTGATCAGAAATAAGGTATGTAGACATTTGAAATCCACTTTGGATATTGAGTAAGTGTTTTAGATTGAAGCTTTTAAGAGTCCCTCGTTAGTTGATTTGCATCAAATGGGACCAAGTGCTCAGTCTTGCATATCCAGCTTGTCATTGCTTTTTTTTTTTAGAAGAGGCAGCAAGTTGTCAGTAATAACTTCAAATTGGCGAAATCGATTACATTAACTAACACGATTCTCCAGATGTACGTCAAGCACATTTTCATTCACTGCAAATAAATAATTTTTGGAAATGGTTTTCAGTAGTCGTTTCGGCAATGTCAATCGCTTCGCCGAGCACCTCATTGTCCACCATTCCATGAACAGTCAACTGGTTTAGCGGGCTTTTCCACGCTATTTACCCATTTCACTTCAACGATAAACTGCCCCTAGCATTACGATGATAAAGAGTTAAACCTTATCACCCATAATAGCCTAAATACTATCAAAATAGCCGCCACCATAGCCCCGTATTTGTACATTATGTACGCGACGACCGGTCCGTTTGCCGCCCCGTAAAATGGCCTCCCCGTACAGCTCTCCGGTTCTGGCCCTCCTCCTCTCTGCGCGCTGGTTTTATACGGCCATATTGGCTCTCTAATATAGACTGGCTGGGATGGGAAGGTGCTACTCGGCGCTACGTCACTTGCTCTCCATATAAACGACAGACGGCCTTAAATAGTGCAGGAGCGCCGAGGGGGAGGGATAGAGAGCAGACGTCCCGGACAAATGCAGTCCAGCGGATTGTGTGTCGCTTATGTGTTGCAATGCAAAGCGCGCACCGAAGTGTTGGCTTTATGCGTTGATTCGCTATAGTTTCTCGCAAGCAGGCCGGATGTTTTTTTGCCTCTACATTAACATGAGCACTTCGCACTAAGCAATGCAGTTCGATTTAATCGAATGTGTAGGAGCTGTTATTCGTTGTTCTACAACCATTATCAATAGTATTATTTTCTTCAAATATTAAAAAATGTATGTTTATAAATTGCTCTGATATTGAATATTGTAGTTTATTGATGTAGATAAGAAGTTTCATAACTGAAGAGATCATAACACAACTGCCTTTTCTCATTCTATTTCTGTTTAATCAAATGTGTGTCTTTTCTCTATCCTAATCTTCCTCAGCCTAAACTGTATCGGGGCGTGATCGAGGATGTGATCAACGAGGTGAGAGAGCTGTTCCTGGATGAGGGGGTGGATGAACAGGTGTTGCTGGAATTGAAAACGGTAAATCTACTTAACCCCCTCCCCTCTTCTGCTGTCACAGTCATAAACACACTTGCAGTCACATTGACATTTAGTCATTTAGCAGGCACAAAGCAGTCTAGATTACCCTTTATCCAAGTAATTTACAAATGAGGCTGAGAATAAAATAATTTGAAAGGTCCTATGAAGGTGGCGTGTATACGAACAGACTGCCTAGTGATTCGTAGCCATAAGCAAAATACTACAAATCACTAAGCAATTAGTGATCACTTAGTGTTGTGCAATGCCCATATGTTCACTGGCTCATCGATGCAATTGTTTTGAAACTATATGTATTGAAGTGGATTCATAGAGTACCATTGATTGTGTAAACATATTCAAAGGCTATGTTTTCGTTCATCTTCCAACATGAATGGCAGTAAACAGTGCTTGGTACGGTAAGCTGGTGACCACTAAATGCCACGGTCCACAAACATCCCCAGTGTTAAATGTGACACCATTGTAGCGTTTACTGCAAGCTGACTTCCAGGGAGTGGTTCTTGTTATTTAGGCGCCTGCGGTTTGTCGACCTTTGTCTTTGTCTCTCGCACGCTTCTCTCTTATGCTGTGTCTGCCCCTTTGGCTCCGCCTCCAGCTGTGGGAGAACAAGCTGATGCAGTCCAAGGCGGTGGAGGGCTTCCACACAGAGGAGCAGGCGGCGCTGCAGGCCACACAGCAGGCCCAGCAGGTCTCCCAGCCCGCCGCCGCCAAGCACATGCTCCAGCCACTGCAGCAGCAAGGTCAGAACACAGTCCTACCCACCCACTGGTCCCTCCAACCCACCCGCCCGTTCTGGTCGGACCACAGCCCTACCGGTCAACTCAACCAACCCACCCATGCTAGTCGGTCTACAGACCTACCGATGCTAGTCAGACCACAGCCCTACCTGACCAACTCACCCACCCATACTAGTCGGTCTACAGACCTACCAATGCTAGGCAGACCACAGCCCTACCACATAGGGCTCACTACCGCAGAATCTATGACGGGAAGAAATGTGACGTGCTTGCCAGGTTGGCAAATTCTATTGATAATCTGTTAATCGCAACTAATAATCAAAAAATGTTTGATCGTGCAGCCCTAATGCCTACCCACCCTAACAAACTCAACCCACACACCTATGATGGTTCGTAATAGTAATAACTTCACCTACCTACATACCCATGCTAGTCAGTCCAAATCCCTACGCACTCAACCCAACCCACCAAATACAATGTCCCCTACCTGCCCACGCCACTCTATCCACTCAAGTCTTGTCCCGAGCTTCTCAGTCCACGACCTGTCCTACCCCCTATCCCTCCCACACTAGCACACACCGACCAACCGGCCAGACGAGATTGATGGTTGGTTTCCATGGCAACGCAGAATCATGACCGAGAGATGGAGAGTGGGGAATGCAAAAGAAGTATGATGGCAGAGAATGAACCTGGAGAAGAGATTGTAGAAAGGATTTAATGTTGTTGTTTTTTTAAGGCTTTTATTTAGAAGAACCTTCATGTTACAGCCTACACGGTTCTTCCTTAGGTTAACTGATTGTAATCTGTTGTATCACAGGAGTGCTCACGAATGTTTGTGCTAATCATCTTATATTGATAATTTATTATTGTTGTCTTTCTATCTCTGCCTGCAGCTCCCCAGCAGCAAGTCATTGTTCAGGATAACAAGGTCCTCCAGCATATGAGTGCTACCGGCATGGTGAGCTAAACACCGCTAAGGTTTCATATTCATGGTTTCACAACATTCACCTATCCATCTAGTAATGTACTTGCATGCGCAATAGAGCATTGGGAAGTTGTTAAGTCATTTGACATAGAAATCTGGTCCAGTTAACTTTCTCGACAGCTGAACAAGCACATTTTGTCACTCTTGGTGGTTTCCAATCGTATCCTACGGGATAAAATGAGATTTAATTTATTAATCCCAGACGAGAAATTAGGATTTAATCACATTCTTCCCCAGTTTACACTCTGTGCTCCCGTGCTAACATAACGTTGTACTTGTCATATTGTGGAAGTAAGATGCTATTAGAGTTATTAGAGTTATTAGAGAGATATTATGATGGAAAAAGTGTGCTGGGGGGAGTGTGGTCTTTAAGGAATGCTGAACCTCACCCAAGACTTTAAGTTTTAAAGAGGATTACAGCACAGATACAGACAAGAGTGTGCACAAGGCTTTACTGTCTCATCGCAGACACACCGACGGAATATCAATTTTTCTCCTCCACACACACATGGCCCTGAAATGTATTACTGTTTCATTGCTTTTGTCTTTGCCCGTACGTTTTTCCGCTTTAACGCGCCATCTGTTGAAGTCAGAATTCACATCTGGTCATCTATGACATACAAAGCCCATCTGCTTTATTCTCTTTTGCTTTCCCATGCAGTGCTTTGTGTTTTAAAAAGTCCACTTTATACTTAAACTGAGGGAACTCCTTTCTTGATAGTGATAGTTTTTTGTTATGCTTTAACAAACATCAATTTATTAATTCATTCCTTATGTTAACACGGCTTATAAAAACCTTGCTGAAATATATATTTATGGATTCCCATTTAATTGGGTCTTCATCGCATATAAAAGAGCAGTAGAGAACCAGTAATCAGATTAGGATAAATCAAATGGGTATGGCGAAGACGTGTGTAAGCCTGTGTCTATTCCCTGTTCCTCCACTAGAGTGCAGCAGCGACTGCAGCAACCCTTGCGCTGCCCACTGGAGTCACCCCTTACCAGCAGCTTATCACCAGCCAAGGTAAGATACACCTCGTCCTATGGCGCTCCAATCGTTGTTCTATAGTGATTCCCACGCCCAGCTATTTTCTAATAACAGGGAGTCTATTTATTTTTCAAGTCCGTCTTAAGACATGCACCCTTACAACCTGGACTATTAAGGTTGTGATAATCCCAAATAATCAAGTCCCCCCCCCCCCCCCCCCCCCCCCCCCGCCTCCTTCAGGCCAGATCCTGCAAGTGGTGCGTGCCCCTAACGGAGCCCAGTACATCATCCAGCAGCCCCAGCAGCAGATCCTCCTGCAGCAGCAGATGCAGCCGGGTGGGGTCCAGGCCCCTGTCATTCAGCAGGTACGCCCCATCACACAGGTAGGTCAAGCACCCCCATCCTTCTTCTTCTTCTCCTACTCCTCCTCCCCCCGGTCCGGTACAGCAGCCAGCCTCTCTAGAGCGCTGGTGTTGGGGGTGGTGGTGGTGGTGTGGAGGGATAGGTTGGCTGATTATGGTGTGGTGTTCACATGAAGCCCCTGGGAAGCAATGAGTCTTAAAGGAGGGCAGTTATTTGCGGCTTAGTAGGGATTACAGTTTTCGGGTTTAAAGTTGTAATGCAAATTTGGAACATGTTGATTATTTCAAGGCCTGAAGTCTATTCAGTGATTGGGAAAGGTTAGGTTGTTGTCTTGGATGTCTTCATCGCTGACAGAGAGAGCTGTCTGCATGCTGAACCAATGTAAAAGCTTTACAAGTTCATTCGAGCAAGACGGGACTACTTCATCAGTGATGCATACCCAAACACTAGGTTCTCAGGCAGTTTAATCTTATGTGAGTGATGGCCGTGGGGGGGCGGGGGACAAGTGGATGAAGTAATTTCAGAAAGTTAGACGTCCGTTAATGACCTCAACTTTTCCTATTCGCGATGGCCTTTAGAAAGCATGTCATTTTTCATCATTCATTTGTCCCATGTACACATTTTTCCCCTGCAAAGCGTTTACTCCTACTTTGTGCAACGCTAAACAGGGGTCACTCACTTGTAACAACCTTTTTCAAACTGTAGGGACAGATTTAAGTGTTTGGTGGCTCTTCAAGTGCGTCTATGGGTGGAGGGAGAAGGCACACTGGTGCAGGTGTTATTTATACCTGGTCACTGTAGGGGGAGCTAAAGAGTTATATTTAATTTATCTATCAGTATATTTTCAGTTAGTGAATACAAACTTCAGTGCTATCTGCCACAACATAGGGAACTGATGCGTTTACATTTTATATTTAATGCTTAAGTGTGAGAATAACAGCTGGAAGGGAAATCCATTTTGATTTGGTTTTAATGGCCTTCAACAGAATCAGTATGCAACGTCCTCATTTGAATAGTAGTTTATATGCAAATCAGCATTTTGTTTATTATTCTAACGAGAGCAAAGTGTGAATGGTAAGGATCTGTTTTACCTCAATTCATAATTGTGTAGAAGAATACTTTTTTCAAAGATAAACAAGTTTACAATGCAAACACAGAAATGTAGTCGTTGCTTTTATTGTATTTTTCGTCATTTGTCTCAACACCATCCTGGACACCGTCCTGATACATGCATACCAAACCAAGATTACATATGGGGAGGGATACTAATTATCAAAATGATCCACATTACACAATTACTCGCCCTCATTACTCACCACATTTAGTTTTAGATAAGTTAATAAAAAATGCCAATAAAAATGGATTAGTCCATCGAATATGTCTGCTATGCTTGCTTCACAGCGCTCCAGTGCTCTTGTTCGTATAGACTGTTGTCTGTACCCTCCAGGGTGCAGAGACACGGTGAGTTTAAAGGTGAATGTTAAGTGTACGTTGTGGTCCGTGTGCCCAGGTCCTCACACCAATGCAGGGAGGTCTACCCCAGCAGACGGGGGTCATCATCCAGCCCCAACAGCTGGTCCTAGCCTCTGGGAACAAGGTCCAGGGCAACACACAGGTACTGGATATAGACTATGCATTAATATCATAACAGAACAGTAGATCTGTTCTGCATATATCAAGATCATAGTACACTCGATTATAATACATTAGTCTGTAGTCTTTGTTCTGTATCATTAAGGTTGTTGTATATTCTATTATAATACAAGCCATGTATATTCTGTATCGTTGAAGGTAGGTAAGAATCGAGAGTTGGTAAGAGAGAGAGCAGAAAAACGCAGAAGAGAAGGTTAGGTTGTTAGTAATGCATAGCCATCCGTCAGTTATTAGTGGGTGAAATGCGCTGTGAGAATATCTGTCCCGAGTTAACTGCGCCTGCCTCTGTTTGAGCCAATGTAGACTTAGGACAGCTCCCGGTTCATTTCTGACCATCTTGTGTGTCAATCACATGTGCCTGAAAGCAACGCTCTCAACGACGGAGAAACATAGGGAGGGAGCAGAGAGGGAGGGGACATGTTTTTTGTTGTTTCTTTTCTAGTCTCTTTCTTTCTTTCTTTTCTTTACATCAAACCATGTTCTCATGATGTCCTCATCTTCTCTGCCAGGTGATGCAGGCGATGACCTCCCAGCCAGGCCAGGTGCCCACAGGCCAGGTGCAGCAGGTGCAGCAGATCCAGCAGGTGCAGCAGATCCAGCAGGTCCAGGGGGCGGTAGCGCAGCAGCAGCAGCAGCAGCAGCAGCAGCAGCAGCAGCAGCAGCAGCCTCCCATGATGCTGCAGGTGGACGGGCCGGGGGACACCTCCTCGGAGGAAGACGAGGAGGAGGAGGAGGAGTACGACGAGGACGAAGAGGAGGACAAGGAAAAGGACGGAGGAGAGGATGGGCAGGTGGAGGAGGTACAGGACCATGTGACATAAAAAGGGCAGACTGCCACGCTCTTAGCTGAAACGAAACCATTTGATGCATGTGTATACAGATTGGTAGATATTTAAGTGTACAGACAAACTGGAGCTGGTGACCATCTCTCCCCCCACCCCCCTCTCTCAGGAGCCGCTGAACAGTGAAGACGATGTGAGCGATGAGGAGGACCAGGAGCTGTTTGACACAGAGAATGTAGTTGTGTGCCAGTACGACAAGGTAAGAACCTCACAAGCCTGCACCAGTAGCGGAGTCATTTATCAAGTGCAAATACTAGTGTTGTTTCCCCAAAGTACTCATATGTGGTAAAAGTCACCATTGACGCTTCTAATATAAACATGTTCCCTTCCAACCCTAAAATTGTTTGTTCTTTAATCAAGATCCATGTTCCTGCAGCAGTCACTTTATCACTAACATCCTCACACGTATCCCTTATTATTGATCATTTGACTGGTTCTCCAGTCTTGTGATCAACCCCTTGCTTTGAGAAGACACCGCGTTATTCACTCTTGAGTGTTAAGCTTCATATCTCCCCTGTCGTAGTTCATACACTCGGTGCTCATGTAGCGCGTCAGACTGAGGTATTCTTCAACACATTACGGAGACACGCGTCGTTGGACTTTAGTGACGGGGTGGTGTGTGTATCTACCTCCAACTTCACACCATTCTTACCCCCCCCCCCAGATCCACAGAAGCAAGAACAAGTGGAAGTTCCACCTGAAGGACGGCATCATGAACCTCAACGGCAAAGACTATGTGTTCTCCAAGGCTATCGGAGACGCAGAGTGGTGAAGGAACAACAACAATAATATCGAGAAGGAACAATGCGCTCTTAATCATCCTGGAGAGCCAAACTTTGGAACTCCTCTCGTCCGGTTACACGCCTGGGGTACCCGGAACCGGTATCCTAGCCACCGGATCTACTTCAGGAGTCCGAATTTGAAAACATACTGAACTAAGTAGGAGCTGGGAAAGCCGAGAAAGGAGCAGACCTTCAAGCCTTGTGGGACTAGAGGCCCAGGAACGGACAGGATTCATGTTATTTTATTTTATTTCAGTCCCTTTTCAGGCCTCCTCCTCCTGAGTTTCTTGTCCAAATTGATTCCCCATCACATCCTTGCGGTAGTTTACTGGCGTAGTGTGCCAAGGTGACCCCCGTGATCGATCGGTGTAGCGCCCTGAAAGATCTAATGGTAAGGCTCTTAGAAAGCTTCTCTCGCTCATTTGATGACATTTGGGGCCACCAGTAAAAATTGCTGCCTTTTTTTATTTTTATTTAAACGGCCGGGATCAACTGTTTGGGGGGCATTGTAGTTAATGTCCTCAGAGTGTAACCACATTTTCCAGAAATTCATTGAGATTGATTTTTGATCAACCATCAAATGTTCCATTGTTCCATTTCATACCTATGTTTTTCATGATTGACAACCATATTTTAAATACTTTTAGAGCTATTTTTGATGAAGGGTATTAAAGCAAAAAAATAAATAATCTTAATGGTAGAATAACCAATGGTGTGAAGTATACTTTTCTTTTTTATCCACTCGATGCTAAATCCCCCCAAAAGTTTGTTGTGTTTTCCCCAGCCTTCTGGCGTCATGAAAAAAAAATAAAACATTTGAAAGGATAACTGTAAAAGAAATCGACATTACTAGTCCAAAAAACGTATCTTCTCATTGGTCCTTCTTGCTCTTAACTCAGTTTTTTCTCTGTTAGTCGAATGGTGTGTCGTGAAGTCTTTCGAAATTGCTCATAGCCAGTGTGCTCAAATAACCGTGGATGTGTGTGCGTGTATCCATGGGTGCCTGAGTGCTCACCTGAATGTGCGTTTGGTTTGTGTGTTTTGTGTCCTCACCGTCCCTTCTCAACCTAGAAGGGTAAGTCACTCGAAACGACCACCTCACACCCCAATCCCAGTTTGGAAGATCAGAGCTCACAAACTGCTTTTTTTTCTTTCTTAATTTCTTCTATTTGTTCCTGAAAGCTCATCAGATGTTGTGCTTTTCAAGGGTTGTAAACCTGCACCAAACTGTGCTCTTACATCATAAGTGTTCCTTTGTTTTGAGCTGGTTCCACATGACTTCCTCGTATCTAGCTCCCCCACGTTTTCTTTTTTTTCTTCATTTTAATCATGTTTTTTAAATCAATGTTTTTCTATCAAATTCGTTTTTGAACCTTTTGGGTATCACAAAAGTCAGTTTATAGCGCCCGTCCCCCCGTCACAATGATTTGAAATAAAGTAATGTGGGTTGTTTCATTTGGTAAATTGTTGCATTTTTGGGGTAAATGGTTGTTTGCTAAACGTGTGTGGTTTAGAGTAGTATGCTTTGTCGCAGAAATAGCCTAGACTCTAGGGATGCACAAATACTGGAACAAAAGACTATTATAACCAATCAGCATATTGTTATGCAAAAAAACTGTTGAAACTTTCTTCAGAAATGTCCTCCCCTCATTTCAATACTTTTGGTCAAAACAGTACAACAAATGAATACAAACATGACACTCTGGACTGTTTTTTTGTTTGTTGCTGAACTCAAATAACTTGTTGATGGTCCATCGTCACAAATTAACACACATTTAAAGTGCCAAGACAAGATTTATTACATTCTGGGGTAGAACACTGGTACAAACCGACTAAAACTCAAATAAAGATCGGTTAAAAAACTTGAAATTGGGCTTTTGCACACATCACTGAAAAATGTAACTGTTCAATATTTGCTGATATTTCATTTTCAACCCCCACCCCCCAATGTTTCTTATGTGTGCCTTTTTGGACTATGGATTTTTGTTTTGAGGCATTTTTGTGATATTCATAGTATATGAGCTTTTAATGTCTCTTACGATGTATCCTCTGCTTTTCACTCTCTCGCTCCACATTGTGTGTTTGTTCCAACTGCTGTTCAAATAATTGTTGAAAATGTATTTGCTTCTTTTACTTTGTTAATTTTTTTCATTATTCAATAAATGATTGTTTGTAATCACGAACATCGTAACTTGGAACAGCGCTTTGAGCCCAATAGAAGGAGGTGTTTAGACTTTTTTTTGTTTTGCTACACGGTTGAATAAAAAAAATGCACTGATGCTTATGTTTTGCCTATTTTTATTTTGGTGTGAAAATTTGAAATAAATGTAAATCTTAATAACATTTTGTGCGTATGTCTGACTCCCAAGGTTCTGGGTTTGAACCCCATACTATTCAGTCTTCCTGTAGGCATCCTTGAGTAAGATGCCAAAATACCTACCTGCTCCTTTGTGACATGCATCTTTGCTTTGGCTAAAAGCATCTTTATCAAAAGGTGAATAGTTTGTTTCAGGAAGAAAATGTTGAGGACTTTGCATAAATGTCCAAGTTACCTTTTAAAATATCTAAATGTTGATACTTTCTACTAGGTATTCAGTAGAAGAAATAGCCTTTTTGTTTTTCATCCACTCTACTGAACTAAAACCCTCTGTTTCCTTCAGGGTAGTTAGCGAGACAAAGGCGTGGCACTGGCAGTCGGTTTCGCCAAATCTCTAACCGCAGGGGGATTTGGGCCCTTGATTGTAACTGGGAGCAGAGACGGAGTCAGACGTCAGCCCGATACTCCTTTCAGCTGTCAAGTAGAGGACGGGCAGATCTCAAACTACTTAAGGTGAAGTAGCCCCTTGTGTTCATATATATATATATATTTTTGTCTTCTGTGCCCTCCTGGGCCACTCAAAAGACAAAAGACTGCCGGGGAACGATTAGGCCTACGCTTTTATTTCCTTTTTCTTTTTTCATTTTACGAGCCCCTGTAGGTTTTCTGTCTGGCTCATAAACACCGCCTGGTTTTGTGTGCACCTGTATAACTGACAAAGTATGTCCCATTAGCACAGTTATGTTCCGTCAAAGTCCAAGCCAGTCACAAGTCAAGGGTCTCCCGTTTAAAAAATAATAATTTTTGCAAGTCTATAGGACAAAGGGGTCTTTAATATTTTCTAATGGTCATTCCTTATTTCCTGTATTTCTTTTGGCCTGCTATTTTCTTGGCCTCTCTTGCCTTGGGTGTATTTAACAGTCTGTGGGTTCTTGGGGAAATAGACAGGAACATGATAATAATGATTTTAATTACCATACTTCTCATAATAGCTTGACACCTACCTAGTCCACTGCCCACATGGAGTTTATAGTTGAAGTAGAGTTGAATTTGTCGATGTAGGGCTGGAGAGTTAGCTTTTTTGGTTGATTATTTAAAATGAGGTGCAATTATATTATAATAACCTCAGCCAGCACTTGGAACTGCTTTGTAATTTAAGAAGTTACTATCACATCCTCTCCAATTCTGAGGTCACCCCCTCTCAACAACAAAGCGCTCATCCCACCATGGATCCCTGCTCTACGCCAAATCAATTTAGAGAGAAAAAAATGTCTTGGTTTGTTTGAGATATTGGTAGTTATACTTTTAACACCAATGGTCAAAACATTATCAGCAAAAGTAATGACCTCAGGGAAAAAGCTGAAAAACGGCTGCACTACAAAAGTGACACGGTAAAGCTTTATAAACAAAGGAAGATTTGTTTGCCTTTTGCCTTTTTTAGGACTGGGGTGAGGACTTCTTGTTTTCATTACCAAGCGTTCAGGTGTTGACTCCACTGACCACCTGAGAGCTCCTCAAGAGGAACCCCAAACGAGAGGGACTTGATCCTTGAAGGGCATTGGTTCGAGTCCGCTGGGCATGTGGCACAACATGCGCCATGGCCCTGTGAATGCAGGGATGCTGTGTTGACGCCGAAATCTGGATGGATGGATCGCCTGAGTACATTTGGCAAAACCTTGAAAGCCTTGAAAAGGTCTGGTTGCTGATCTCCCGGCTGGAACATCTCACGGGCTCCATTAGCCTCCCCACTCCCCTTCTCTATCTCCTCTGGTGGTGTCTTTCTCCCCCTTCTTAAGTTCAGCAACGTGAGCAATCATTGGAGTAGATCACTATTATTGACTCTTTATTATTTAGTCATTTAAGGTGGTAATTTAGGAGCAGTTAGGGGATTAGGGCATGTTGCTCAAGGAGGCCCTCACAGGCTAATACTTGCGAACATCAGGGATCGAACCCAGTACCTTTCGGAACACCCCTAGCTACTAGACTACCTAGCCCCAAGAGAGTCACGGGGCCCAGTCCTGTCTTATTTGAGGAGCAGCTCAGAAAACATAAGGGCAGGAGAGGAATGATCAGGCAGGCCTGAGAACCAGGGAAATGGCGCTGGATGGTGAAAGGAATCCTTCTGGAAGAAGAAGGTCTTGGTCGATGGGTTTTGGCCCTGATGCCAGAGGCTATACTCCCTCTCTTTGTGGTCAGGTTCATCCCACAGAAAAGTCCGGATTGTGTTATGGCATGGCAATAATGGTCTCCCTGAGTTTGCTCGGAGATTGCAGCAACCTCGCTGGGCTGTGAATGTGTTTTTGGCGAGGGCCTACTGTAATCGAAGATAATCACCATGACTTGGAGGGGAGCGATATCAATAGAAGTTTTGGAAAAATATGTGCGTTGGATCTGTGGTATAGAGTGCACTCAGGAACACAGGTGAACATGGAAAAACATAAGCCAATGTCTCAGAAATGCTTATTTTGTCCAAGCTACATACAGGCACTCAGACAAATTGGATGCCAAATTTTATTGTATTTACCTTTTTCGGACACACACACACACACACACACACACACACACACACACACACACACACACACACACACACACACACACACACACACACACACACACACACACCCAATGGCACATTTATGGTGTGTCATTTTCTGGGACCCCTGCGAGCAGATGCCACATCTAATAAACAATTAAGAGAACATTCCACTGCTGCGGTCTCTACCGTTTAGCCTCAGTGATTCGGGAGAGAACGTGGATTAGGGCGATACAAAGTTGGGCATTCTCCACCTCCTCTACTGCTTTCTCAAACTGAAACCAACTGTCCCGATGAGTGTTCAACACATATCTTACTTTCCTAGCGGTCCCTGCAAGTGAATAATAAAATATCCTAAAGAATTATCCCTTTTTTCCAGCAAAGTCTCTCCCCACCACCAACCAATATTGGTCTGTACGTTTCCCTTAAAGAAAATAAGTGTCACACACACCGCCAATGAAATTCTAACCAGATGTTAAGCTGCAAATGGCACAGCGCGTCCTTTAACGTGTAATAGCGTAAATATCGTAGGCCTACGCGTTACGGCTCCAACGTGCCCCTGCCGGCTCTATTTGCTTAAATCTCTCCCAGGAAAAGGCTAAAACGATGGTCTCTGATTGTATAAGTCTCTGGCTATGTAAAAGGGAGGAAAAATATCACCACCGTGCTAGAAATAACAACCAGAGCATTCCAACGCAGAGAAAAGGGGCTTCAGAGGATTTTTTTTAAAATTTCCTACCCATCTCTAATTTCTTTTGAAAATTGCTAATGAAAATCCACACTTGGTTATTTGTATAATTCAATGACGTGTGTTTAAGGGATGATGGATTATTTTTTATAAGATATGATTTATAAAACTATACAGGCCTATTATGTGTATGTATAAAACATCATAGGAACAAGCACAAGGGACAAGCTGTCCAAAAACAAAAAAGGGGTGAAAGAGGATTAGTATTAAGTGAAGGGCCAAGTCACATTAGGTTGGAGTTTTCAGAGTCCACTTCTCCTGTTGAAGTACTTCTGACTGCTATTCACATCAGTGGCACAGTTCACCATGTATACATTTCCAATGGGGTGGTTTATTCAACAACTCTGGTTACCTTTTAGGTCATCCATGTTCACTTCCAGTTTTTAAATAAGCAGCTTTGGATAAAGCGATCCCGGAGATCAGACTTTCCATTTTTTCCATTTAATTAGACACTTATGGTCATTTATTTACAACATGTACAAGAGTACATTTTTACTATAAGGGATGTGTCTTCTGTCTTTCTACTCAACAAAAGCACATAAAAAGAGATTAAAGTCTTCTTATTGGGTATAGAAATCCCTACCATAATATCCCTGCGTTTACTTTATTAATATCAGGATACATTTTTATCTTAATAATATAAATTTTGTTTATAATGATAGAAAAGTTAGGTTTAATTCCCTTTCTTGAGGCCACACAGTATACGTCTATATATGAGTGTGTATCCCTTTCTCTCTAAATACTGTGCTAAAATGTTAACTCCTCCAAGAAAAAAACCCACTAAGTGAGATGAAGCCAATGTCGTATATTTCCGCGACACGCGATACTGCCCAACAAGTGGACCGACTGTATGATCTTCCCAGTCTGGAGATGGTGAAAACAGCTGAACCCCCACCTGTGAACCTTACACTCCGCCCTGGGGCCTCCGAGCCTTCTGTTTAATTCTCACAGAACTCTCCATTCCGTCCATCCGTCCGTCAATCCATCCGTCCCCTCTCCCACGCCCGGACCAGCCCCCGCTGCTGTCCTCGCTACCTCAGCTTGGCGGAACGTTCCTGTGTCGGATCACGTGTCCAGAGACCGGCTCTCTTCCGGGCTGGGCTGCTGGCTGCTGAGGGGCTGCTGGCTGCTGTGTCCCGACGACACGTCTCGTCTCCCGTGGATCGGCGTCTCCTCCTGGTCGCCTCCTCCTCCTCCTCCTCCTCCTCCTCCTCCTCCTCCGGCTGTCCCTCTCCCCATCTTCTTCCCCTTCTTCTTCTTCTTCTTCCTCTTATCCTCCCCGCTCCGATCTCTCCACCACTGGCAGGTGGCGGTGCTGCCCCCCTTGGACGACACGGTCTGGCCGCGGAACAGCTGGGCCTGGCGCTGGCAGAGACCCACCTTGCTGAGCAGGATGAAGACGTCGCCCCGGAAGGCCTTGGTGAAGATGGCGTAGAGGAAGGGGTTGGCGCAGGAGTTGAGCGGGTAGAAGAGCACCAGCAGGATCTTGGAGTTGGACACGGTGATGAGCGGCCGGTCCAGCACGGCCGACATGGCGTAGAAGGAGATGGGCGCCATGCACAGGAAGTCGGTGAAGATGAGCACGGCCATGCGCTTGGCGATGTTGGTGTCCTTGGAGCCCGAGCGGTAGTGCGGGTTGTGCACGGCGCAGTAGATCTTGACGTAGCAGCCGCAGATCACCATGAACGCCGCGATGTTGAGCACCAGCACGGACACGATGTAGGCCTGCGCCGCCGCCGAGTGCGTGTCCATGGGCAGGCAGATGCTCACCTTCTGGTAGCTGCTCACGCCCACCAGGGGCAGCAGCGCCAGCAGCAGGCAGCACATCCAGCCGCCCAGCATGACGGTGGCGGCGTGGTGGAGGCGCAGCTTGCGGTCCAGCCGCATGGCGAAGGTGATGGCGTACCACCGCTCCAGCGTGATGACGGTCAGCGTGTACACCGACAGCTCGCTGGCGAACACGGTGAAGAAGCCGGCCAGGCCGCAGCCGGCGCCCGTCTGCCAGTCGATGGCGTGGTTGAAGTACTCGGAGCGCGTGTGCAGGTCCACCGAGGCGATGAGCAGCAGGTAGATGCCCATGCAGAGGTCGGCGAAGGCCAGGTGGCACATGAGGAAGCGCGACACGGAGAGCTTGTAGTGGCTGGTGAGCAGCACCAGCAGCACCACCGCGTTGCCCAGCACGGCCAGCAGGCTGACGAACCACACGGACACGCGCAGGAAGCCGAAGCCCATGATGTCCTCGCACGGGTTGAACTCGTCCGGCGTGGGCGTGCACGACACCTCCTCGCCGTCCTCGCACACCACGTAGTCGTAGCGGCTGTCGAAGTCCTGGCCGGTGTCCTCCTGCGCGTTCTTCAGGGTCTCGCCGAAGCCCACCCCTTCGTCGGTGCCCCCCTGGCCCCCGAAGTAGGCGTGGTAGTGGAGGAGGCTGCCGGGGGAGTCCCCTCCTCGCCTCCCCCGCCACGCCTCCTCCTGCTCCTCCGGTCGGGGGGAGTCCACGTCGTCGTCTAGGGACGCCACCGGCAGGGGGCTTTCGGGCGTTCCTTCTCCCTGGAGCGAGGGGACGTGCAGGGGTCCCACGGATCGTTTGTGGTGCTGGTCGTACAGAGCCGTCAGGTTACACAGGTACTCCAGGAAGCTACATGGGGAGGGTTGAGAAGAATATAAATGAGCTTAGCGGACCCAATCACTGACTCACGCATCATCGAGTAGCTGTACGTCGAAGAGGTCGACCTAATTGGACAAAGTCAAATGGAAAAAGAATAAAAGATGTTGGAAACGAACAGACACACCTGCCTGCCAACAACATATTTGACAGTGGTCAAGTGCACAATCAAATTATTTATACAAGCAGTTAAAGAGAAGCCTTTCCTGTTTAGAGAGTGTCGTCATTGGTCTGTCTGAGCGCGCTCGCTTCAATAACAGGATTGAGTGACGGTAATTCGGGGCTGCTAGGAGTTCTAGGTAAACGCGTCCGAGAAGTTGATTTAATCCACGCCAGAATCCACACCATGCAAGTACAGCTGCCTCGCTCGCTGGGAAATCCTCCACAACACACATACTCGCATACACACATACACTTGTACACACAAATGTTTGCCCTTCTCTGGACACACACACACACACACACACACCATGCTTGCCGAATTACGTTTTGGAGTCTGGCCCTAGAAGTTTGGAGCGTGTCCCTTGTCAGTTATTTTTTTATAAACCATTTAACATGTTAACCTTTTTTTTAATAATTATTTTACCATTTATTACATTAAAACCTCATTAACCACTTTTTTTAACTGTCTAATCGTGTTATTTCGTTGTTTTTTGGTTAAACACTTAACGCTTAACACTTTTACTGTTTTTATTCTACCGTTTAACATGTTAATTATTTTTTAATCTGTTTTTACCGTATAAATGCGTTTAACATTCTCAACCATTTACACTTTTTTAAGTAATTGTTTTAACGCTCAACATGTTTAACCCCGTTCATACTTTTCTTCACATTTGATCCGCGTTCAACGTCGACCGTTTCGCAGCACATGTGACCTACCCTCTCTTCTTCTTTAGGTTCTTGAAGCCGCAGCAGTGGCTGGGGTAGGTGAGGTCGGCCGAGGTCAGGTGCTTGAAGGTCTTGATGGGCGGCAGCTTCTTCAGCGCCCACGCCTCGCGCGCCATCAGCTCCCGCACCGCCTCCATGCCGACGGTGGGCAGCGAGGAGATCCTGGTCAGAGACACATCCCTGAGAGAGGGGGTGAGAGAGAGCAATGAGAGACAGAGATATGTATATATATATATGAAGAGAGAGAGCAATGAGAGAGACAGAGAAACAGATACAACAAATAAACTCAAATCAATTTTGCATGTTTCAATGATGAAAGAATTGTGCATTAACATGAAATAAATAAATACATTATAAAAACATTCACCAATATAATCATAACATAATATAAGCAATAATCGTCTGAAGTCACAAAATGTATATACTTTAAATCTTAATGCAAGATATGGGTTTCTTGGGGTAATGTAAATTGTGTTGATTTGTTAATGAAATGTTTAAAAGGCTACACCCAAAAACAACATACAAATTGCATGGAAGATTGCAGTTGATTTACCGTCAAATGTAATCAGTCATGGAATATTATACGCAGTAGGAAGCTGAACATGATCTGTCCAGCCTGGCCTCACAGACACATCCCACAGCACAGAGCTCTCCTTCTCATCTGGGTTTCCTTCAGAGCACTTCAGAGCAATCTCTCTCCTCTCATCATCTTTAAGCAATTAAACACCCTGTGTTCCTCCCTCTTGACTAGCCACTCCAAAACCAGGTCTGACCTCGCTGGGAAAGACACTAGACAAGGCCCGCCATCTTATAGACATCGGACCAGGTGGTCTTATCAGAGCGGACAAGGTACTGCAGTAGTGTTTCCTAACTACAGGGTCAGAAGCTCACCTGGTCGCCCGATATCCATATTTGGTCACGGGAGATGCCTGACTTAAAGGCTGGGTATTTGATGACAGATTTTCTTATGTTAAAAATAATTTTAAAGGTTTCTCATAATCAGATATCGGATTTGATCAGAAACGGATTGCTTATTTGAAAACGTAACAAAATAACTGATTACTTGAATTGCAAAACATTACGCTACTCGTAAAAAAAATAAAGAGTACTCTAATGTGTTACTTTGTAGCGCGTTACCCCAACACTGGCAGCGATGCACACACTTTCCCTGGGACATTGATATTACAGGCAGATGTTGGCGGAAGCAGATGCACCAAAATGTCTGACCTTAAAATGGGATCACAAACCACAAAAGGGATGGGAACTAATGTATAGGGTTTGTACATCAGAATGCGTCATAGGGGTTTTCGTTGGCGATACTGCGCCATATTAAGAGGACTAGAGGACTTGGAGAGTTCTAGTACTGTAAAATCCTAAATCAACGTTAATGCGTAACCAAGGGTAATGAATATTTGGTTTTGCCCCGCATGAGAAACGCTGTGGCAGTTTCAGACAATGTCTTCCAATAATGACAAATAATTTCACGATAAATGACTTAAGAATGACCAAACAAACATGACAACTAACATAATAACTCACTCAATGGTCCTATGCTTCCAAAATGGAGGCAATCATTGCGATGTTAATCTTGATGTACAAGCCCTATTTCAGAGTCGGAACAGACACCCACCTAACTGCCCCCTTCCGGGGTGCAAGTTGAGGCCGAATTCTTGTCTTCTTATTTGTACATTTTCTTAATCGGTTGCCTAATCCCCTCATATTGCTAAATCAACAAATGGTCGGGATAATTGGATTAAAATAGCCAAGTCGCCCAGCAGGCCAAACCATGCATCATTCACACTCTCTCTTGTGCCTGGTAGTGTTCGCTGCCTTCCTCACCTCTCCTCTGCTCTTCTCTCCTTGTGTTGAAATGTCTCAACATCTGTCATTCCCAGATGTCGAAAAGTGAACATCGAGGTGACCTCACTCAGGATATTACCCCCCCCCCCCCATCCCCCAGTGGAACCGAGGAAGAGGAGAAGAAGGAGGACCATATTGACCTAACCAGACACCCTCCCGCTATGATGGTATCTATGGCAACCAGCGGACAAGCACAGAAACACCAAACACAGTTCCTAGTATGGCGGGAACGTTACCTGAAGGTTTAAGCCCCAATCACCTGTGTTGCTAGGAGGGGGGGGAGATTCACGTCAGAAAGACAGCAGTATCGTACCGATTAGAACTTGCGATCGCACACCATCGCACGTCAGACTTCCCAGTCGCAGACACAGCTGGAGCTGGAGCTCTGGTTCACGCGCTTAGATTTTTTGCAAGCTATCGCATTTCCCAGCCGTAGTTGTCATGTCACTCCCGTCTGCACGTGAGGAAATGAGAACGGGAACGGGACGGAGCTCTCGGCGCAGGCGGTTATGATGTGAATAACGCAATTACCGAAAGTGGAGGCATTTTCATTTTGGAAGTCATCTCATATGTTCTATTCAGTACACTGATCGGAGAGGCAGGGAATTATATAAGGCCTGAAATAAAAACTGAAAAAGGCAATCTTATTAATCAAATGAATGTTACCCTGTATGTTCCACATCACATGATCATGATTGTTTAAAATATAAACAACAGGTTGGTATTTTAAATTCATCATGAATGTGTTGAACTTGTAAATGTAATATAAGAGGAAATATTGTTTAATATAACCCATATTTAAAAGAATACAAAAAATATAATGAAAAACCACAGAGGGATAATAGCACTATAATAATGGCCTATCAATGTAAAATGGAAATTAACCAAATGAGACCAGCTGTGTGGACACTTGCCTATTTATAACATAACAGAAGATGTTCCAAATTCTTGCCCCTGCATTGGATCGAAAGCTCAACTTATGGCACACAGACCAGAAAATTCACAATACATAGCCCCAATTACTGATAGGTTACCATACTTCCAAACAGCTGTTTGGCAGCATCCCCCCCCCCCCCCCCCCCCCATCAAAACAAATACACGCCCCACCAAGGAGTCAATGGAGCTCTTTGCAACAAGAGGCTTTTCAAAGTTAAAGTCTTCATTCCATTGTTGCACTACAAATTTTCTTTCTTCTTCAACTTCTTGTAGCAACTTTGAAAAATATCTGTTTCCAATTTGAAGCAGATATTCATATTCCAAACGGAAAAATATGTGTGAGACAGAAATGTGCAGTTTTACAGTGTAGAGTTTAAAACTTTAGAGTTGTGCTTAATTTATTGTTATTTCTGGTCTCCCTTCGAAAGTGTACTTACAAGAGCATGGGCCCTCTGATCGCACCCATAAAAGCTTTGTCATCCATCTTGGTCAAATGCCTGTTTCTGTGAAGGTACCTGGAGAGGAAAGCACACATTTATTTATTCATTTTTTTAACTTTACTTTTCCAAATGGCGGGACCGGGCGTAATAATATCGGAATGCCGTGTACTCACAACACATTTCGCTTTATTTAAATTTCTTGCAACGTTCTCCCATTTGAACACAATGCTCAAATGACTAGTCACTTTTGTGAGATGCTTTTAAGTGACTAAAAGTGAACTCAAATACAGGTCATGAAAAGATAGGGTTTAGAGGTAGACTACAGCTGGACTGCAGACATTGGGGATCGAACCCAGTGTCATTTGGCTGGGAGTCAAACATTTTTGCCAATACACTCGCCTGCCCCGCCAATTAGACACTGCAGGTCGAACGGAGGAAAAATCCCCGCAAACACAATGTTTATCTGATATTTTAAAAGAAATACAACACACACATCACAAAACAAAACAACACAGATATTAATATATTAGCCAGATATTAGCCATTCAATATAAACACACATAAAATCCAAACCATAAAGTGTGCAGGTGTGTTCCTTGCACACAGGTCCCGACAGGACCCTTTAAGTCCGATCTAACGTCCCTCCAACAGCGAGAGGTTTGTTTTTCGTTTGGCCACGACGCTCTGCGATGGCTTCTGCCCAAGAGGATGACCTGCGGCGCCAACACCAACACTGGCGAGGCACTCTCTCTCACTCTCTCTCTCTCTCTCTCTCTCTCTCTCTCTCTCTCTCTCTCTCTCTCTCTCTCTCTCTCTCTCTCTCTTGCTCTCGCTGCTAAAGTGACGGACCAATGGTGTAATAATAATAACAATAATAATAATAAGGGCCCCTCAGAAGCAGCAGGACCAGGGGTCACAGTTGTGGAGGAGTTGTACGACAGCCAAGAGGTGGGGGATGGAAATTAATAGCATTAATATCTCATATCCTGAAAATGTTGGGTTTGGCCGTGGACGGATGGCAGGGTAGAGGTGTGGGGGAGGGGTGGTTACTGCAATAGACGTTGAGACATACGAGGAAAGGAATAAATGCTTTTTCCTATTTTTCCTCTTCCCTTCTCCTCATTGAACCTTTTATATTTTGAAGACGGAATCAACAAGTTGAATCCTCAAGTATCTTGGTGGTTCCAGTTTGTCTGGCCAGTGCCATTCATTTAAGACCTTCTCCTGATGGCGGCTTCCTGAAAACTCACTTTCCCATGAGTGTTCTAATCAAGGGCCCCGGGGCCGGGCCCTCTACGAATACATCTGAGATTCAGCCATTGAAGGAACCCCCCCCCCCCCCCCCCCCCTCTCTGCTTTTGTAGTGTAACTCTGAGTAAAGGGAGAGCACA
This sequence comes from Lota lota, assembly GCA_026745465.1. NCBI lineage: Eukaryota > Metazoa > Chordata > Actinopteri > Gadiformes > Lotidae > Lota > Lota lota. Next base: position 7,235,672 of record JACYXH010000249.1, read on the forward strand.
TGCCAGATGTCAGAAACGGTTTAATCTCGTGGGAGAAATAGCGGGCCGCCCTCATTTCAGAGGAAACGTACAGACATAGAAACGATGGATTCTGAACGTCTACCGTGAAAAATACCCTCCTAACTCAAACATCACTACTGTGTCTACGGGGTCGCTGTTTACACAGTGGAACGTTGTCAAGTTTGAACGTTTCGTAAGGTATACAAACATTAAGATTCATCCTGGCGCTATCACGTTGCCAGCGCTAATCAAGGTGATGCAGATGGAGTCAGACGTGACTTATTTAAGATCTTAAATAGGATCTAGAGAAAAAAGAGAAACATTTCAAGATGGTGAAGTGTTATCGTTGAAAGAAAGCAGAGAACTTACACTTGATCCAGTTTGGTCCCGTTGAAGGCGTAGGGGTGAATCTCTATGAAGCCGTTCCCGTACAGCATCCTGGAACCCAAGGCTGTCAGTTACAATCACAATCATCAATCACAATCATCAATCTTTTTATTGCAATTTGGTAGAAGCACATACAGCAGGCAGTAAGAATTGAGTGAAAAACCAAATTGAAACAGTATGGTAGCCCGTACATTTAAATCAAGTACACGTCGGTCAACAGTGAGAGTTATTGAACAGTAAATAATGAAACAATACAGCAACAATACAGTAGCCCATACATTCCCACCTGCCCCTACCTTACTCAGAAGTCGAGTCAGAGCATTTCTACCAACTGACATTACCCAACCGACATTTCCAACCACAATCTAGAACTAATAGCGCTAGCGAAGTGTAATAGACTTGTTATACATTCTCCCCGGTGGTGGTGGTGGTGTGTCGGGAGGGGAGGGGGGAGGGGCTTTGTCTGAATGCGTAATCTTGTGGGTTTTCACCACAAAATGCGAGACATAACATTCTTCGCTTCGCGTCGAGACTGAAAACCCTCTTTCTGCACTCCAGCGCGTAACGTCTTGAGCGTTTTTGGCGTATTTTGTCCTGCCTTTTCTGTGGCCATGACTTGGCCTTAGTATTCGTGAAGGGGGCAAATGGGGATACGTGTCTGTGTATGTGTGTGTCTGTTTGTGTGTATTTCTGAGTGTGAGTTTGTGTATGTGTGTTTAAACTATACAAAATAGCCATATAATGATATACTTTATATGGATACATAATTGTGCAGTTGTGTTTGTTGTGTGTGTGTGTGTGTGTCTTACACAGTCAGCACATCGTTGGTGATACCACGGAATGAATTGGGTGGGATCTCCTTAATATAGGGGTGATCGACGATTTCGCTGTGGAAAGCAGGAAGCAGAGTAAGACCAAAATTGTTTTATCCCACTAGAGCGATTTTGCAGCACACAACAATAACACAAAAGTATGTCGGGGTGAAGGGTTCATGAATGTATTTGAAACCACTACAACGTGACGAAAATGAAAAGTAGTTGCTGTTAACACACACACACACACACATGCATCACACGCAAGTAAACAAGTAAAGACTTACAGCAACTTACAGAATGAAATTCATATCGGTGGACTGCACGTTGCCCAGGTGTGGAAAGACAGACAGGCCGGTGTTGAAAATCCCCCTGGAAAGGCGGACAATGCAGAGGTCAAATGTGTATCATATGATTTGTAGGATTTTTTCTTTTATTATTGTTTTGCTTTTCCTGACCTCCTTGCTGGTATTTACAATTGATAATATCTTCAAGACATAGCCAAAAAGGCGTGATTTACATTTTTGATAAAGGTCTGTTCATGAGATGGTTTTTAAGTAAACACTTTTCTTATTGGTTTGAGGACAGCAACGGTTATGCTGTCTGTCCTATGAGGTGAACGAGAGGTCGTTTCTATTCTGCTGTTATGCCCTTTAGGGCAGCTGAAGAGTTTCCTGAAGGGCTTCCTGAAGAGTAGGAAGTTGTATTTATTTATATTGGCACCATGGCCAAACTAGAAGACTCGATTCAAACTTCCAGAGAGACAATTGAAATGCGATACAATGTGGGATAAATGCCAGGTAGTTGTGTTGGCACTCTTTATTTTTAAATATCAAATATTTTGTTTAAAATTAGTAGTACAATACTAGGACAATCAAATTGAGATCATTTAAATCATGATTACAATTTCAACCAGAGCTGGTGTTGAATTGTGAATTTATAAGCACAATTGTGAATTGTGCTTATAAAACGTCCTCCTAATCCAATAACAAAATCTGTACTCTAAATGGTTTAATTTGATTCAATCTTACCTGTACTCGTACAGATATAGGACAACATTGTGACATTTAAATGCAGAAAAATACTATGTCATACTATACATACTCAGTGTAGTGATATTTTATCAAGTTTAAATTTAAATAAAATCATTAACATGTTACTCCAATACTTACAGATATTTAAGGTTTGGAAGATTCCCAAAAGCATCTGGGTCTATGTATGTCAGACTCTTCGTGTTGCGAATCTCTCTGAGGGATAAAATAGAATCAAAGAATCACACATAAACAAATTATCAATACCAACGACGTAAAATCGATAACTATAAATACAGTTAATGTGGATACACAGGTTGTTAAGGGAAAGTAATTAGAGTAATTAAACCACACAATGCATTCTCACATGAAAGCTTAAAAATGCATGCACACATACACACACACACACACACACACACACACACACACACACACACACACACACACACACTAACAACCCCCTGCTGTGTTAACCACCTAGCTCAGCCACCTACATCTGATCCCAAGTCATATTAAGGCCAAACGCACACATTCACACACATAAACCACATGCACCTGGGTCATATTAAGGCCAAACATACACACACAGAACCACACACACAAACCACACCCCATGCACCTGTGTCATATTAAGGCCAAACATGCATACATACACACACACACACACACACACACACACCTTCCGTTGCATTTGGGTGAGCAACGAAAACTGTCTGAGCCGTGGTGCCAACGGTTGAAGAAGATTAAGAATAATTACTGTCTAGTTTGCATGTTTACTCAGCTCCGGTCTGGGGCCGAGGCCTGAGAGACGCCCCTAGGCCCTAAAAATCATTGAGTCTTGCAGGCTCTGCTTTTCAAAAGCTGTGTGCAGGTCTCTGCTTTGACGTGTGTTTTCTGGCCCACGCTTCAGACGGCATACAAAGCCGCTCTCAACATCCCAGCAGAGCAGGCACAGTAATGTGTTCAGAGCACCTGACTATGGTCGTCTCCACACCTCCACTTTACCGCGATTAGAGGCACCACTCAAAGATCAAACGAGCGATTTTCCAATTTTTCTGTCATTGAGTGGCTTGCACATTTCGAACTCTTCGTCTTTTTTGGTGTGTGTGAGAAGGAAAGAAAAACGTTCAAAACGAAACTTAAACTGGAAATACGCATGTTAAATACGGCACACTTTGTTTGAGGCCAGGCCAACCTCCCTGCGTAGGATTCCTTTTCCTCTCTTCTCCTCTCCTCTCCACCTCCACCACCTCCTCTTAAACTCAGCTGAGTGGCCCCTTCCCCACCGGGCCCCTCCACCATCTTCCATCACCCATAAGCAAGCAGCAATAAGTAGACAGGAAGAGGGGCACTCTTTTTTTTTGTCTGACCCCTTGGAGGAAGCCTGAGAGAGAGGCCATTATCTACGGTATGGCGCACCTCACCGCAACCAATCAGTGCCAGAAGAGACCCGGGAGCTATTGAGCAAACACAGTTCAAATACATAAATAAGGTGGATGAACAAGTGGAGCTCTCAGAGTAAATTCCCTCCTATGGTCGATTATATGATATCTGGATCTTAGGAGGGTGGGGAGGGGGGTGCTAAGCAGAAAAGGGGAAGGGGGGGGGGGGGGGGGGGGGGGCTTCATGAAGGACTACAGACTACAGACTATGAACCCTAATCCCCCAGACAGATACAGAAACCAGAAGAATGAAGCCCGGTATTTGTTATGGGATGTGCTGGCATTTGTTTGGTCAGAAAAGGGTTCCCAGCTGTTTTCTTTTCTTTCTCAGGAGAATGTGTGATATGCCCAGCCCCTGGGTAATAAGTCTCTCTATCCCATAATTGAGAATATAGGGCCTATATATATGGGACTGGGTGTGACTTTTCCCTAATTTAGGCAAGTTGAGCACTTGAGCATGAATGGAAGTGAAAAGCCATGCAATCTTTTGCAAGTCTGAATCTTTCGGCTCAGGCTTGGTCATTAAGACTGGCTGTTGCATGCTCTCTTAGGCCTATCCATAACAGACCACACAAACCCCTTAAGACTCAAGTACTCTTGTGTTGTTTACTCAAACTAGTCTACTTTAAGTCGGGATCCTTAGCTTAAGTGGCTGAGCTAACTAAACTAAACAATCTTATCGAGTATCATTAACTTGTAAGCCACAGGTATGCAGTCAACATGCTCAATAACGAATGTTGTTGATGTTTTGTTATGAAGCATTGCGTTACGTTGTGTACGTTGTGTTTCTGTGTTATTATTTTATGGAATTAAATGTTATTTTATGTAATGTTATGTCATTTTTTCTTATGTTGTGGTTTGTTGTGTCTAGTGGTTAGACATAGGTTAGGTTAGCGATGTTGTTATGTTCTCTTTATAAGGGTTCCAATATTATTGCTATTATTGTGTTTCGTGAAAGAGCCAATATGTCTGCTTACATGTTGGTGATTTTCTTCAGATTGTAGAACGAGTGCCTCTCCAAACGCTTCAACATGATGTCCACTGAGATGTATCTGAGAGAAATAAGACATTCAACAAAAAAACCGTATTCAAAATAAAGGTTTGTACAAATTTTAACAACAATCTTACAAAGGTTTTTCACAAATTCTTAGTAAAACGTACATTCACAATACTAAATGCAACACCTGGCAACGCTTTTCAGCCATTCATTTATTCATACATTCATTCCTTCATTAATGTAAACTGACTAAATTCCTTGAATAGATCCATCCACCGCCTAGGTCAAGCGTCTCAATCTCTGCCATGGGTAATTTTACAGGTATGTGCTTCACACACACACACATGCACACACTTACACACACTTACACACACACACACACACACACACACACACACACACACACACAGATATACTATTACCTAGTCATCAGTCAATGCACTGCGCACCCATTTGTTATTACTTGGCAACTACCTAATTGCTTATTAAATAAACTATCGGCTTAGTGCTGAATACACACAAGAAATGTCAATGAATTTCCTCTTTGTGTCAGGCTCAGTACTGAGGGGAAAAAAAGAACTTAAAGTGAAGTTAAGCAAGTAATAAGTGTTGTCGTAACTATGTTCTGAGATGCTAACTCATTCTGACAAATTTTAACCCATGTATTCTTGGCACACCAACCAGTCTGGCAGCTGGCAGTCAGTTTCGGCAGCTCTTAGAGCTTTAATCTGGTTAAAAGTAGGTTATTTAATGGTAAAAAACGAATCCTTATGTTCCGTCGTCCTGTCTGTACGTTTGTCTGTTCGTCTATCCATTCCTAAATTCCAAAATAATCCTATGTGCCCAAAATAAACCCTCGAAAGTCTCTGAAATATGTTCATTTTAGCTTCGGCGGTGGCATTTGGATTCCACCTTTCAAGTTGGATGTCAAACAGAGAGACGTTGGTTCACCCTTTTTTCTCGAGTCATACCTCCTGGTTGAGACCAAGAGAAAAAAAACAACACAAAAACACAACCAGAAAAAACGGGTCCTCAGCCCTCTCAGTCTACCTTCACGCATGACTTCAACACAGACGCCATCTGCTCCTGGGCCCCGGGATCAAGGCTGGAGTGTGTGTATCTTACCGCAGCCTTCACCTCAACCCAATGGCTCGGCAATTCTCCACACACATACACACACTTCACACACACACACACACACATGCACACACACACACACGCACACACACACACTCTTCACACACACACACACACGGGGGCTTTCGCTAGTTAAAATACCTAGCGTCGGGAGCGAGAGCGCTGTACCCTCTGTGGCATGAGGAGCAACATTCCTACTCCTACTCCTACTTAGGAACGCATTAGTGCTTCCAACTGTGATTAGCGCGCCGCGCCGATGCTACACAGACACAGCCAATCATCTGTCTGGGTGGGAGACCAAAGGGGTTGCGGGAGGAGGGTGCAGATATGGATCTGGGATTATTAATTTTGGGGGGTATTTTTGATGAGAAGAAAAAAAAGACATGGCTTGAAGACAACAGGTGGATGAAGGAAAGTTTATCGGACTCAAGTTCCTAAGAATGTGTGTATATCAGTTAAATTCCACTGGACGGTCCCTCACTTACATCTTTGAGAGGTTCACCATGTGAGAAAAGACATTGGCTGGAACGGACGGCAGGCGAGTTTCCAGAAGCCATCTGTCGAAAAACAAACCGAAAAACAAGAAACATTATTGGTGCTGGGTAGCTCAACTGTCGGGGTGATGAAATGGGAGTTTCGAGTGAAGTTCTAACCATAACTCTCACCCTAAACCAAACCCTAAACTGAACCCAAACCCTTTTCTGAACCCTAAAGCACGTGTACACTGCCCCAACAAACACCAAACCCCAACTTTAGAATGTTGGCCAACACCGATCCGATTTTCACCAACAAAAACCTTCACCAGCCAACAGCCAACAACCACCAACGGGTACGGTCCAGTGTTGGTGTTTGTCGGGGCAGGCCGTGTGGAGGCACCTTAAACCTAACCAAAGCCCTATCCCTCATTCGATAGGGTAGATATGTGGATGCACTCAACATTTGCAACAACCTGGAGCAGATTTCTCTTCAGTGTCTTGTCCTGAAGATATCGACTTCCTTCTCCCATGAAGGGTGGCTCCGGTCTCACGGAGGAAAGAAGAGAGGAAACCCACAGTTACCATGCATGGGTCCCCCACCCCCAACGATGGTGTTGCTACGGTAACACCCAGGGGCATACATGGGGCAGAGTAAACAAGCCAGAGTTTGACCAGGAACTGTATATACAGGTGGTGGTATATACAGTTCCCACATACTACTCTGTGGAGTGGTACTAGGATGAAAAATAACATTTGAGAACCTGAAAGCCATGTTTATTTGTCCCCCAGTGGGGCCTCGTGACCTAATCTTTTATTTGAATAAAAAATTAAACTCAGGCTATGGATAGGTAGTTAGGGATTCAGTTGGATTATTCTGTTACCATGTAAGAAAGATGAATAGTGACTGACAAATCACCAGACATAAGTAAAGGGTTACATTTCGGAGGATAAAAAGATTCACCAATTGTTTGGCTATTTCAACCTGAATATTCAGATCGCGTGACCTCTGCAAAATATTGATATTGTATTGTACATTTTCTTCTCCCTCATTTCTGGGAAGAAACGTTCTTTGAAGTGAAGAATGCAACATGGAACATGGGATGAAACAGACATTTGGACCTGACTGGACAGGACATGGTGCCAAACCAAATAGGGTCTGGACCTGTTTAGGACAAGGTTCTCCAAGGGACATTCCTTATGGATCCAAGGTGACCTACCTTTGGTTACAATCCGTTTAGTTTCTAATGGACTCTGAGCATTTCTACTAAAGGAAGACCCTAAGAATTTGTCAAATTTGTATGTTAGAGGTGGACATTTTAGGTATTTAACATATACTAATAGGGGCTGTATGTTGGTTACTTAGCTCATTAAGGTTTGATAACCATATTTTTGGTCAATATTTAGGAAAGGATGGATGGGTGGATCTCCTACAATGGTTACTATGGTGAGACAATACAATAAACGAGAAAGTACCGTTAGGTAACACCAACGTCACATTGCTCTTATTTACAGATCTATCCACTTTCTATTCACACCTGGCCTTTGTCACACCTGATTCTGCCCAAAGTGGAAAGAAAGAGCGAGTACTTTCTGAGACTTTGAACTCTGTGCCACATACAGTATATAAACAAAAATAATGCCCATTAAAGCAGCAACGTTTCCACACTCCTGGTGCATCAAGGAGAACAAAAGACTAATTCAAAGGTCTGCAGATCTGGCATGCCGTTCTGAATCACGGTTTGTGTTTGCGGTGGGATGGCGATGAATCAGAATCAAAACCCAAATAGAAAGCAAAAACGGGAGTGCAGCATTCTGCAAGTGTTTGGACAAAATCAAACAAACACGCATGGGACACAGAACAGAACCCATCACCAAACACAAACCTTAACTTCATTCAATCCACACAGGCTTCCCCAGCGGGTGCAGAAGTCCACCCGACCAAACCATCTTACACACTTTTGGTGGGAAAGGACTCTCTTGATTTCGTCGATTTGAATGGGGGAGCTGAGAAACCAAACAGGCCAGAGATTGAATTTGAAGTTTGGGGGGAGAAGCCACGTGATTCATAATGGTGTCTGCGGCAAGGGACTGAAGTTACGGTTGTGTTTACAATGCTCAGTTTGCTCTCATAACAATGGGTTTTTTAGGTTGAATTGCAGGGCAGAAAGTATAATTTGTGTACATATTAGACTAAAGGATAGGGAAGCATAGAATACTTCACAGCTGTGCATGTGATTCCACTTCATCTAAGATTAGAATATTACGTTTTTTGGTCTGCTTTTTGTTGTCAATTCATTTTGATTTGTTAAGAGGATTTATGACACACATTGCTGTTTGGAGGAAAATGCTGAACAAGATAAATGATTAATAAATTCCATTTGGAGTGCTAGAAAACATGATCGCCAACCGAGCAACTGCAGTTTAACTCTGAGCCTGCGTGAGCCGTGAGCTAATTATGACTTAATGTGGAGTGGTTTGTAACCATTTCCACTGTCCTCTGTGAATCTTATTCACGGCAGAGCTCACTGTTTCCACTATTCTGCGTTACAGCTGATCAAATCCAATGTCCCGAACCTAATTTTATAATTAAACCCAGTAGTACCCTCGCTCTCTCTCACGCCACCTTTCAGGAAACAGCATTAGGGTATTCAATTGTAAAGGTTAATTGGACAATTTCATCCATAGTTTAAGTCAATGAGGTTCTGTGAGTGCAGAAAACTGAATCTCGAGACCATGTCCCAGGGTTTCAATGTTCACGAGCCACAAAAGGCTCAACATTTTCTGGTGGTGAGAGAAGAGAAAAAAGAATGGGTGAAATTTAAACCATTTAGGTTTTCTTCATTGAAGTCTGAAGAAGGTTATTACTGTCGAACTCTCCCTGGGTGTTCAGAAATGTGCTGTAAAATGTAAATATTGTATGTGGACGCATTGGCACTCAGGAGTCACGCTACACCGGGTGAGGAAAGTGACTGTGCTTGGTTTCCTGCTCTCCTGCCCTCACTGACACATGAAGACACACACACACACTCACACACTCAGACGTATACACATTCTAACACACTGCTGGCAGAAACACACACATACACACACACACCAGCACACATGGGCATGCACAAACACCACAGACACACAGAAACCCCTGGGACAAACACACACACACACACATACCAGCACATATAGGCATTCACACACACACACACACACACACACATACATGCACGTACACTAGCGCATACACAGACAAACACACACACATGCACACATCCACACACACACACACACTTGAATGTAAATGTCCACTTTCACAAAGTCATGTACAGACACACGCACACTTTTATTTTGCGTTCCAAACTCTTCCCATTTAATAGAATGGGTCAGCATTTACCCTATACTGACACAGAGGAACCTTGGCACATTTGCATGTACACATATGGCCTGCCAAATATGACTGCACACACACATGCACAGAGATGCATGCAAGTAAGACCACATCCAGTCCCTCTCAATCTTCAAAAATTAGATGAAGACCCAACTTTTCTGGACCTCATAATTCTTTGTTGCAGTACTGTGTTTAGAACATGTCCCTATTTATCTTACTTTGTTATGATGCACTACTAACTATAATAATAAAACATATTACGAACTACAAACTAACTTAGTTTGTGTTTCCTATGGCTAGTCTGCACTCTGTCCAGTTGTTTTTTAGAAACTTGGTTGAGCAGCCCTTAGCATTTTTATTTTTGCACTATTGATTGTAAGCTTTGGACAACAACCTCATGCGCACACGCACACACACACACACACACACACACACACACACACACACACACACACACACACACACACACACACACACTCACTCAGTCACTCACTCAGTCACTCACATTCACACACACCAAACTAAACAAACACACACAATCATAACAGCAATGCATCCCAGAACATTTCCACTTAACAAGTCATTTTCACGAAGAGAAACTGTGACCTCAAGCGTCCTCACATTACCTCACTGATATGACCCCTTGTGACTGACATCCCCCCCCCCCACCCCCCACCACGATGAAGAAAGAGCCAGGGAGCTAACCCATAGGCAAGCCAGCCAGCCAGCCCGCACTATCCCCCACATGCCTCCCCAGGCCTCACCCCCCCCAGCAGAACCTCCGCAGTAGGGTCACACATTCCTTAGAGAGAGTGTGTACAGAACAGTCAACCCTCACGCCTCACCTACTGGAACATTCGCTAGCAGTCAATACACAGGTCAGGAAAACACAATCCAGCTCCAGTCTATTTCAGGCATTCTTTACTCTTTGGGGGAATTCGTTGTTCTTTTAAATCAGGGCATGGATGGGTCAGGTCCTGAATTTCCCACCTGGGATTAATAATAATCGTATCTCATCTTAATTCTTGGGTGCCGAGTCATCCTATTACTATTCACGATTTGGTCATTAAGCAGATGGTTCTATCCAAAGCAACTTCATGATGTGATTTGTTTAAAATAATGAGCAGCAGGTTTCAGTTGGGAATCTTGTTCAAGGGTACCTACAGGCAGACTGTGGGGTTTGAACCGAGAACCTTTTTGTCTAGGAGTCAGACACCCTAACCACTACACTCTCCTCTCATGCCCTCTCTTCTCATTCTTCTTCTCTGGTGCATGTTGTGTAGGAATGTGAGGACATGGGGTTCTGGAGGAGTTGTTCTGTTATGTATTCACACAATTGTGTATCGGGTCGGGCGACTATATTAATAAACATTGCAATATTAGTTTATATCTGCCCCGCTTAACTATTTGATAATGTTATGGTATCCGAGTAAATAAAGATATGGTGTCAAGGTGAAAAAAATAAGGTTATTTATGTATCGAGTTTTCAAATAAACACCTAGGGTATAAAATAGTTAGGATTTGTGTGTCCTTGAGAAATGTAACGTTCAATCTTATCACCATTTTCGTGTATGCGAGATGGTGTGAAACTGTAATCGAGATACATTCCTCTGTTGAAAAGTAATAATTATGATCATGATTATGCACTGAGTGATAATCGAATAGAAAAGCGAGAGAGAGAATTTGAATAATCACGACTGTTAATAATTCACACAGAGAGGAGAAGAAAAGGAAGTCACTGTAGAAGAGATCAGTTCATCGACTATTCATATTTTTTAGTGAGCAACTAGAAGATACATGATATATAATGGAATGATTTTAATCTAAACAGATATATGCCAACACCATTCGTTTCACCATAAGTATCTCAAATATATAGCTTTCAAAGTAGAATTGGGAAGTCCAAAAGGGTAGATTTTATTTCTGATCCATGAAGCAGAGATGTACCCTCTTTGTCTGATCTAACCTTTTTGATGCATGCCTGATTTTAATTAATTAAACATGTTTATTTACTTAATACTGACTGCAGTGTCCAAACTGGAGAACACATAAGGAATACCAATGTTATTCCTATTCAGAGGTTATTGAGTAGGTCTATATGGTGTGACAGGTCTGCACCATCGAATAGGCCTATATAGAAACGGTAGCAGGCTTACTATGCATTTAACCAAGTGTAACATTGCTATTCAACCATCAAAGAACACAATGGACATGAAACGGTCGTTGAAACATTGCATTGTAATGTCATTCGACTTAAAGGAGAATGACATGAAGAACTGTATGGCCTCCTTACGCCATACAAGCGTCAAATCACAAGTGACAGAAAGGGCCCCTTTCTAGTGTCAATCGGAACAAGTTTGCTGTTTATATTATACGCGGAGTCTCGATTCTGGAACGTTTGACCAATCCAAACCGAATGGCATGCAAAAAGGAAACTATGGCTTTGCCTTTTTATTTTAGTCTGTATTCCCAAGACAACACTTACCAAAACAGTAGGCCTGCTAAGGGTCAGCATCTACACAGATGATAACTAGGCCTAAACGTACACGGACGGTCAATTGTTAATTTATCATTATTTGTAATTGAACCAAGAATAAAGATGTATTTCCCATTTTATATCTCCGTGTCTTTCTTTCCACCAGCTGTCACGGAGCGACGGTCACATGTTTCCATCACTCGGGGGCCATGTGGCAAACTGGATGATCCGGCTTATGTAACATTTATCCCATGCACGTTTGTAAGTGTAATTTCCATACTACATTTACTAATGCTCAGATGGGGGGTATTTTGATGATATCATGTCTATTTCAAGGCAGGATCTTTCAAAACCCATCGTCTTTCCTGAACTATCAAGAATGACTCGGGGTGAAGTGGAAGAAAACAATCGGACTTATAATAATTATAATTAATAAGACGTTTTTTTAATGTTGTCATTGCTGCAAGGTGCCGTGCACATGTGAAGGCAATGATGTAAAAGTATATCTCTCGCTTGCTCTGTCTGTCTCTGTCTCTCTCGCTATTTCTCTCTCTAAGTACCTCTTTCGCTTCACCTCTTACGTTCTTTCTATCGCTCAGAAAAATAATGCACCTATTCAATTGAGTAATGTTAAGATTAATGCTTACATTTAATTCATATATTTTATTAATTATATGCTAAATGAATATGACACTGATTGTATATTATTTGTAATAATAATACTAATAATGATACAATACTACTACTAATAATAGGCTTGATCATCATACTTATTATTAATAATTTATAATCATATCCATTTACACTATTATGTTATCTCGAGTTACTTACAGCGTCTCAGTGCTTGCTGGAAATCTTGGGAAACTTTCGATATCAAAACAGGAGATGGTCAAAAACTTCCACTCGGAGCATTCACACACAGAAGGGCATGATTCAGGCTCTGCTACGGTGCCCGGGAGCAACGTGACCAAACTAACCAGCACGCCCGTTATCACGTTCATGCTAATGCTGTGTATCCTACCTGTACAAATAAATAAATAACCAAAAGATGCTCCCGTTTTTTTTATACGTCTTCCGTTTATCTAAAATGGAGCTGTAAATAATAGACGTTTCATGTTGAGTCGAACTCTTCATGGATACACTATTTAAATGCTCTGTGCTAGAAGCCAAATCAGTTTTCGTACTTGTCCCATCAAATCTTAACGTGCAGTGAGGAGGATGCTGTAGGGAAGCTGCAACCCAGTACGGTTTGGAGGTGGTCTTCTTTGAACAGAGGGTAGGCTTTGAGACACTCTTGCGTTAGATGCGAGAATTGATTTCGTTTACATCACGGAATGTAGTTGAACAGGTTCTTGAGTTGAGTGTGCGTTAATTATGAATTCTAGTGACCATTGGCCAATCCCTAAGAATCTTGGACATTATCTTAGACTAAGATAGACTGAAAACGCTTTAATTTAATGCGATTGTTCTCAGACTCACTTTTACATCGCTTTGGATATACCCCTCTGCTAATTGAGGAACTATAAATGTTAATATAATGAGGCTATTTTTTTTTAAAGGCCACTTTATTTTATGTTATTTCGTTTTCAATTTCGAAGAGCGGCAGCAGTGGCGCAAAGGAATGCATTTGGACAGTGTAGTTTTCAAGCGCTACATTTGTACGTCAATGCATCATTGGCAAACTACAATTCCCGGTAGGTTTTTCCCACCGTTGAAGTTTGTTGTCTTCCTGTTCGGAGGCGGCTAGTTTAAGTTGCCATAGCAGAGGCAGGTTTGGATTTGATTCACTGTTCTTACCGCTTGCAAAGCGTCAAGCTAGAAGCTCCTATGTAGATAAATCACACCGGTAGGATTTGGTCGAGCGTGTTTTGCATTTGTTACATTTCACTGTAACATTACACCGTAAATGGTTTATTTGAGAACCCACATTAAAGGTGGATAAAGTTGTATTAGCCAGTTAGCTGCTGTTAGCGTCGGTTAAGTTGTTGCTAGAGTAGCAGCAGCATCAGCAACAACAATGACCAACTGCGCCGTGATTTATGACAAGTTTCATGTATTGTGTCTTGCTGGCCAGATTGTTATCCTGTTTCTATCAGTTGTCAGGGCTACGGCGACAGTGGCCTTTCTCTTTTTACTATAATGAAAAGCATGTCTTCCTCACAAGGGAAATCATAGTAATCTGTCGCTGATCTGATTATATGTTGGGAAGATAGCAAGGCAATATTGGTTACTTGTATATCGCCGATTTACAAGTTACTCCATCATTGCAGACCGCCTCCCTCCGTCCCGATGCAATGGAATCATCCAGTGGGTCGGACACGTACGACAGGGCGAGGCGAAGCAGACCGCGGGGGCGGGATGTACTGCGCCGACCCCGGCAGGACCGCCGGGGGGCGAGCGGCAGTGGGAGTGCCGCAGAGAACTCGGGGATCACTGAAAAGATCAGCACCCTCGCCAGCACTCTACAGGTGTTTTCTTTGTTTTTACTGCGATAACTTTGATGTATGTACATTATGCAATTCTTGGGCATGATAGTGAAGTGTAGTGGTTAGTGTGTTGGACTCCCAGGCAAAAAGGCACAGAGTTTGATCCCCAAAGTCCACAGCCTAACCTGGGGGCATCCTTGAGAAAGATGTCCCAACCCACATCCTGCTCCTCAATGATCTGTATCTGGTTTCACTGTGAAGACACTTTGGATTAAAGTGTTGGCTAAATGATATAAAAAAAAAATAGTAACGTGAAGTGGGATTAATGAAGTTGAGTAAACCACTGTCTTTGCTGTGTGGGGTGTGTTTTAACAAATATCTAATTTACGAATGTGTGCAACTGACAGCTTCTCCCACCGGTCCTGCAGGACACTAGCAGGAACCTGAATAAGGTGGACCGGATGCTGGGTCAGTACAGGGACCACACTGATGACCAAGCTGAAGCCATGGCCCTGGTGAGACTTAATATCAGTAATGTCAAATTTCTCTGTAATACAACTTTTGGTTTTAGTTTACACAGCCACGAATAGCTTTAGGGCAGGCATTGTTTAATATTGTGAGTTTGCAAAATTATTTAGAATTAAAGCTAACTGTGTGTGAGTTTGATGGATGGACTGTGTCTGCTCACCACCACCCAGCTGAAGGAGAACCTGGAGGAGTCCATCGGCCAGCTGCAGGCCCAGAGGCTGAGGAGGACCAATGGAGGGGTGCGGAGTGCCTCCGCCTCCACCCTACACACCAGCGACCTTGAGCATGGCTCCGGCTCAGGTAATAATGGGGGGCCCACAGGATGGGTCCAATGGGTCCCAGTAGTGTCACAGTAGGGACACTGTAAGACACTGAGCAAGACCAACAAAATATACAGATACATTTAAAAACACTTGTGAATCCGTTTCCAATATTGCAATGCACCATTGCATTACAGTGATATATCAATGGTAAAAGTATGTATGGTACATACATATTTGAAATATGAAGACAAATACTATAAATCACTGCATAACAAGGCTTCTTTTTGTGTTACAATTCTCTCTCTCATCCATCTCTCTTTCACAACACATGATAACACACAGAACCACTTTTAACTTGAAACTCTCAAGTCCCACTTCAGTATTCAGTACAGATATCTTTGTGTTGTTTTCCAGAAGGGCAGCGTTTCTACCCCACCTCCCCGCTGAAGGAGTACCCTGGCAGCCCGGTGAGGAGACGGAGGTCCCACTCCGCCTCGGTCCGCTTCAAGGACACCAAACTCTCGACGGAGGATGTAAGCGAATGCCTCCACAGAATCACTGCTCTCCATCACCACTGCCCATCACTTCTTTCTGTAGTTCCCAGGAGGTGCCACAAGAGGCCGCTCTTTACCAACAACTACATTTTTTAGACGTTAGTATTATCGCACTGTATCATGCTGTATGAGTATATAAATATTTGTATTCATATATTATTGTCAGTGTTAATGTTCCAGAAATAGACCGGACAAACCGCATCAATGTTGATGAAGTTAACACTGTTTGTGTGTATTACCGTCCAGTTGATTCACTTCTTTTTTATTCCCTTAGATCCACTGTTTGCACCAGTCTCTACGCGACCTTCGCTGTGATCAGACGAGACTCTCAGACGATCTGGACCGAGAGATCCTCCTGAGAAACAGGTAATCCATATCACAGATGTATTCATATTCACACAATATGAATCATATTGCCACATGAACTGCCGCACTGTCAACTAAGGCTGTTTATCTGGGCTGTTATTTGCAAAATAAATAAATATGTAATGAAACGTTTACTTTGGTATGCACAGTGACTTTGAGAAGAGTCGAATCAGTGCTATTTTACTATTTAGTCATTCCGCAGTTTTCTTTTTGTATCTATAGCGACTTACAGGGAATTAAGATGCATGTCTAGCCTTTGGACATGTGGCATTGACCCCAGTACCTCTTAGCTGTCAGTCGACCACCCTAGCCACAGCACTAATATCTTCCACCATATTAGGATTGCTATTTTTCAATATGGTCTCTTCTAAGGAAGGGACAAAATAAATGTTAAAATTATAATAATAACCAAAACAACGGGATTCATTGGAAGAGATTTTAACATGTTAACATTTATAATCCTCATTGTTCGCCATGCTTAAATCGTTAAATACAACCTCGGGTTGTCCAGCCACTTGAAAGTTAACATTTTGTCATTACTGACACGTTGTCGAAACAGCAGAAGGGACTATATCTGGGTGTTGATAACATCAGCTGTAGATTTCCCTCGGCTGGAGATTTACCTTTCTCTCTCAGACTTTCTCTCAGACTTTCTCTCAGACTTTCTCTCTGTCTCTCTTTTGCTTTCTCCACTCTCTTTCTCGCTCTTTCATTCTCATTTACTTAGTTTCTCTCTCTCACCCCTCTCTGTCTTACTCTGTCACTTCCATCCTTCCTCTCTCTCTGTCATCTCCTCTCTCCCCCATCTCTCCTCTTCTCTCCCTCTTTCTCTCCCCCATCTCTCTGTCATTCTCTCTATCTTTATCTCTCACTCTCTTAATTATATTGATATTGATTTATTGGCAATGGCATGGAAAATGTACATTTACACTGCCATCTTACATTACATCTCCCTCCCGCTCTCTCTCTCTCCCTCTCTCTTTGTGTCTCCCTACATCTCTCTCTGTCTCTCCCTCTCTGTCTCTTTATATGTCTCTTCCCATGTCTCTCTATCTCAATCTATATCTCTGTCTCTCTCCCTATGTCTCTCTCTGTAGAGCTGATGTTGACACCAGGCGAGCGATGGAGAACCTCACGGAACACCTGACACTCTCTCAGACCCAAGACTCTGTGAGTGGCAGACAATTTATTCACTCATTACGTATTCACTGTTATTTATTCCTTCCAAGACTTCCTCTTTTATTTTATTCTGAGGAACATCAGCCGAGATAAGAACTTCTGATGCAGAATCTTTGACTTGTTGTGGCATGTCTAGCTTCTCGCTCATTGCTCAATGTGTATCACTCGATGGTTTTATGTTTCGCATAAAAGCACAAGGCATTTTAGATTTCTTTGGTATAATAACTGACTAATCTTTTATAATGGAATGCCAGGGCATGCGGTTGCTCCCTGTGCTGTATATGAATACAATAAAATGTTAAACATAACATATAAAGTGTTGTATTGAAATTGATTTTGTGTCGTGGTAAGTGCTAACATTCTTATAGGCATGGAACCGATATAAATCCTTGAATCTCAGATACTTCCATTTTGCCGTATACAAAAACACAACAATAACAAAAAACAAAAGGCTCTCCATCGAAACACATGTGGCCTCGACACAATGTCAACAGGAATATCACTGTTTGCCTGACCTGTGCGCGTGTGCGTGTGTGTGTGTGTGTGTGTGTGTGTGTGTGTGTGTGTGTGTGTGTGTGTGTGTGTGTGTGCGTGCGTGCGTGTGTGTGTGTGTGTGTGTGTGTGTGTGTGTGTGTGTGTGTGTGTGTGTGTGTGTGTGCAGGTGTCTTCCCGCGTTGACCGCAGGCTCCAGGACTTGGAGAGAGTCCGAGGCCTCGAGCAGCGGGGGGTCTTTACTGATGAACGGCAGCAGGTCACACACACACACACACACACACACACACACACACACACACACACACACACACACACACACACACACACACACACACACACATATAAAAGTCAACTCTAATGTCATCCTAGGATTCAGTTCATTAGCTAGGCAATGTGAACTCTCTTAGCACTTTATAAACTATTTATAACACTACTGTTTGCGCCTCACTCTTTGACGGTGATGTTGAAATCCTATTGTTATGGATAAAAAGTAGGATCCTTAAAGTTGTTTGCGTCAGTAGTGCATAACGTGCTCATATATGTCTGTATTAATCCCAAAGCAAAATGCAAAAAACAACAACTGTTGGATGGTTTGTGCATAAAGGTATCACCATCAGTATTTCACATACAAAACCAACAACCTCCAAATGCTTACAAAAACAAAAGATTTAAACGTTGAAACGTAAAATTCTCGAGACATTTCAGCCCCCAATATCACCATCCCTGTTATAGCTGGAATAGCAATACAATACCGATGCACCATCTGTTTGGTGGGTTATAATAGGGAAAAATGCTGGGCAAACCCATCTCCCCCTTCCCTGATGATCGAAACACGTGCAGTGCGTCATCAGACCACATGGTAGCACTGTAGCGCCACTCTCACCACCCTTCCAGAGGGGAGCATCCATACGGCACGCCGCACCGGAAGCTGCTTCCGATGTACTAGCATCCCCTCTTCTCTCTCTCTGCCTTAAAGGACGGTCCGACCAGCCTCGGGCCGGTCGGAAATAATGCATACCCACCAACCCTCCCTCCCTCCTCTGCACCTCTCTCACCCCCTCCTCCCCATCACCCCAAATATTAAAGGTACATAAACAAGGGAGGCAGAATGAAGAGGATGGTGAGGGGGGTGGGGGGTATAATTTCTTTCAGCTTCTAAAGAGCTGGGTTGAAATGAAGAGCGATGTCACACGCCCGTGTTTCATGCGGCCCCGCCGGGGGGGGGGGGGGGGGGGGCAGTTGAGCTGTGATATAAAGCCAATAGATAATGAGTCACTTGAGCGAATGTTATTGCTAGCAGGCAGTAATTCATCACCACTGCCTGGCCCACAGTGCGTGGGTGTGAGCAGGGACCGAGCTTTGATACGGTGCCTGTAGTGCCAACCCAAGAACCAGAACCACTACCCAGATCCCAGATCTAGTGCCAGGATCGGGATCCCAGAATGGCTCGAGTCGAGTCAGACCGGCCCCGCGTCTCTTGTATCACACATCTTGTCACACCTTTTTTTTCTTGTGTGGTGTCGCATCTCACTCATTCACACTCAGTGTGTGTGTTGTGTGTACTGTTGTGTGCGCGTTCCTGTGTGTGGGACAGGCTTCAGGGAGACACAGAGACCAGGCTTCGGGGAGAGAGGAGGTGTTGGAGCCCCGTCTGCTGAAGTCCGAGCGGGAGAGAGAGAAGGTGTGTGTGTTCAGCCCCGACCCCTCCAACACACATTATTTCCCTTTTGTTTGAAAACCTAATCAGTGTGGCACAAAAGGGTTTGTCAAAAAGTGTATTACCTGCCGCTACCCTGTAACTCTAGCAGTTGTAAAAACTCTTAATGCTGCACCATTAGGAACGGCTTGGTGTGAAATCTTTTTCTTTTTAGCACTGCAGTGGAAAATTCCTGGTACCCATTTGAACAAGAAAGGCTTGTTAATGTTGGAGTCTTAATCATTTGCTGAAAGAAGGGCATCATTACGAAACCACAGGCCTGCTGCTGGCTGCCCCGTGATTGGCCTATTGGTTCCTCTGTGTTCACTGTGGCAGTATCCTGCTTTCTGACTGGCTGTAACCGGCTTCCTAGATGGAACAGGAGATGGAGAGAGCCAGGGTACGCTTGGAGCAGGCCGAGGACAGCAGAGACACACTCCGACAACAGGTGTGTGTGTGTGTGTGTGTGTGTGTGTGTGTGTGTGTGTGTGTTCAAATGAGTGGTCACTCAGCAACTGATGACTAGGTAATTGTGTGTATCTGATGAGATGCAAATATGTATATTATCAACAAATTCCCGCAGTTTAATCTGAACTCACGGTGGTAAGATGGTTCGGTGATGTACTGATTATACAATTATGTATCTGTAACTCCAGATGTCTAAGAAACACATATTTTGCTCGTATATTTCGGATACTATCAATAAATATTTATTACATGGCTTTTTTGAAAACTCAATTCAGATTTGTCCATTTTACGAGCTGTTATATCTGAATAACAGACCGTTGCTATGGACGTAGTTCTCCAACCTTAGAATCGAACTGACATTTTTCAAGTTATATTTTGTTTCAAATTATTGATTTCTTTAGTAAGTAGCTGTGTCATAAGTGGGATAACGTACAGCGAGTAGGTCATTATGCTGAAATAAACCCCTTCAGGGTGATCCAAGACTGCATCACCCTGTCGGGGTTTATTTCCCAATAATGACCGTCTTGCTGCACATCATCCCTCACATATTCATCCATTTTCCCTGCAGCTGGAGGAGATGCGGGAGGATCTGCTGAGGACGGGGAAAGAGAAGCTGGAGCTCCAGAGGGACCGCCTGGAGCTCCAGAGGGAGGTGTCCCTCCTCTCCTCTCAGCCCCACGGCCAGCGCCCTGACAGGGGAGAGAGCGGCGGCGCTCTGGGCCCAGGTGATGATTGACCTGGCTCCAGGCGGCCGAGTGGATGAGAGCGGGATGGGCTGGAGAACAGATGAACTGAGTGGATTGTAGAACAAAATGGAATATAGAACAAAAAAATATATACTGAAATGGAATAGAGCCGTGCATGCCCTGGAAAACGATGTTATATTGAAACATAGAAAAAGCCATCTGTGAAAATTATATAGTGTACTTCATATAAACGGCTAGTTCCATTCCCCTAGTTCTAAACGACTAAGGGGGCTGGTTATGGATATTGAGTAAATTGCAAGTAAAAGTAGTTTTCATGTTTATTTTTTCTGGCTGAATAATGACAACCACCCCACCCCCGTCCACCCCTAACCTCCAACAGAACCCATCTAACACGACCACTAATAGTTTGATTATACATAATTTTGTTTGTGTGTGTGTCTCAAACGTGTGTGTGGGTGTGTGTCTGTCTTGTGATCTGCGGGTGTGTGTATGTGCCCGTGTGTGTATGTCTGTCTCGTGCTATTGTGTGTGTGTGTGGGTGGTGCAGCCCGCTCCGACCTAGAGAGGGAGATGGTGGAGCTGCGTGCCCAGCTGTGCAAGGCCTCCATCCTGGGGGAGGTGGATGAGCTGAAGAAGACAGTGGAGCTCAAGGAGAGGGAGAGGCTGCAGCTCTGTGTGCAGGTGGAGGTGGGTTCATACAGTTCTATGTCAGCGGTCAGGTTGGTGCACAGCTAGGGCTAGGAGAGTACATACTTCTTTCTTACCGCTGTGAACATATCCCGCGGTTTGGTGATTTACCGCCATTGATTATTTGTTATAATTATATCATTAAAAAGGTTAATGTCATTGTATATCCGACCTTATCTCAGACTAAACAATGTAGGCCTTTCCTTGTGTACAGCCATTCTGTCTGGGGCATAATATCTACTAAACTTGATCTGATCGTAACTGATAGGCCCATGTGACTTGATAAATGCAAAGATACATCTTGCGAATGCAAGACGCAGCTGGAGATTAAACTAATGTCTGTCAGTCTAATGCAATGAAAATAAATAAAAAGAATATATAAGCACACCACACCACGCGCTGTCACAGTGGTACTTCGCTCCCCTCGCAAACGCCTCGGAGACTCCCAACTGTCTTTGCTGCTGGCCTGAGGTTGTAGGCTACCTCCTTCTGAGGCTGATTGAACCTTCTTACGATGGTTCATTCTAAGACAGGATCTTAGATTCAACGTGTGTCATCGCGAGTCGGATACCAGATTTATTCTACAAGTGCAGCATCTTGCCTCGTCCGAGTTCGCCGGCCGGCCCTTGTCGTCCGGCGCTTATCCAAAATGCGCCCAGATTGGCGACGTAACATTTGGGTAGTAGATTGGTTGGCCATTGTTGAATACAATGTCGACCGGCTGGTGGCCGTCGACTGCACGGGCATTACCACACATGATGTGTTTTCGCTGTAAGCACGTCATTTTAATACAACTCCAACTGTTAACTTAATGCTGGGCTGTTATGTCTGTGGACGATTTGTGTGTGTGTATATATTTAATATAACGTTAACACAAGCCTAGAAATAATGACTAATAATCGGACACACACACCAAAGAAATCCCCCATGTGTGAAATGGACCGTCCCTCGCCCGCGAAGATGTAGTGACGGGGGGGGCTACTGAAGTTTTGTTTCTCCAGACAGTCAATGATAACTAAACAATGTCGTGCTCGGACGACGGGATGCATGCGTTCCGCAGAGGAGAAGGGGGTGGTGCACACCCCCATACCCCACTCCCTACTCCTCACTCCCTCCACGCCTCACACTTTATTCTCTATAAGCTGTCAGCACGCAGTGACAAGTCACAACAAGGGATCAGAGAAAAAAAAAGATGTTTGCATGCCACTTACATTCCCATAACAAGACATCGGTGGGCAGGAGGGGTGGGGTGGGGGGCTATTATAAAATCTCCCTTGTGCGCACCAGGCCTCACCACCACCACCACTCTTGGTGTGCATTGAAGTGACATCAATAAAGTGCGTCTGCAGTTTGTTAAGAATTGGCATACAGCCCACTGCCCCCCCCCCCCCCCCCCCCCCCCCACACACACACACACAGACTCTGCTTTCAATCTGCTGTGTTCCCTTCAGTGAGGAAGATGTTTTTGTAAACTCCCACACAGCCGCTTATTGCTGAGTAGCAGTTTTAAAAAGACGGGAAGACGCTCGATTCACATGTACCTCCGCAGGCTCTTGATGGCGGCTTTCATTTCTTGTCATTTTTTTACATTTCAAAACCAAAACGGAAGCTTGGAAAGTGTTCCCCGTGTTTGGCAGATGCGTAGCAAAACACAAAAGTATCTGGCAGCCCCCCCCCCCCCCCCCCCCCCCCCGCTTTGAGTCGAGCCTGGGCTCTATGACTAATCAGCCTCTGACTAATGGCGCTCAGAGCCAAAATGACCTCATTCGGCGAAAAATACGTTGTATCGTAAACACGGGCCGAAACCTAAACCCAGCCCGTATGAAACTGAGATTTTCCTACGCCACCGTTAGGCTTTGAAAACACTTCAAAGCGTCTTTCGTGTGCATGTGTTTTCTTCTCTCGTGGATGTGCCCCCGCTATCAGACGTCTATTCATACACCGCCCGCCAGGATAATCCAATCGTAGGTTTCTCTGTAAACACCGTCCCGCCCTCGCCTGACCCCTCTCTCCCTGTCTCCGACGCCCCCACTCCATCTTCTCTGTTCCCCCGTAATCCTCACTCGCCTCTCATCTGGCTCGCTGGGCGTTTGCTTTGATGACCTCGCCCTTTCTTGAACCCCCCCCCCTGCCGCTATATGTCTCTCTCTTCCTAACATACCATCATATCTCTTCTTCTCTCATCTTATCTCTTCCCTCATTCATCTGCTTTCTCCTCAACTCCCCTCACCCACTCTCTCCCTTTTTCTCGTATTTCTCTCACTTTCTTTTCTCTCTCTCTTTCTATCCCTCTATTTTCTTAATTATGATGCCCTTGTCTCTTCTCTGTCTAAACATACCAACATCTCTCTCTCCACCTCCCTCTTTCTAACATTACATCATCTCTCTCTCACTCACTAGCATACCACCACCCCTCATGCTCTTTTCTCTCTCCCTTTCTATCACTCGCTTTTTTTTTCTCGTTATGACACCTTTTTGTCTCTTCTTTCCATCTCTCTAAACATACCACCGTCCCTCTCCCTCTCCGTCTCCATCGCAGGGGCTGACCACAGATCTGGCCAGGCGGGAACAGCAGCAGCTCCGTATGCTGGACCAGCTGAGAGACATCCAGGTGTGATGTGCACACACGGCATCCACAAATAAACGCACCACAACAAAGCCTTGCTCTGTGTATAACTGTACGCAGGGATTTCAAGTCGGCCATTCAGATCATGAAGGTTAAAGATAATTAGAAAATAGGGGCGGTTACGGTGTTTGAGTCCCTGTCGGAAGGTTTTGGGTTTAAATCACAAGGTCTGCGGTCTACCTTGTAGGCACCCTTGAGCAAGTCGCTTTGGATACAAGGTTTTGCTAAAAGGACGCGATCGTTTTATATTTTGTTTGTTGTTTCTTTAATGTCACTATTTAATCAAGGCGGTTAGCCTTGTAACATCAACCTTGTGAATCCTGAGTGGGAGATTTTCAACACATAAGAACAAAGACAAAAACACAACTTCATCCTTTTTGGTGGAATTGCTTTTTCTCTCTCTTTTCTCCTCCTCCTCCACCCTGGGCCTCCTCCCACAGAGCCGGGGCAAGGCGGAGCAGCGGGACGCGCAGGCGCTCCTCCAGGAGAGCACCAGGAGCAGGGAGGAGCTGAAGGAGCGCGCCCAGGAGGCGGTGCGCCAGTGGAGGGCCAAGTGCCGGAGGCTGCAGAGGGAGCTGGAGGAGACCAAGACCAGTGCCCAGCTGCACACCAGCCAGGTCACACAGGTGGGTTCAGAGGGAGAGAGATTCACCTGCTACATCCATCACCGCTTAAATATTACATCATGTATCTCAATGGAGCTCGGGTTCATGGACATTAAGCGTCTTTGGTACTAGGAAAAGTGCAATGTAAATCCAATGCTTTAGGAATATTATTATTATGTGCCATGGCCAAGGTTTTACATACCATGGCACTTTCCCATTTCATAAGGTTATAATTGTTTAATGGCTGCCATGATTATTGTTGACTAGGTATCTGCAAGATTAATTTAAGGTTTTATCTATTTTTTTATGTCTCAGAGTTTATCACTTTTATAATGTTAATGCTTGATTTGAAATCATTACTTCTCCGGCAGGTTATTATGTTAATTTATTATGAGTCGGATCTGTAGTGGTTTGATGGAGATGGTTGCTTAATCGGCATGCCTTTAACTTACTTATTACGTACATTTCTTAATGTTCTGCAGTTTGGACAACGACATCAGCAATCTATAGACGTAATCAGCTGAGCCAGCTAGATTCCCACAGATTATTTTTTTATCGAGCCCTATCAATTATATAACTACATTTAGCTATCAATTCATTGTATGGGCAACGGTAAGCGTAGCAATTGTTTGCCGTTTTCTTTTCATGTCAATCCTTTCAAAGTGGTCTCTCTCTTTTTCAATCTCGCATTAAAAACCTTGAGTTATGAGCGAGTACCAAAGCCCACCTTGCTGAATAATTAATGACTGATGATTAAAAGTCACCTTTCCTTCTTTCGAGTCAGATTTTCCTTTCCTTTTGAAGCAGCGCAAGTCACCTCTAAACATTTCAACACTCCTCCATCCCTGGGCCTCTGACTGACTGACAGACTGACAGACCGGTTAGACAGACACGGGCACACGCGACGTGAAGCGAATTAATTACAAAATAATTTCTGCCAACCTCTAATGAATTAGGAGGGAGAATTAAGTGCTCAATTAAATGATTAGGTAGCGCGCGGCGGCAAAGTCTTTGCAGATTCCAGTCAAAGCCGCCTGCGTTGGAACCAATCTGTCGTACGCAGACCTGGCTCGCTGTCGCTTATCAGGGAGGCCGTGTGTGTGTGTGCTATCAGTGTGCAATGCTGGTACAGCATGTTTCTCTCTCTCTTTCCCTCTCTATCTCGCTCTGTCACTCTTCCTCCTTTCATTACGGTTTCTTTTTACCCGCTCCCCCATCTCTACCTCTGGTAGCCTGTCTTTTCATGTCGTCTTCTCTCACTCTCTTTTGTCTTCTTTCTCTCGTCTTTTATGTCTTTGAGCGTAAAATGTCCCTCTCTCACGGTCTCATTTGCTCTCTCTCTCTGTGTCTCTGCCTCTCTCTCTTCCTCTGTTTGTCTTTCTTTCTCTCTCTTTCTCTGTCTTTCCTGATCTTTCTCTCTGTCTTTTTCTAGGAATCGCTCTCTGTCTCTGCCTCTCTCTCTCCCTCTGTTTGTCTTTCTTTCTCTCTCTCTTACTGTTTCTCTGTCTTTCCTGATCTCTCTTTCTCTGTATTTCTCTTGGAGTCTCTCTGTCTGCCTGACTATCCCTTTTCTCTGACCCTCGCTTTCACACTCTGACTTTCTCTCGTTGCCTCTCTTTCGTTGCCTCTCTCTCCCTCGCTCTCTCTCTCTCTCTGAATCTATCTCTCTCTCTGGAGGCCAAAACTCACCAAAGCTCCAGTGTGGAGAAATGCTTGAGCGCATCCTCTTTCAGTCTAGTCCCATGTTAATCAATGAGCACTTCCCCACCGCAGGCGTAGCAGAAGGGCAATGTGGAGCGGAGCACGTCTTCTTTACGCCATGGGGTCTATTTATTCTGCCTCCGCCGGGCATTTGTTCCATGTTTTTTGTATCCAGCTGGTCAATTTAAATGGACTACATGACCGAGTCCGTGTGGGACTGAATATGCCTGTGAAGACAGGGACGCAAGAAAGTTCAGCTTCTGTTTGCGTTCTACACTCAAGCTTTGGTCTGGACCCTCCCTCTACATCTCTCTCCCCCTCCACCCTCCAGGCGACCAAGGAGAAGGAGGGCTCCCAGGCCCAGCTGAAGGCGCTGACGGTGCAGACGGAGGCAGTGCGCCGGGAGCTGACGGAGGTCCTGGGGCGGCTGGCCCACCGCGAGGAGGAGCTCCACCGTCGGGATGTGGAGCTCTCGGAAGCCCACCAGCGACACCTCTCCCTGGAGCAGGAGAACCGAGAGGTGAGGGGGGGAACCGAGA
>JACYXH010000249.1:7267648-7327648 GCA_026745465.1 Lota lota
TTATCATTTTTCTTATTTTCTTTGTTTTCCTTCTTTATTTCTTCTCTTTTTCCTCGCCTTGTCTTTCATTCTTAATTTATCCTTATTTTGTTCAACTTTTATTTAAATATTCGTTCCTTTAAGAAATTCTTTTACTTTTTTTTTTTTTTTTCATGTTTTGCTATGCTGAAAATTTCCCCCTCAGCGTATTGGAGCTTGAAGGAGCTCACCTTATGTCCACGTAACATTCATTTGCAATCCTCAATTCCTGTTCTGGAACGCCAGATTCCTCCCATGTTTGGTATACATATACCCAGTTGTGCATAAATCAATTAACGGTATGCAACACCACGACGCACAGCCTCGTGAAACTTTCAGGGGAACACATGCTAAGCACCCGCCAACGGAGCACACATTTGTATACTAATCAATCCAAGCATGCTGTCGGGAAGGTCATAACGACTTGAAGCTTGCATTGAGTTCGGAATTGGCATTGATGTGAATTTGTTTCCGATATTCAATTGTAAACACAACAGCGAGAGGTTTGAGTTTGAAACCTAAAGTTATGTATTCTTGTATGTATGTATTTAGTTATTTATGTATTTCATTTATTTATGCATTTTATTTATTTATTCTCTATGCGGTAAGTGAAGGGGCATGTGTTTACTCAAATAACACCTTGGAAATACATTTTCAATGGATTAGTGTGATTGCCTTGAGAGAAGACGCCTACTCAGTCATAGAAATCATTAAAACTAAACAAAACACACGTTTTGTTGGATTAGTTTTTCACACATCAGGCTTCTCCTTCACACAATGAGTGAGTTCCTATTCCAGTAAAACCTAATGCAAAAATATTATATGATATTCACTTGATTCTATGAATCAAGTACATCATATTGTGACTCAGTATATCTTTTCAGGAGCCTATATTTAAAGTTATGTATCCTTCTCTAAGCCAAATAATAACGCCACAAACCTACCTAGCAGTTAGAGTTTGGGTTTTTCTTCAATGGCTAAAGCTCGTTTTCCCCCCAGTTCCCACAAGGCTAATGAAGCTAGCTAGGTTCTATCTGCTCATATAGATTTGCTCTCATTTATCCCTCACTCCCTCAAACTTAGCGATCGGCCTAATGAGGGGAGTCGATATCCGTTAAAGGGTGTGTTACGTTTCACTTACTTAGAGGGACCTGCCTACTTTGTGGGGACCACTGCTAGAAGTTGTATTCACACCTGGGTGTGACAGCTGATAAATGTACCGTTGAGGTAGGGTTGAAGACTATCGGGACCACACAGTACCACTTCTGTATTTAGAGAGAAGCGTACTTAAAAGGCAATGCATTGTGGGATAGATCCCACTACCTCTCCCAAGGATCAATCGCCCGTCTGTCGCCGCCAACTTCCAATGTTCTTCGGCGACTAAGAGGAAAAAAGAACTGATGTGTCACGGAGGACATAACATTTGCGCTGCGTGGCGCCGTGAAATGTGGCGCCGCCACCGTCTGTTTACGCTAGAAAGCCGCGGCGTCGCGGTTTCAACTCCGTCCTCTTTTAAACTGTTTAGATCGACTTCCGCTCGGCTGGGACTTGATGATTGGCAGGTGCGGGAGAACCTGTGCATTGACTTATGTAGGTGCCGCTCCGTGTTGTTTGTAGAGACAGAGAGGAAAGGCGGCAGAAATCACCCCACCTGTGTTGCATCCTCTACTGCTGTCACTCACAACCCCCCCCCCCCCACACACACACACACACACACATACACACATGTGCGCGTGTGTGGCTTGTAACCTTTGTGGGTGCGCGTATTCGTGGGTGTACATTTTTACGTATGTATTGGGTATACAGAGTTTTAAGTGTGGGAGTGTGTTGGTTTTATTATTATGTGCTGTCAAAATGTCACTGCTACTCAATTTGACATCCTTGTCTGCCACTGATGGAATACAGTCCCTCAACTGTTATTCACACACACACACACACACACACACACACACACACACACACACACACACACACACACACACACACACACACACACATACACAGAGAGAGTGAATTTATGTGTGTACTTGCTTTTGCGTGTATTTGCCTATTATTATTTGTGTACTAAAACAAAGGGTGCCAGTTATTCATGAAGTGTTTGCCGTGTGTGAGTTATGTTCCTTTCTACTACTTATTTTGTATAAACATTTTACTTTCCTGGCTAATATATAAAAATATACTTGTAATAAGCAGGTAATGTCTTTATCTGTCTTACATCTACATAGACACAGCATCTAGACATGGCCTTTGAAACAAAATGAAATCCTACATGTTTTATCCAAAGTAACAAAACATGATGTTTACCAACGTAAACAACAGTTTCCTCTCTATTCTTTTTCATCAGGCCATCACCCAGATACCCGGACTGGTAAACGATCCTCATCGCTGGCTCGCTGAAACCAAGGTAGCCCCCCCCCCCCACCCCTTCACCACCACCACCTGGAACAGAAAATCCTCGAAACGTCACCTTTTGTAATCGCATCGCAATTAGCAATTACAACGAATAGCATTTGAGTAATATCTTGATCATCTTAAATAAAAAATTATGATAAACAATAGACAAACATGGATGATCACTAATTAGCTAGCAGTGTCATCTTCATTCCCACGCACGTGTTACATAACCAAACGTAGATAAATGAGCCGCTTGTTGGAGACGTTCCTATATGATATGCTAATGTTATGCTAATGCCCATACGATGCCAAGCGGCCTGCTAATGAGAGAATTATGTATCACGAACTCACTGTAATCTGAAAACATCTGGTATTCATAAGCCAAGAAAAACATGGATTGGAAACTTGCTGCTGGACTCTACTGCTGTAACTCCCCCACCCACCCCACCCAATTCTTTTTAAAATTAAATTTAACGGAACTTGAACCTGAATCTCGACGACACAAGATTGGCTTTCTTGAAATCTGCCAAAAATATTAGCAAAATTGTTTTGGAAGCTTTAAATGCCAAATTATACTAATTCTCTTCTGCGATATTTATTGCATCCTGATTTGTGTATTACAATATGTTATGCCCTGTGTAGACACTGTTGTGTGTCACATTGTGTCTAAGTCCCAGTCAAAGTACGCCATTGGAGGCTCCGTTACAAACCGATGCTTACATTGAAATAAGATATTATCAGAGAGGTGAGATGCAGATGCTTCCGTCTCACACCCCGGACACAATGTGTGGCGTGCGTTGAATACAACGCTGAAGTCCTGCGGCTTTCAAACACTTTGGTGCCTGGACCCCTACAGATAATTGCCATTTTGCAATGCCCTTTGGCTATTATTAATCCAAAGCAGTTATGGTATCCATCGGAAGTCGTCTCTTTAAGTCCATACACTAGAGTTAAAAGGTTAAATGATTTTTTTTCTCCCTCAAGAATGTTTTATGAAGTATTTAATGTACACTCAAGTACATGATAATTTACATTATGACTACAACAGTTACACATGTAGAAGAACAAACCAAGTAGTAGGATTTATGGTTGGGTGAAGTCGCTGCCCACTGTTGACTCGAATATGTAAATTGTATTTTCTGTTGGTGTGCAATAAGTCATAGCAATTAGCCACACTGTATCTCACTCCCCCTAGTTTCCTATAGCTTGTTTTGCACAAATTTTGTATTGCTTAACAGTTCCTTGGACAAGGGCTGGAAAGCTTTATATGTTTTTATCCAATGAGGATGCTTATTACAGATAACCATTTCCCCATTGGTGACTGCTCTTCAGGAGTCTCCTGGTCTTCTATCTCCATCAAATTGTCTTCTTTATATTGAAATCTGAGCTCTCTGTAGAGTATAGCTTGACAACAGTCAACAGTTTTGAGTCAATCCTTAAGATCGTTTCCTCGGTTGAGGTAGCTGACTCGAAAAGGAAAGTAAGCGATGATTTCTTTTGACAGACAACAATTTTCACAGTTTGCTTACTGGAGCTTGAAGGCAGGTTTCTGTGGACAGATGATTGACACCTTATGGGAAATGTCGTTTCATTAGCGCGAACACAGAAGTGCATGCTTCATTTTTCAATGTTTATCCTGAATTAAAAACATATGTTGGAGGGAGGGACAATAAATCGTATCATATCTTATCTCTTACATTTCTATTTCACTTGTGCCATCCCCTTGATGTGGGGCCATTAATCAGTAACAGCAAATATGTAATCAAAGTCAAATCCTTTGGGGTTCGGAATTTTGGGGTGTCAATTGAGCCAACTGTGTTGCCTAGTTTTTAAAAGCGAGTTGGCTATCTTTTTCCCCGATATATAACAATTTGTTTTCGTCTGCGCTATTATCATTTGTTACAAGTGGGGTGCCCTGTTTTCAAATAGCTCTTATCTAATTCCAAGAGAAAAGTAAGCATCAAATTAATCTTTCTCATTTTTTGTACTCCGTCAAGAAATAGTTTTTTTTACGCATTGTGAGCACTGCGTTAATGGGCTGTGTGTTGATAAAGCTTTCTCTGTTCATTTCTTATTTCTCATGCCGACTTACTTGAAAATCAGGACAAACGAAGAACAGCTGGGCTTTCTTTAGCAATTGAAAATACACAAATACAAACTTCCTTGAGCTTTCTTCAACAGAAAGCAAAAACCCTGTAATTCTTGGTAAAACACCAAAACATACTTCAACGTTCGAGCGTCTTCTTCACAACCACAGTTAAAGTTATCATAAAATAATATGAATAGAAAACATCATTTGGCTCCCTCTTTGCTGTGTTTATTATTAGATTGTCTGGAATATTGATTGGAAATGTTAAATGGAAAGGGATAAATGATGATCGTTTATTTTTATTTTTTTACTGTCGAGTATGTGTGCCTTGTTACACTGTTTCCAGTTAACTTTTCTTCATTACCCTATTTCAGTTATTCCCCAATGTGAAATGTCCTACCTGACAGTTAATGTGTCCCGGCTTGGTCGGATCTTAAAAGTCTCAATCTTACCGACATGTGGAACAGATAATAAAACCCAATGCGCCCTCTAGTGTTCGGCAAAAGAACAACAGCACCATGTCAAAGCAGGTTGTGAAATAACTGCCGATGTTGTTTGACATTGACAAACGTTCCTATTACTTTTTCCAAAAACTTAAATTAAATGGGACTTAACGCGGAATCTCATCCACACACATTGGCTTTCTTTAATTCTGCCAAAGTATTAACAAAATATTCTGCCGTGCCCATGGAATATTGACAGACATCTACTCTGATACTACTGGCAGTATTCAATTCAAATAACTAAATTTTTCTGTTCGGAGCTTCCTTTGCATGGTCCCAAGCTCACAGTGCATTAAGACATGTGAGACAGCATACCGTAAGATACAGGACCACAAACAAATGCATGGTAAAAGCTGTCTAAAGTGTTTGATCAATAGCGGTTGTTTGTCTGAAAGTTTGGGCTACCACTGCCCTAATTAATCCATCGAACTCCTCCTCCTCCTCTATCGCCTCCTATTCCTCCTCCACCACCTCCTCCCCCAGAGCAAACTCCGCTGGCTGTGCGAGGAGGTGCAAGAGCGGGAGGGCCGGGAGCGTCGGCTGAGGAAGCAGCAGCAGCAGGCGAAGGAGCAGCTGAAGGAGGCACGGAGGAGCCGGGACGAGGAGCAGGAGGCCCTGCTGCAGCGGCTCCACCAGCAGGAGAAACTGCTGCTCTCACTGGGCGCGGAGAAGAAAGGTAGCGCACCGCAGCATGTTGCTTCACCGCTCACTGACTCACACACACTACAGACAGGCTTACAGTACACACATACATACACACACACGTGTACATCTACTTAAGCAGGTACACACAAATGCACTAGAATGGCACACATACATGGATATACACAGAGGTACAGACATTCTCTCGCTCACACACACGCACACATAGACATTCTATACACATATACATATATACACAGACACACAGGTACAAACACACACAGGTGTGTAACGCAGATTCTAGCAGAGCTCCCTCTTCATGGCAACTTTTAAAGTTTGAAAGCAAAGAAGCACAAAAAAAAAGGAAAACGCGTCAAAGTCACTCAACGTAAAAAGGTTATTTGACAGCATTTTCCAGAGAAATCAACTCCCACGGCGCCTCTCGCTTCTGACAAAAAAAAGAAGAAAAAAAACGGCATTTCAGACCCAGTTTGAACCTTTATTATTACTACCTCTACCACGGCTGCGGCTCGTCCCGGCGGTTGTTGTAGCGATGGAGGTTTGAGGCAATCAAACGCGTTGACGTCATGGTGCTCAACGCCATTTTTGTGTTGCGCTTGGGCGTGCCGTGGCTGCTTTAAGGTCACCACAGTTGTTTCTGATGCATTTAATTTTATATATTACATCTCTCGCTCTCGCTCTCGCTCTCTCCCTTCTCCTCTCTCTCGACTGTAATATGAAGCCTGGTTTTTCTGTTATCTAAGCACTGGGGTATGTGTGCCTGCGTTTGTGTGCACATGCCAGTGTCTCTGTGTGTGCGTGTATGTGTGCCTCTTTTTTGTGCACATGCCGGTGTGTGAGTGTGTGTGGGTGTGTCTTTATGTGCATGTGCCAGTGTCTTGTTAAGCGTTCCCACTGTTAAATATTTCTCATCCCACCTCACCTCCTCACCTCTTTACGCATTTACGGCTCTCAGCTCTACAGAGCGCCGGAACAGCGTGTTATTCCAGCGGATTTGCCTCAACAATCAAAGAAAATGGCCCTAATTTGGGCCTCCATTAAGGGGGATGGGGCGGCAGAGGTGAGAGGAGGCAGGGCTTACCGAGCGCTTGAAGAGGGAGGGAGAGAGAGGAAACGAGCAGGGTGGAGAGTATGTGCGGGCGGGGGGAAGGGAGAAAGGTGGAGGAAGAGAGATTGTTTGTCTAGCTCTTCAGTGTTGTGCAGCGTGGGTGGGCGGTGGAATGGTTGTGTTGTCAAGATTGTTATTTTATGTTTTGTTGCCCCTTAAACACACTGAGAGAGCCTTCAAAACCCATCTGCTAATTGACTACATCCCCTCGTCTACCGCGGGAAAAAGCGAAAAGATCCCTAATTATTTTGTTCTTGGAGATTAATCTTTTTTTGAAGTTCCTTTTCCCAAAGCCGTCAAAATGAGAACCTGATTCAACCGATCTTTCTTTCCATTTTTCTTTTTCAAACTTTTGGGTGAGCTACAAAGTTTCTGGGGCATCAACTTGCTGTACAAGTTTTATGTTCGCTGTCTGACAGGGATGACGAGCATCGCCTAGGTTACCGCGGTCTGGCCGTCGTCCGTCAGCCCACCCGACAGACTTGAAATCATTCTCACCCTCAGCTTGCAAAAGCTAGTGTTAGATGGACAAAAAGTCCACAAGCATAGCCCTTGCTTGACCCGAGTACTTGGGAGTACTTCAAATAAAATGAGGCCTCACTATTTGGTCTTAACATTTACTATTGAATCATTCAGGAGAGTTTTACATATTTATTGAGATACATGTCGTTAAATGAGCAAGTAGGGGTTAAGATACAATGGGGTTCAAACCAAAACCCTGCAACTATGAGTCAAACACTCTAACCAGTAGATTAACCTCCTCCTACTACTGTACACGCCGACTCCAGAGTCCAGTTCCACCACTTACAGGTCCAGGGACTAGACACCATAGATCACCCAATAGGTGACTCAACGTTCCAGAGCAGAAAAATAAAGCAATGGCGGACAATTTTGCACCAGCGCGCATTCCCTCCCCGCCATGCTCGATTAAACCCACCGAGGTGAAAGGCTAAAAACAAACGTTTAGCGGCCAGCGAACCAATCTCGCCGACCTCAACCCCTCAAGTTATTGGGAGAGATCTCAGGCATTCTCAGAGGCATTTCTTACATTCTGAGAAGCTCCTTGGTTACAGTGGTCAGGGCATGCTGTGAGTGTGTATGCATGTGCGTGCATGCGCATGATGTAGTGCACGTGGGGGCGGAGATTCAGTCATCCTCGGGTGATTGAATATCGAACTTGAGAACGGGGCGAGAGACGGAAAGTGAGAAGAATTTAGCGGCAATCACGGCAATCTGTTGGGCTCCAGGAACATTTGGACAGTCCCTTGGTGGACCATTGGAGACAGAATTGAAATGAAAATACTATGTTCATGCTTTAGAAAACATGGCGGTTAATTTAACACAAACACATTATATTGATTCAGTATTAAGAGTCACCTGTGCATAAACCAGTCATATGAACCGATGATTAATGCAGGATTTATCAGTGGTTTTCTAGGGCAGTAGAGGGAATACAGGCACACATCACCGGCCTTGCTCCATGTTGTTAACAAGAAACAAAAAAACACTATCAAGTGAAACAGTATCCTGGTGGTTAGATCACACATGGTCACATGCCATTTACAAACACCTTGGAAGAAATTGACAGTTGATGGTCAATAACTGATGGATTACACGTCCAATTTCAATCTGTTGGCTGTTAGCCACGCATGCTAACAATGGTGTTGTTAGCCTTTAGTGTTAAACGTTACGTTTATAGAGCAGATGACCAGATGCTAACGGTCAACACCCTCAGCACGGTGACCCAGCCGAGGTCCACGACACCTCTGCTTGGGTCCAGAGTGTGCTTTTGCTGCATTCCCTAAAGCGTCAATGGTCTTCCCCCTTTTAATATCTCTCCTCTACTTTTGCCAAGGAAGGCATCTTCTACCCACTATGCCGAGGGTGCTCGAGGCTGCGTGAGGGGATTGGGTTGCAAACGGATTAGCCTACTTAAGCACAAAACTTTCCGATCAACTTCTGGAACCGTCAAACATCCTGGCCTGAGGTGACTTCCTTATGAATGGGCTGTGTTTATATCCACCCACTGAGCCTAATGCATTCTCCGCTTCTAATGCATGTCACACACACATTCTATTGACTATTGACTATTTAGCCACAATTTAGCTGACGCTTTAATCCAAAGCGACTTGCTCTGAATTTTGATACAGGTCATCAAAATGCTGTTAATGCGCCAAAAGGCAATGTCCACCAAGATGGTGACATTCAAGGACTGG
Organism: Lota lota; assembly: GCA_026745465.1. Classification (NCBI taxonomy): domain Eukaryota; kingdom Metazoa; phylum Chordata; class Actinopteri; order Gadiformes; family Lotidae; genus Lota; species Lota lota. The sequence goes on from JACYXH010000249.1 coordinate 7,276,640, forward strand.
GATGTCTTGCTCAGGGGCATCTCTGCACCACGATCTGAGGGTCCAACCAGTAACTAGAGGTTGCCAGATGACCTGCCCTGCCTCCTAAACTACCACGCCCCCCACACATTGAGACGTACCAATAAAGGACTTTCTCTTTTATTTTGACAGAGGATAGTGTAGTGGCTAGGGTGTTTTGACTACCAGCCCAAAGCTCCTTGGTTGGATTCCCCTATGTCTGCAGCCTACCTTGGCATCCTTAAGATTCCCTTACCCCTACCTTAATGATGATGATGCATCTGAATATTCTCTAAGTGTCTTTGGTATCTGCTAAATGATAAATTATAGTTAAAGGTAAGTTATTACACTAATTGTAGTTACTGTTTTGCCAAACAAATGGCTTTAGTGATGCATTAAAGTCCCAAGAGCAGCGCTAAGTGGCCGTGAATATGCTTACAACACGACTGAATACCTCTACAACATGGCTCTAGTTATATTCAGGATACTGCACGGTATGGTGTTTGGAGCGAGCTCCATATTCTGTTTCCATGGCTTTTCCATCCTCCGTAGCCAGACCTTCGACCCACCGCTGCATACAGCATCTACATTTGAATGTATTTAAATACAAAGCACTTTTAGAAAAACTAGCGCCTTACATCAACTCACTATTAGACTGGAGCGTAGAAGGTTAGGATGTGACCAGACCCACTCTCAAGATTGGTTTACACCACACACAGGTCAACAGGTCCACTCAGAGTTGGGAAAGATCCACTAGCTTTTGGTGCACCTCACTCCTGGAATAAACTCTAAAACATTTTATAACTAAAACACATTCTTAGTGCCAGGGTACTTCAGATAGAGAATGTTCGCTGGTGAATTCTTGATGTTTAAATTGAATGTTTGAAAATGATGTGTATATCTGTATGTTATATATATTGGTATGTTTTATATATTTTTTCATGTGCACATCTCTGTTTGTAATCTCGGGATCATTTATGAGACACGGTTCTCCCTCAATGTGTTGCCGAAACCTAAATTAAGAATAAATGGAAAACGTAAGAAAAATACCTCTCTAGCGTAATGTGCTAATCTACCTCTAATCCACTGTGTCTGGTCTCCTTCCAGAGCTGCTTGAGAGGAGCCGGAGGAAGGAGGAGGAGATGAGAGGCCTTCAGGTCTGTGTGGAAACCTCTACTGTATTTGTATTGTAGCAGACGCTACAAACGCTTCGATAAGCAGGGTTGGGGTGAGGCGTCTCCCTCTGGGTGGTGCTCACAACCAGGCCAACGTACACACACATTTGTTCTCTCTCACTCCCACTCTCTCACACACACACACACACACACACACACACACACACACACACACACACACACACACACACACACATTCTGAGCATGAGGGGGGGGTCTTGTTGGGAATGGAACCCCTAACCCCTAGTTAGGTGTGTTATGTGTGGACACCGTGCTCTAGAAGGACCCTGCTGAAGAGAAGTACATGGTACCAGATGGCAGAGGACCAGGTCTCCACAACACACATACAGGGCTGTCCCTCATATCCCCACTGGCTCCGTTCATCACCATTACATCGGAGTGGAACTGTGTGTGCGTGTGTATTTCTGTGTATGTCTGTCTCTATATGTTGTGTGTATGTGTGCCAGTGTGTATGTAAATGGGTATCTGTATCTATGTACTTTATTAATCTGTGTGTGTGTGTGTGTGTGTGTGCGTGCATTCGGGAGCGTATGTGCCTGTGTCTATGCAGTGCACATATGTTTCTGCCCACATGATTTTTTTCCCTGCATGTGGTCAGGCGGTATGTGCACGCTGGTAAAAAGGCCACCATCTGCAGTGACTTGGTGGCACCTGCCAGAGCTCTCACACAATTAATCAGCTGTCTCAAGCCCAGACAAGCTTTTAATTATGAAGGATGAGAGAGGCAGACAGTGACGGAGAGAGAGACAGTGACAAAGAAGAGAGGGAGAGAGAGAGAGATATTGTGACAAAGGGAGAGAATGAGCGAAATGACAGAGCGCGAGTAAGAGTGAGACACATAGACAGGGAGAGGGACAGAAACGGACCATCGTACATAAAGTATTTACATAGTGTAGAGAAAAAAGGCACTAGACTTAAGGGATGAGTAGAATAGGAACCGAGAGTGAGAGGAGAGTGTATTACAGTACAAACCGATAACGGACACGCCGACAGTGCTGGGTGGAGTGGGGGAGAACATAACAATCCGGCAGGTGTGTGTTTGAGTGGCAGTTAGGAGGCAAAGCATCACTTATGCATCATTAGAGCGGGAGCATCGCTCAGATCCACCAGGGAAACACACGGGTGGGTGTGTGTGTGTGTGTGTGTGTGAGTCGGTATGAGTGTGGTGTATGCATATGCCTGTGGGTTGGCTGGGTGGGTGTTAGTCTCTAAGTTGGAATGTGTGCATATGTGGTAATATGTTTCCATAAAAATAAACTCCCTACAGGATTTTTTTCTTTAGTTACTCATTATTAGAACAGACTGTTCCTTTTTCCCTTTAGTCGACACACACACACACACCACACCACACCGTGTGCTCTAACAAAGTGTGTGTAATGTGAGTGATTAATCAAACTGAACTTTCTCTGTCTCGACAGGATCGTGTCTTGGACCTTGAAATGGTAAGACTTGATTGTTTATAACCAAACTGCATTTAATTGTTGATCGCATTCTGATTACACAATACAAGATAAATAAGTAACTCAATAAATAAATACTCATGTTGAAGTTCAGCCACTGCGAGACGATTGGATGTTTGAACGGCACTGAAAGATGCTAACACCTAAACATAATATTTTTTTAAAGTCTGCTCATCTCCCCTCCTATCGATTGGCTCCTCCCTCATCGCCATTAAGTCATAAGTCCCTCCAACGGGGGCCTAGCTAAAGGAACTTAGCATGTGAGACTAAGAGAGATAGCGCAAGTGAGACAGAGAGAGCAAGTGAGAATGAGATAGAACAAGTGAGGGAGAGCAGGTGAGACTTTGTGAGAGAGAACAAGTGAGAGAGAGAGCAAGTGAGTCATAGAGAGCAAGTGAGACAGAAAGAGAGGGAAAGTAAGATTATGAGAGATGGCATGTGAGAAAGAGAGCAAGTGAGACTGAGACTGTGTGAGCGAGAGAAAGTTACACTTTGAGAGAGAGAGAGCTAGTGAGACAGAGAGAGAGCAAGTGATACTGAGAGACAGTGTGAGCGAGTGAGTAGAACATTCAAGAAGCACTTGAATTTTGAGACATGTAAGAGGAGACAAAATGATCGACAGAGGGGAAGATGCCATGCAAATAGCGATAGAGAGGGAAGAAAAGAAGAGAGAGTGAGTGGGAAAGAGAGAGACTGTCACATTAATTAATTCCAGCGTAGCGCCACTAGAACATGACACATCTACATGACCCCTTCTCGGCCAGCGGGGACCTTAGCATCCACAGGAGGAGGAGGAGGGAGTCATGGATTTAAATAACGACACGACTCAATTCACAGGTGGATCAGAAGAAGAAGTAGACTGGCTTCAACGTACCACTGAGGCTGTTAAGGGTTGAAACGGCGGCAGTCAATTAGCGGGCATGTTGGATGAGCTGTAATGTAGCGAGACCTGAGAACACTTTGAAACGTCTCGGCTTGTGTTTACAAGGAACGGTTTCTTGCGGTTGGGTCATTATATGTCGTTTTCTGGCAGCCTGGTGTTTGACGTGCGATGAAGGTCTAATGCGTCTGTGTGTGCGTGTGTGTGCGTGTGCGTGTGTGTGTGTGTGTGTGTGTGTGTGTGTGTGTGTGTGTGTGTGTGTGCGTGCGTCACCAGAGTACACGGGTCGCCCTGGATCACCTGGAGTCCACGCCGGAGAAAGTGAGTCTGGCCGAGAACTTCAGAGATCTGGAGGTGAGCCTGCAGTTTTGCTGCACAACCCCCCCCCCCCCCCCCCCCCCCCCCCCCCCCACCACACGCACACCACACTACACAATTACAGTACAATCACACATAAAGAAGCTTTACCGCCGGTCATTATGGCCGCGACGGAGCAGCCCTCAAGAATCGAGTTGAACTGAACTCTCACTCCTGTCTGGATGGTTTTTTTTTTATTTAGCCGTTGTGCTACCGCTAAGTGCTACACGGTAATTGGCATTAATGCATGGTGCGGAATGACCTAGGTGAGTACAGACTGTGGTTAGGGTGGGTGCGTTCTGCAGTATCACCTAGGTTACAGACTGGTTAATGTATTCTGTAGTTTAACCTAAGTAAGTACACACTGGTCAGTGTATTCTGTAGTATAACCTAGGTTAGTACAGCCTGGTTAATGTATTCTGTAACCTAGGTTAGTACATACTGGTTAGTGTATTCTGTAGTATAACCTAGGTTAGTACAGCCTGGTTAATGTATTCTGTAACCTAGGTTAGTACATACTGGTTAGTGTATTCTGTAGTATAACCTAGGTTAGTACATCCTGGTTAATGTATTCTGTAACCTAGGTTAGTACATACTGGTTAGTGTATTCTGTAGTATAACCTAGGTTAGTACAGCCTGGTTAATGTATTCTGTAACCTAAGTTAGTATAGACTGGTTAGTGTATTCTGTAGTATAACCTAGGTTAGTACAGCCTGGTTAATGTATTCTGTAACCTAAGTTAGTACAGACTGGTTAGTGTATTCTGTAGTATAACCTAGGTTAGTACAGCCTGGTTAATGTATTCTGCAGTGTAACCTAGCCTACAGACTGTGGTGGGTGTTAATATATTCCACACTATTACCTGGGTCGGTACAGGTTGTGGTATAATGTGTTAGAGAGCTTTCCACAGGGGGAGTTGCATGCCCAACATGTGCCCAGTTATCCCATCTGGCCCTGAGTGCTCCGAGCTGGAGAAGCACAGCTGCTGGCTCAGCTCTGGGTTTTTTGGGGTTGTTGTGTTTTGTGTGATTCTGGCGACGCAGCTTCTGTTTTGTGCCACCAGGAGTCTCAGCGGCAGAGGGAAGCATTGCAGCAGCGCTACGCCAAACACAAAGACATCGTACGGGACCTGCAGCATCAGCTGGACGAGTCCAAGCGGCAGATACAAGAGTGTCGGGTGGGTTGTGCATGCACATACACAATCATGCACGCACACACATACACAAACACGTGAGTGCACACAAGCACACCCATGCACACACACATGCACAAACACGCGAGTGCACACAAGCACACCCATGCACCTGCACGAACAGTGAGTGCACACAAGGGCACACACACACACACACACACACACATTATCTCTTTCCACACACACACACATACATACACACGTACACATAAGCACGAATGTGCAAAAGTGTATACATGCTAATCCGCAGATTTTGCACAGTGCAGAAATGGGGCTGTAATGTTGCACAAGCGCCAGCGTCCCCAATGCAATAACTTTGCATATTTCTGTGTTTTTTTTATGTGCTTAAGTCTCTTAATTGATCGGCTTTTGTCTGGGAAAACTAGAAGTGCCGATATAGATAGTCTCTCTCTCGCTCGCTCTCCGTCTGTTTCTCTCTCTCCCTCAGTCCTCTCGCTCGCCCACGCCAGGGCCGGGGCCGGCGTGTCTACTCTTGACAGCCTACATTACATCACCCAATTTGCAACTTATGTAGAGGAAAAGAAAGAAATTTCCATCAGTTTTATTTTTCCCCGCACGCTGGCAAGCTGTAGGATGGATCGAGAGGCAAGAGAACGTCAAACCAGAGCGCTACAGTGAACGGTTACGAGCGAGGCAATCCAATTATTACACGGCTTCTGTTAATCAATGAATTCATATTCTCTCTCTCTCGCTCTCTCACTCTCTCCCTCTCTCGGCCAAGGGAACCATCAACACCTCGTCCTTGTTGGCAGCAGGTTGCCGTCAGCACTTTGAAAACGCGGCCCCTAAACAGACACACGCTTGTCTCCTTTTAAAACGCTTTTAATTTCTCTGTTGGTTCAGGCCAAACGACTCCTGCGTTAACACGCCAGAGTGAGCGGCCGTCGCCTCATCTTAATAGCCGCCGCCCACGCAGAGGTGTTGGTTTGAAGGATAGATGGGTGAGGTAGTGGTGTGGGGAGGGCTTGATCCTGTGCTACAACGCTAGCTCCAGAGACCAAGTTCCTTCTCTGATTCCTGCTGCCCCACATGGTGGTGTTTAAGGGGTGGGGGTGTGTCAAGCACTCCTACATCTTCTTGGATGTAGGAATGCGCTGCCCACACATTGTGCAGTAGACTGTTGGGAGGAAAATATTACGAAAATATTCAGGTTGATTCATAGAAAAGCAAAAGAAACGTAATAGTAGATATAGTAGCATGTCGTAGCAAATAATTTCCTCTTCAATAAAACGTTTTAGTTTAAAACAATATAAACACAGCAAGTGACAACAACATCTAAGGAGTCTTTCTTCTTCCTTCACAGGATGAGAAGTTGGACGCCACGTCCCGTAGCGCGAAGCTAGCCAGCCTTTCATCCCCAGTCCGTGGCCCGGCCGCGCCCCTCACCAGCTCACTGAGGTCCGACCCCTGTAAGTAAAGCAGTGTGTGTGGGCGGGTTACTAACGGTTGTTCGCAAGATGCCGTGTGTACACTGCCGCACGGCTTTTTCAAACCTCTATACCCGCCCATCATGGGCAGCCCCAGCACCAGTACCTTTAACACACAATTTAGTTTTTTGACTTTTTAAATGGAGCCTGGGAAGGAAAGAGCAGTTTGACATTTAAGTGCGCACGGAACATTCGTGCAGAGGAAACGTCAACAACAATCTCGGAAAAAAACGTATTTTCCCGTCCTCTTGGTTTTGTGGCCATGGTCTCCTTGGAAGCCATTTGTCATTCCGTAGTTGTTCCTTCTCCTCTACTCCTCGTGTTCTGATTGGCTACCAGCGCTGATCGAACGTGCTGGAAAATGTCACGGGGAGTCTGGCGGGGCGAGGCCACCCACTCACTGCGGAGGATCACCCGTCGGAATCCCGTCCCTCCCTGTCCCCCCCCCCCCCCCCCCCCCCCCCCCCCTCCCCCGGGCCGGTCGCTCAGCGGGTGGGGGGGGGAGTCAGGAGACGGGGCCAGGGTTCTCCTCCAATGGGGGCCAATCAGCGGGGCTTTGTTCCACGTCTTGACACAATGGGTCCAGGCCAAAAAAAGATCCAGGCAGACGTTGTGTGTAGTGAGCCCAGTTTGAAGGAGACAGAACCACTCCAACACAAGAGACAGTATTTGATGTCCTACATTGTCTGGTCTAGCTGGGTGAGATCGTTTTCAGCGTTGACTCACTGTAAACAATGGGAGGGGAATTACAATTACACGTAACTTTCGCTATAACGCCGTCATTGGGGTCCCTAAATGACTGCGTTATTCCTGAGATCGCGTTATAGTGAAAATCGAATTATTACACTTTGTTTTGCCTAAAAAAGACAACATGCATATTTATTTTGTTTTAATTGCAATGTATGCAGAAACGACCACATTCACGCAGCGCAATAATAGTTTTTTTTATAGAAAGTACGATACAATTAAATGAAATAAGCTCGGACATAAATAAATTCAAATGTACAACTGACTGACATTGTGTCCTCATGTAGTAAACCAAACTGAAAAATACGTTATGCTCCGCTGTTTCATACTGCTGGTGGGTTTACTCTTAGCAAAATCAAGTAAATTGCAGAGATGGGAAACATTTCAAATTATATCGTGCTGCAAAATTGGGGTCCAGACCAGCACCGCGTTATATTGGAGGTCGCGTTATATCGATGCGCGTTATAGCGAAGGTAAAGTGTATTAACATAGCTGAGATATAATGAAGAACTTGGCAGAAGATGTTCCTTACCTTCTGACTAACTCCTAAAAATCGGTAACGCTCACAACCAATCAATTACAAGGTGATATCTACTATAAAAAATATTAATACAAAATAATCAACACTGTACAATCTTATCAATATGTGGCTTATCTGTTTCCCGGTCTTTAGGATGAGATGATAAACCATGGTTTATCATCTGATATATATATATATATATATATATATATATATATATATATATATATGTATATGTATGTATGTATGTGTGTGTAACTCTCTCCCCCTCCGTTTCCGTGTCTCCATTACGTCTGCCGAGAAGCCCCCGGTAAACTCCCCACCAGCCCAGAACTCGACGTCTCTCGCGTCAACGGTGCCAGGAACCACAGAGACCCCCGTTTCTAGTGAGCCTTCAGCCTGTCAGTCGGTCAAAAACACAGGAGGGGTGGGGAGTCTTCCGGCCAGACCTGACTGCTACACGCATGGTGCTTCACTGCAAACTTGACTTCACCAAAATAGGCCTTGGATTCGTCAGCTACCTCAAAAAGGCAGACACTGAAGGTGCTCTAGTCAGTACAAAGAACTACAAAAATGTCGTGTTCATGGGTTTTGTAGTGTGGTCTGCTCTCAGAAACACACAGCGGAGGAGTGTGACGTGTTCATAATGTGAAGAATGGCTTGTTTCTTTGGTATTTATAAATGTATAAAGAGTATGACTTGAAGTTGTATTTTTAATGGACACAAAGGGGCTATGAAGGAGAATGTCAGACAATTAGCCTAAATGTTATTTGAATGAGCTTGGTTACATTTTACACTCCATTTACTGTTTTTATTTATTTATAAATATGTCCTCTTTGATATAATCATGCCAATGTGGTTACACTTGACTTCAGACCAATGTTACTATATCTACGCTAGCTCTTAGCTAGCGTTGATATTTGTCTGTACGTCTTATGTACTCGATAAACATATATGTACCACTTATGTTTGCAACCGTTTTACTGTGTTCACTAACTATATGACTGTATTGTAGAACACTTCTGACATAGTTGTGGTTTTAATTTATTTTACTCACTCCTTTTTTTATTATAAAATCTAGTTTTTATAGTTGTTTTTGCTTCATGCAGTCTGTTTATAAAAAAAACACTTATGTATTCACAATGTATATTTTTTATGAATTGTATAGAAATATAATTTGCAAATAAACAAACTCCTGCAGGTTTGACTACTATACCATACGAGATTAATTCAATACATAGAACACCTCTACAAACCATTAGTGGTGAGAGCGCAACTAGCTAGTAAGTTTGCAATACCTATTCAGTGGGGAGAGCACAAATCGCTAGCTAGATAGATAGTAAATTAGCTAAATGAAAGCATCCATGGGCTTGCTGCTCCACTTCAAATGTGTACATTAGGCCGCCTGCTGTGCGGACGTTTCTTCCTAATGTCACGTGAGGCCGCCTGCTTTGAATGGCTGGAGGCACTGTGTCTATACTCTGTATCTTTTCCCCCTTCTTTTTCTTCATTTCTTCATTTTTTTTTTCTCACACAAAAGGCTTGATAGCATCAAACGAGCCTTCACTCCTGCCAGCCAGTGAGTGCATCTTAGCTCCCTTTCTGGGATCTAGATATATGGTGGTATATGTTTAAACCAAGATGCGTTGTGATTGGAGGAACGGGGGAATAATACACGTAATAACAGGTGTGTCCCAGGGAACCTATAGAAAGGCATGAATAGGAAGACCGGTCGTCACAGGGTCATATCCCTTTTGTGTATGACTTTGAAAGGGACCAGTCGTTTCTGTTTGCAATAGCATTTCTCCTTTCTCCTAAAGAGGTTTTTTGTGTGCAGTTGAATCTATTCTTAGTCGTCATAGTGCGCTAAAAGGAAAGGGGTCAGCCTCTATATGAAAGGAACACCACAATGCTCTCTGTTGATGGTCGGTGGTTTGGCCATTTAGGTTATGTTCTCACGGCCGCTATGATAAATTAATTGGGCTTCGCTGGGCCTTTGACGGGCGGTTGTCAGTTAGTATTTCAGCACTTTAATACAAATTGGCTTAGCTAGTTCTGGCAGGACTCTCTAGCCATGCGCCGCTGACACCTAACATGGTCCAATCAAACGCACCTACACTGACAAGTGGTCAATTCCATCTCACAAACACGCTCTCAGCGAAGTTAAGTGTGCTGAGCTTGATTTCACCACCGCAGACCTTCCCCTGCTTTTGTTCTGCTGTATTGTACGTAACCTCCCCAATGCGTTGAGATATCTGATGTACTCCATGCGGGATTGTATAGTGCTCCCTGTTGTCAAATGTTGATGTGTTGGATCTGACATCTGTATGTCATGCTTTAAATATAACAGCAGGGAGCACCCTATAAGAGTGGAACCATACTGCCAAACTAAAGTGTATTACCATTTCATGCAATAACTGGTTGAAACTATGACATGAGTGATTTCTGACAGAAATTGTATTTTGTGATCTCATGTCTTATTTGATCTTCTCAATGCGAACTCACAGGGGTGCAGTGGTTTATCTGCAGCGATTGAATTACTGGAAATACTTTCCAATTTCCAATTCTAACCACTTTCCATTTTTACTCCGATATTTCTGTATTTCTCATCCCTGGAGAGTTAGGACTCCCCGATGCCATTGTGAGATAAGACCCCTTGTTTAACATGAATTGTATTAAAAACTGTTGAATGTTGCCCAGCCCGGCGCACTCGATTCCGAATTTCCACGTCTTTAAGCTTCAACAACACATTGAGAAACAACACTTGTTTCTCAGAGGCAAGCTGACATTTTACAAACTATTCTGGTGGAATATATTGATTAAACCTTGAGCTTAATCAATCTACCAAGGTGGGTGTTTTGTCGTGTTAAAAAATAATAATAATACGATTTTAAGGTCATTTTAAGACGTCAACGGACTAAAAGAAAAGCACCTAACTGCCATGGTATGGTGTGACAAACGGGATTTAACAAAAAGAAATTAAGCGTGGATTCTAGCGTGGAACCGCTTGTTTTAATCACGGCTGTTCCACGAGTGTGTAGAATGAACGCGTTTCCATGGCGCTGCTTGTGTATGCGTTTGCCTCTGCATTGACACTAGTCAATGTACTTACTCGTTTGTTAATCACTACGTTGGGATTTGGTTTTTGTATAGAAACAAACTGCATGTTTAATAGGCCCAACTGCATATTCCATAAGTAAACTGAATGATCTTGAAACGTATACTTTAAACCTTAACTCAGTCGTTTCAAACATGTTCATTATTGCTGACACACTAGATACCCATGAAACAATGTGTTAGGGAAGTTTGAACCCTACTGCACTCTTTTCACTACCACACACACACGTACACACAGGGGGAAAATAACTCCATAGACATTATCTAACACAACGCTATTATCTGATCCATACTTCAGGTTGCAAAAACTTCCAAATTAAGTCTAAACCTTGACCAAGACCTTGACCATCTATCTATAATTAGGAGATGAGCCATGGCCACAAGCCTTCTGAATATGCTAACTACCCTTCTCTCCTTTGTTTATAATCGAAGCAGAATCCGTGAATTACTTAACCGTCAGTGTGTTCACCGGTCACAACACTTGACTCTTGTCCATTCAATACACAAGCCATATGTAGGCCTATAAACTGCGCGCGCACACAAAGCTAAACATTTCTGTCCTCGGCTTATATGGCGGCTCAAGCCGTTCGATAAGTGAATTGGTTATTGAGTACCACGCATCAGCCCTATTTCCCCTGCTGTTTAAAGACAAATCTGGCGTGTTTTTTATTTAACAAGTTAAAATTCATTTTCCAACCCCTAAAAGGTAGAAATGCTTTGTGTTTTGTGAGTTCCAAAACGTTTACTTTCTACCGTGTTCCTTCAGTCACTATATTTAGGTGGAGACAAGCAGTAGCAGTTTGTGATCGATTAGGAGGAAATGAGACAGCCGAGCCGACGTCATTCAATTCAACCAAGAGTTGAACAATCTCTAACACTTCCTGTATACACGGCCTGCTTCGGCCCACAACTGATTCGGTGGCCGCTTTAGGCTGGTTCTCTAGTTTACTTTACGCATTGGATCCTTGGGTACCATGTCGATCGAGACGAACATACGGAAATGTAGGGTGCGAGGGCGAGCGACATTGCTAAATAACGACTATTGGAACGCACCCCTGGCGAGGAATAAGTGAGGTGGAGGGCTTCCTGTAAATATGCTCACTGTGATTTTAAGGAGACCATATATTACCTGTGTGTGTGTGTGTGTGTGTGTGTGTGTGTGTGTGTGTGTGTGTGTGTGTGTGTGTGTGTGTGTGTGTGTGTGTGTGTGTGTGTGTGTGTTTGTGTCCAAGCACCTTAGTAGTAGTTAAAGCAGTAGTTAACTGATTAAAATACATTCATTTTACTAACACAATTTAACACATTCTGTCATCTACCACATAATAAATGACCATTCCACTGAGCGGTTTGCCTTCGTGTTCCCACTGCGTATTGTGACAGGAAACCCTGTCTACATTCTTTGTGGTTTAATTTAGTAATTTTCTTAAAAATGTGTCTGTGATATTCCGTGTAATTTTTTTCTAAAATCACTATTTTTCTCTGTCTCTCTCTCTGTTTCTGTCTCTCTGTCTCTGTCTCTCTCTCTGTCTCTCTGTCTTTCTCTCTCTCTCTCTTACTCTCTTTGTCTCTTTCTTCATTCTGCACGGCCCAAACCATCTGGTGTGAGCAGAGAGGGCCAGGGGAAGTCTCAGTGCCCTCACCGGGGCCTCAAGGGGCCTGGAGCTGCCACTGAGAGGCTCATCGCTTCATTGGGATTCTCAGTGGCTCCAATCACATAGTCAGGCTCTGAGAGCAGGCCTCGCTCCCTTGGTAGCAGACACTGTACGCACGCAGGCAGGCGTGCACACATACACGTGCCCCTATGCACACTAACATGCGCACAAGGAAAGTTATACACACACATTTGGACATGGCATGCACCATGCATGAATGCACGCACACACACAAATACACACACATGCACGCGTGCACACATACAGACAAAAACTCAAATACACACTGATAAATACACACACAGACAAAAACCCAAGTACACACAGATAAATACACACACGCACAAATACACATAGACAAATACCCCCCCCCCCCCCACCACACACACACACACACACACACACACACACACTGAGCCTTTATCCTCAGAAGCTTGTCAGTCCTCCTGACTGCAGAGCTCCAGTAAACCACTGTTTTGGCTTGCAGCTCTAGCCTCTCCTCTCTCTCTCACTCTTTCTCTCTTGCTTTCCCCCCAGCTCTCTCACTATGTCTCTCCCTTGTCTCTTTGCTCTTTATCTTCCCCTTTTCCCATCTCTCTCATTCTCTTATACACTGTCCTCTACCTCTCTCCCCTTCGTTCTTTCTTCCTCACTCGCTCTCTCTCTGACTTTCAATCGTTCCGTCTTGCACAGCCTATCCCCCCTAATCTCTTTCTCTCCTTTTCACTCTCTGAATCTCCTCATAACTCTCCCCCATCCCTCTTCTCTTCTCTCTTACCGGTCTCACCCTTGCTCACTCTCTTTCTCTGTGTGTGGGACTCTCAGACAAATACAAGCAGTCTAACAACACACACACACACGCACATGTACACGCACACACACTAGCTCACCTGTACAGACAAAACAAGATCATCTTCAATGTATTCCATAACACCTCCCACAAATCTCATTCTACCTTGGGACCAATAGGAAGGAAGGTATCGAGAGGAAACAACCCTTCCAACAAACATGTGTGTGTGTAGCATACTAATGAGCCGCAGTGTAAAAGTACCTTGAGATGAGCCATGGGGTTTTAGAGACTAACCCAGGGTTTCCCAACCATGGGGTCATCTGGCATACAGATGGGGTCGTGAGAGATTGCTGACTAATAAGCTATCGATATTTGATGATTTGAAAAGTTGTACAGGTTTGAAAGGTCTCATAAAAGTTCCCGTGTATACAAACAGACTGCCTCATGAATCGTAGCCACATGGGAACCATTAGGCTACTAATCACTTGGTGTGGCATAATTCAGGTACTCTGATATTATGGCCAGATATCTAGATGGTAACATGATGTGTTGTTGGAAGCAGGTTCACAAAAACATAAGAAGTTGGGGTTGCAACAATTTTCAGACCTACAAATTGGGTCACTGGCCTTAAAAGATTGGGTCTAACCTGTGGTCTAAAACCACCCCTCTCCCCCTGAGGGTGTCTATCTAGAGCCTATCCCTACATGGCACTATGACCACTGCATGAAAACAGGAATAATTAAACATAAATTCCCACCGGGGGTCTGAGACTGCTTGTCACGCCGCGGTGACGGCGTGTAAAATCTTTTGTCAGTGGAACGGAAGATTTAGAGCCCGGTTAGCGCGCTCATTTCTCTGCAGTTAATTAGTGGCGAGGTGCTAACGTTGACTAAAAGCTTTGGCCGCTGAAGTGAAGGAGCAGAACAATGAAGACGATGATGATGATGGAGATGAAGAGAATTAAAGTGGAAGGGTGTGTGCACATTTACAGTGCATGTACTCGACCCACGTGAGAACACACACACACACACACACACACACACACACACACACAGACACACAGACACACAGACACACACACACACACACACACACACACACACACAGGATACTTTGATATGCACACCAACAAACACATGAGGACTAACTCATGAGCACACCAAAGCACACACACAGATAGGGAAACTGTGTGTGTGTGTGTGTGTGTGTGTGTGTGTGCGTGCGTGCGCGCACACACTTTCGTCCTTCATAACGCCTGAGGTCAGCTAGCTCATACTTTACCCGTCAACTCTGATCACCATTATCTTCACAGCAGTGCTCTCGCAGTCTGCAGGGAACACCGCATTAAGAGTCACGCTTAAAACAGTAGATGTAAAAATCCTAACGCATTGCACCTCATTTGAATCAATCCAACCAAGAAATACGAAATAGAACAATTTAGCTTAAATGATACTCGCAAGGTGGACCTGGATGGTTCTGGAAATAGGAGTCCCCCCCGACCCAGTGCTTTGACTAAACCGAGCCATCTGGACTCACTCACTACCCTGAGGTACAAGCGGGACGGTGCAAGGTGTGAAGTCAGCTGGGTCTTAGTGAGCAGACACAGAGCACAAACATGGACGAATGTGTACTTCCTGAAGTACACACGTGGGTGAGCTGCAACTCACCCACTACCATGACAAACAGAAATGGAAGACTTCCGTGCTAACGAAAATACTAGAATATAACTCAATCCGACAGGTGTGTGGTTTGCCAGTAAATAATGCATGGGAGGGAACGATCTTTCTTTATCGCCTGTTTACTCTTGTTTACTACAGGAACAACCAGTGCTACATACGACCAGAAGTTCATTTCGGAGAGTCCATTAAAGATTGTAAATAGTTTTCCATGTCAATTAAGATATCAATCATCCAACCTGCATTCAGCTGTATTGATGCAATCAACTGCTGCTAATTTGACTAAATGGAAAGTAAGTCAGAACACATAAAAGCAGATCTATAAACAGAACCAGGCTACAACTGCGTTAGCAAATTGGTTACTGAACATAAAATGGAGGATAGGTACTCCTCCATGGCTCCCTGGTATTATAAGGTATATTATCTCTGAACAAGATGAATGAATGGGCGTATAATAATACGTTGTCTGCCCTCTGATTTCGGATTTGTGCCAGGAATGTTAACTACGGCAAATGTTTTACTTGTTTTTTTATGTACGTTTCTTTTTTAAATCCAAGCTGGGGTTTAGCTATAGCCTATAAGTCTTGAGTGTCTATTTTGAACATATTCATTATGAAGTCTATCAATGTCACTTTATGCCTATGTATGTATGTATGTATGTATGTATGTATGTATGTATGTATGTATGTATGTATGTATGTATGTATGTATGTATGTATGTATGTATGTATCTATCTATCTATCTATCTATCTATCTATCTATCTATCTATCTATCTATCTATCTATCTATCTATCTATCTATCTTGAATCATTAATGGTACTACATGTCACTTGTTTTGTATTCTTTCTAATCCACGGTTATGTTTGTGGTAAATTATTGGCCTTTTTCAAGAGGCTTTTAGTTTAGCCAAAGAGCACTTAAAATCTAATTATTTGTATTTTTTTTAACAACTCTGTAAAGCACTTAGAAATGAACATGTGTTGACCACTAAAAAGGATAAAGCGTGATGATGATGACGATGATGTCAACTGAAGAGAGGAGCTCAGATTCATTGACTTATCGGTAAGCTCTCATGTCGCAGAAGGTTCTGGGTTCAGGCTGAGAGGGACCAGTATTAATAGTATAGTTTCCTTGAAAACATACTTTTCTTCTTTTTTTTTCTTCTTTTTACTTAATTGATTAGAGGTATTAAGTAGGAGTTGCAAGGGAAGAAACTATTGTCTATGGTGAAGTGGCCAGTGTGTTCGACACACTTAGACTTTAAGTGTACTTACATTTTAAGTACAATTGAATACTAAGCAAACCTATAATCAACATTAGTCTAGAGGCTAATGTGTTAGCCTATAGCACTAGACTCTAGCACATTAAGCATCTTAATATTGAGCGGCTTAAAATCCAGCATCTTTAAGAAGACACTTCCGTGGTCAGTGGTTCAGTTCCTGCTCCCTTCATTACATTGAAAGGGTTAGCAACCAAAGAATATCTATTATGTTCATAAAAAATTGGTTTAAAAACAAATACTTGAAAAAAATGCTTTTTAGTTCGAACTGTACGGATATGACTTTCTTTTGATCACCTTTTTTTATCACTTTTTTGTGTAATTTTTAGGATTACTTTTTTGGATATCCTTTAGGATTACTTTTTTTTGGATTACTTTTTTTATAAAAAGAAACCAAATTTAAAAGGAGAAATTGGATGCAGAATCTTCTAAGCTATGTTTTGCTCAGTTGAAACGGCTTAGAATTAAGTGTCTTAAAATTAACCATATTAAATTAAGCGTCTTAAAATAAGTGTGTGTGACTCCCAGCAAAACGTATTTAGTTAGATCACTAATTTCTCCACTCGTTTTACTGGATTGTACTTGACAAAGTAACAGCATATCATAAAGGGTAGGAAACTACAAAATCAATTGTACTTGACCTGTGAAGACATTGGGGATTGACATTCATGCTGTGAGTCAAACACACTTACCACTAGCCTATCAAGTCAAATTATTTTTTAAGTACACTTCATGGTAATCCGATACATTTAAAAGTAGAATATTGGAGGATTGAGGATCGAACATTCAACCTTTATGCTGTGTGTCTAACACACTAGCCACTAGAGTACTAAGTGACTTCTTGGTTTGTTCAGTATACTGCTTCATATAATTTGTATAGATAACACATATGATTGAGGTAACTGGTAAAACGTTTTAATAAGGGTGAGTCACTTGAGAATCAAAATTACTACCTTTCTGAGTAGTACAATAGCCACTACACCATCGCCAATAGACTTCAATGCAACTCCTAATTCCTTCCTATAAAATTCAAAGGAGTAAATTAAGTGGAAGTAATTTGTACTAAGTTCAATTCCCAATGTATTCTTATAAGTAATTTACTTTTATCCCTACAAGTAATCAGTTGCTATAATAAGGTGCACATTATCTACAGTATATAAAATATATGAAGTAGTATACAAAAAAAAACTCCAAGCAAAAAGATACTCAGTTCCATCCTCAATGGCTTCACTTATCCAACTGGAGTCTATTACATTAACAATATATCATGAAGGATAGTGAAAAGAAACGGAACTTAAAACTGATACTCTTCATTTTTATGTACACTTCATGGTAATCTGAAACTTTAATAAGTAGAAAATATCTAGACATCAGGGATTTAATCTCCTGTACCATCTTTCGTTTCCCTATGGAATGTGTAGTTTGCATAACCTGTGGTATCTTTCCTTCCTATTACATGTGGAATATTTCCTTCCCATTACCCGTGGAATATTTAATTCCCATTAGCTGTGAAATCTTTCCTATCCATTACATGTGGAATATTTCCTTCCCATTACCTGTGGAATCTTTCCTTCCCATTACGTATGGAATATTTCCATCCCATTACCTTTGGAAACTTTCCTTTTCATTACCTGTGGAATCTTTCCTTTCCATTACATGTGGAATCTTTTCTTTACATTACCTGTGAGATCTTTCCTTCCCATTAGGCTACCTTTGGAACCTTTCCATTAACTGTGGAATGTGTTGTTCCCTTTACATGTGTAATCTTTCCTTTTCATTACCTGTGGTATCTTTCCTTCCTATAGGGCTACCTTTGGAATCTTTCCTTTCCATTACATGTGGATAGAGGAATGTGCGTAATGTTTCCTCGTCAACTGAACACACCAGCAACAGCACAGGGGGCTCTGATATCTTACATCAACAGCCTATTGCGATTTAATGACCAGCTCTGAAGGGCTTATTTGCAGGATGTATCGTCGCTACGCAGCCGTTTGCTGAATGAGAACCTGGCCTCATTGGTCATGGAGAAAATAAATAAATAAATCGAATATGGTGGTGCGTTTCCACAAGGGCAAAGACAGCCATGTTAAAGGAGCTCTCCCATTTCAGCACACTTACAAAGTCCTTTAAACACACTGAGCCCAACCATGCTATGAATGTATGCACCCACGGTAACAAAACGTAATATAGTTTGGCCTATATATATATATATATATATATATATATACTTAGAGTAACCCTTCCCTGCATATTTTGTAGTATATTATCTCTCTCTCTCAGCTATATCTGTATCATTCTTTCACCTGCTTCTTTCTATCAGCATTGATGAACCGAGGATGGATTTGCATAATGGTGTACAGCCAGGTGAAGTAGCGCAGAGCTGATGTGCTTGTGACCTCATCTGAATGGAAATGATACCACTTAGAGTTATAAAGGGGAAGTCAGCATAAGTCATATGAAAAGGTTGAGAAATTGTATTTGGACGAATAGTCTGTGATTGCAGTTCAGTGATGGTACACTGTGTGTATGTGTGTGTGTGTGTGTGTGTGTGGCTTCTCTCCGATGCGTTTGGTTTAGCATTGACCAGCCATCTTTTTCACATTGGAAACTTTGGGAACAACATTTTTTTATTTCTGGGAATTGTTTGGAGTCAAAGGAGCGACAAGTAAATAACTGGTTGAAGAATCCACCAAAACAATTGAAAATGAATTAAATACAAACAAAGTGAACCCACACACCGACGAGGATGCATGGAATGCACTAAGAAAGAAAATGGAGACACAAATACACGTTAGCAAAAGAAACGGCCTGTGACTACAAAATACAAATTAAGACACAAAGAATGAATAAAATGCTAATGAAATGCTGTAATGACAGACAAAGAAAGTGTAAAAAAGAAATAACAAAACAACAAAAGCACACCTTTGAATCAATAACGTGCCAGCAACTTATCTCTCAGCATCCTCATCATCACTATCTGCTTTTTATTCGATTAATCTCAACGCTTACTCGTTTCGTTTTAGTTGTCTGATAAAAAATAAATAACATGAAAAGTAATAAGTATGCGGTCCTATTACAGTAATCTAGGGTGTTACGTTATTGCACTGACAGCTCCCAGGAGTCAAATATTCATGCGACTCAAAGAAGCACCTTCCAGAGAATGTTCTAAACTTCTAACACTAACAGTTTGTTCCCATAAACAATATTTCCCTGTGCACATCACTTTGTCCTGGTAAAATGTCAAATATTCGATTTCCATCATGTTTGTAACACCAAAAAAAAAAAAAACAATGATAGTAAAAATAAAAATATTAACAAAGGAGACAAAGTTAATTAAACGGAAATTGAAACATTATGTACAAGATTGACCTGCAAAGAACAACGACTATGGTGTAATAAAATATGTAAACATATTAGCTGTTTTTGACACAGTTGACTGTGACAACAGACACAAATTCACACTTGTTCACGCTTTCAAGTTAAACTTAAGCCAGGACTTTTTCTTCCTCAGAATGATGGATGCAAATCCATCTCTACCAGATACACATAATGACATTACATTCGTCACAGAATCTCCAGTGATTGGAAAGACATTGTAACAGAAATAAATAAATATAGAAATAAATGAAGTGCCTGTCTAATGGAATCGAAGTGAGAAGAAAATAAAATGTTATCAAGTGATTTAATAGCATGTTGCACTTTGCATGGTGGTGACCTTCGGATGTCATAAATTATACTTATAATAATAATAATGGAATAATGGAACTACATTACTTGCAACCCTGGCAGGAAGTTACCCCTTCCAAAGTGCATTGCTCCAAAATTAAATGTAACTTTTACGTTTAATGAATTAAAATAAAATAACTTTTTATATATATTTATAAATTATGTATAATAATAATAATAATAATAATTATTATTATTATTATACTATTAATAATGATTTTAATTGTAATGATAATATTATGAGCTAGAAATATGACAGCCTGAAGCCTATATCTTACCTCATATCCTTGAAAAGGTATAATTAACGAAAACCAAAGACGGGTTATGATGGTACACTTTGACCTCCAACTTTCCCCCGACAATCGTCGTTTATCAGCAAAGTCCCTCACGTACACAGATGCCAGCACCACCACATCACATACACCTCACATGCATGCTCAGAATGGCCGAAAGAAATTACAGTGGTTGTATTTTTTTTTTACAGGGTTTACAATGGACAAAAGTTGGATGGATTTACACACCTCTGACAAGTCCCTTGGGGGTTTGTGTGTGTAATGTAAGAGCGATGTTATCTTACACTGATATATGTCTTTGACGAGGTCGGTGGAGAAGGTTCGATGGGGTGGGGTATTATTCGGGACTTTGTGAAAATGTATTTTCGTTGAATCCCTATCCCGCTTCGCTGCAGTCTTTCCCTAAATCTTACCTTAGCAAGAGCACGCCTACAGAAGCCATAGTCCCTTTTTTGGTGGGGGAAAAAAAGGTTTTAACATCTCAATATCACGCATATATCGAGTTCTTGAGAGAATGCTCCTTTGTGTTTTCTCTCCTTAAATCACAGTTGCCAATATGGTACTGTCAAAGTGTTTATATCTTTGTTCCAAACAGTTTGATAGATATCTTTTTCTTTACCGGTGTTTGGGGGGGAGGTGACTTGTTTCCGGACTCTATACATAATACTCCTTGTCCTTGTCTTTGGGTCTCTTGCTACCGGCGCCGCCCTTGGTGCCGCCGCCTCCACCGCCGCCCGCCGCGGCCGCCTTATCCTTGACCACGGCGCCGTTGCTCTGCGTGGCCGAGTTGCTGATGTAGTTGCGCGTCTCGTCCACCTGGTAGGAGCCCTCGTCCCTGTTCCTGTACTTGTACATGGCGTAGAGGAGGATGAGGATGCAGAGGGCGGCGGCCGACACGATGCCCACCACCATGCCCGTGGTGCTGCCGGACTCCCGGATCACCTCAGACGACTCGGGGGGCGCGCGGCGCACCACCCCGGGCAGCGTGGGCAGGGCGGCCGGAACCGAGCGCAGCATGGGCGACGTGATGGGCGGACCCCCGCGAGGCTTGGTGCCGTCTCCCCCGCTACCGTCTAAGGCCGTGGGGAGGGGCAGCAGGACTATGTCCGGCTGCGGCGGCGGCTGCGCCGGCGGCTTCAGCTCGCGGTTGTTCATTTTCCCGGCGGGGAGCTTGGGCGGCGCGTCCGAGGGGACCGCCGGCGGCGCCGCTCCCCGGAAGTTGGGCGAGGGCGGGGTAGGTGTGGTAGTCCTACCGGCCCCCGAGGCCTTGCTCGGCCTCAAGTCTTTGGCCTCCCACTTGGGTGCGAGGGCTTTGTAGCCGCCGTCATAGGCTGATGTGGTCATGATCTTATCTGTTACCAGGGAGAAGGTGGTGTAAAAATCCTCATCGTCAGTCGGGGGCAGGCTAGAGTCGAACGCCTCGCCAGAGCCAAACCCCGAAATCACCATGCCATCACCATCATCATCATCACCATAATCATCATCATCAGCACCATCATCATCATCATCACCACCATCATCATCACCACCACCATCACAATCATGGCTTCCTCGGTCCGACACGCACGGTACCCCCGCCTCAGTGGCCAGGGCAAGGGACTCTTTGGTGGTCTCGATAAAGGTGGGGACAGGGCGTAGGGTGGTGGGGAAGGGCATGAAGGGAGAAAGGGTGGATACAGAGGGGATGTCTAAGGGGTCCTCAATTAGCACAGGGATTACTAGCTCCCCTCCTGGAAAAAGAAACAGAAAGATAAACACCCAATTAGAAGACAAATTCCTTAAGAAAAACAACCATACACACACACACACACACACACACACACATAAACTAACACATGGACAGACAATCAGCAATCAAACACAAAAAGAAACGATAAACAAAGAAAATTAAGTGGAAAAAAGCAAAGCCCAAGATAGTAGAGAAATCATATGAGGATAAACAATAAAACAGAAAGAACATAAGATAACAGTGCATAATCAATAAATAAATAATAAATAAATACCAAACAACACTCAAACTGAAACAGAAACTGACAGAAATGATAGAACAGCCATACAGTAAGAACACAATCCATCAAAAGGCTTGGAGGGATGCATAGGGAGCCACAGATCCCTGACCTCACTTCTCTACAACAGTGTTCAAATGGTGCTAGTGTTTTCCTATCAGAGAGCCATCACTGAAGTTACAGACTGAGCAAAGCACACTGAATCTAGAACAGGTTCACGGTGGATACTGTTTGTGTACAGTCAAAATCTGAAATATGTGTAACATGTATAGGTGAAGGGCTGTGTATATAGTGGTATAGTGGCTTGATATAGTGGTGTGTCTGGCTATGATTAATAGCAAAGGTGACCGTGTTATGCTATTTCAGGTTTTTCCAAAGGGTCTGTTTGATTTATCATAATCTTGCAGTGCTTTCCAAAGAATTGGCCCAAATAGCGGGCCACCGAAATACAACAGGCTGTTATGCAATAGCCTGTTTGATAGCAGAAGCAAAAATATTTTCAAGCACTTAAGTATGAGATCGTCTGCCTACAACGTAATTCATTTTCCATGGATTATACAATATGTTTACATGTGAAACTATGGCAATATCAAATGTATGTATCTTTCTACGACTACCTAATTATTATTATTTTTTACCGTTATAATTTATATTTATTCCCATATGTTATTTGCTTTGCTAGCAGTGCGAAAGGACTAAAAACATCCTGATGATAAATCACACAGACATTAAAAAAAATCTATCCAAATGTGACAGCACAACTTAAAATCGCTGCTTGATGCCAGTCACCACATATAGGGTGCTAAAATATACATAACAATATAAAACTTAAACTTTGTAGCTTGCTACATCTAGTTAGCATCAATAGGCTCCCCTGTCAGCCCTAGCCTCTTGCCTTTTGACCCCTAGATATTTACGAAAATGGCACAAAGTTACCAGGCAGTTCAACGACACCTGAATGTGCTGAGGCTTCAAATATCTTAATATAGTCTCAACTCCTTGTATGACCATAAAGGTTCATAATGAGTTGTCTCACATGGTAAGATATCCCTGGATGTGTGTTGTTGTGATCAAGTGAAATGTGAGGATTTGCATATCCATGCACATCCATGTAACTTAATTTGTTTTAACAATGTATGACCTTAGAAACTGGTGATATTTTGTTGGGGGCTACAAAGCGTGGGAATAACATTCAAATGTCAGTTGAATCTGCATACTCTCATGCCATGGTGGCTTTGCTGAAACACAGCAGAGGCTCACAAACAGGGCGCTACAAAGAGATGCACAACCTCTTGGAACGGAAACGGGGAAAAAAAACGAAAGAACAAAACGAGAAAAGAAAAGCAAAATATAAAAGGCGATGCAAATACAGATTCCAGAGTTAGAGCAACCATTGTCAAACATTCACAGAAATAAAAGCAAGAGGTAAAATTATCCAGAAAGGGATTAGTTAGGATAGAAAAATGGAAATAAAAGTCAGCTTTGAAAATCATAAGAACCTACAAAAAAAAAAGTTTTCAGAGAAGAAAGGATACCATCAAATTGTATCAACTTACATCAACAAATTGCCCGCATGATTTTGGCAGGAGGAAAAAAATGTTTACAAATGAAAGTTGTGTAAGAATGCTTTTGGATAAGTAAGGTTAGTTTCTCTTTTAACAATTTCTAATAAATGATTAATTCTTCTTCTTTTTAGACAGGATGACACAGGGAGGTAACAACACATACATCCACACATCATGACATGAAAAATAATCTTCACCATTCTGTTCAAGGATATAATAATTATGTTTTTTTTCTTTAAATAGTCATTATGTTTTGTATAAAAAAGAAAACTGTACACCTATGAAGTTTAATATATACGTTTCTTTAAAGTCTCTCCATAAATATCTACCTCCAAATCGGATAATAATATTTCCTTTTTTTTCCCCCCTGTTCGGGTTTTAATAGCTTTCAACTTTAAACTTGTCCGTTGCTCACGAACAAACTGACGTTTTTTTGTACATATTTTAGAATCTTCACGTAAAAGGGGGCGGGGTTGTGAAACGAGGGAGTGGGGTGGGGGAGGGGCCTATGAACATACTAGGAAGGAAATGAGAGAGATGGAGGTGAACGAGTACATCAGTTGCCATGTCCATGTAAAGGCGGCACGAAGCGGTCGGACGGCATTAGAGCTTTTGGCTGTAAGGAAGGGATGGGGGATAGACAGACAATGAGCATATACATGCCCATCAACAGAAGAGAACAACACTCTCAACAATGACAGTTTTTTTTACAGACCCTAAGCTGCAACTTCTTTACCATGCACAAATTAAAGTCCAATTCGGTCAATTTTAGTTTTAGTTCAAATTTCTTGGATAGCTGTCAGATAAAAAAGAAAGTTTATAGGAGATCAGTGTAAAACAGCCAAATAAAAGATTCATAGTACTGAGGATACAAGTTGGAAGTCTTCTCTTTTTTCTAAATGAGGATAAACATTTTGCTAATTCCAATATGGGTAGATGTTTTGATAGCCAATAAAGAATATCATCATAAAAAAGTAAATTACTCATTTAAAGAGAAAAGAGCAAGATTTAATACTAATTTGGGAGAAACAAAATCATCAAAACATTAGTGATCAAAAATTCTAATGTTAGAAAATAAGTAAACAATTCAATAAATGAACCGATAGATAATACCCATATATGCATATCTGCATATATGTACAAAGACAGAAAATAAATAAATAAATAAAATTAGCAAGCAATAAAAAAAGGCAATATATTTCTCACACACTATCAAAGATGGACAACCAGAAGGCACACACTGGGTTGAGTCAGAGAAGAGAGAGAGAGAGGGGGGGGAGATAGAGAGAGAGAGGGGGGAGATAGAGAGAGGGGGGTGAGAAAGAGAGAGAGATAGAGAGAAGGGGGGAATTTAGAGGCAAAATGTCCCACCTTCATTGAACTAATAATAAAGATTCTTATTATTAGTTCCATTTCATGATTTGTCTTTCTCTTGTTAGTAATTTTTCATACACAGGACAGGGCGTGCAATCTGGATGTACGTCCGAGTGAGCGAGGTTGCTGTCATACATTTTTTTAACTTATTAGACTAAACAGGTTATAGGTTGACGCATGCATAAGTAAGTTGCATTTAGGGAGAGTAATATACAGTAACCATAACAGCAAGCTTGAGTTCAGGTTAATGGGGTTTTCAGACGGGTTAGAGGTTCACTTTAAGGAAGGTTACTGCGACCAAGAGCTGTAGGATATTGTCTGAAGAAACCGGCCAGGGTCCATTTGTCACCCATTATAACAGGGTTAAGTGTGTCACAAGTGATATATAACTGAAATCAAGTGGCGTTTAGCCCCCCACCGGACACCATTAATCAAGGAGGGGTGGGGAGGAAAGTGCAAGATGATGATAAATATATATATCTTTTTCGGTTAATTATAAAACGGGTTCAGGTTCATAACCAACAGCCTTGGCATGGCAGGTGAGTACGGTACAGGGAGAGAGTTCCACAAGGAGGGGCCTGTTGTCAAGGGGACCAAGATTTAAGGCGGTGTGAGAGGAGCCTTTGACCCAACCACCCACCAACCCACAACCACATGTTGACTTCTGAAGTCAACATGACGTCAACATGACAGGAGGTGCAGGTCTGATCAAGAAGATCATGGATACTATTTACAAGTTGCAGAGTGACACTATTCTTTTTCTACTCTAACTACCAAGCACCATCAGTCTTTCTTACCTTATTTTTTATTGCTATTTGCTATGTTTCTGTCATGTGAATTAGGATGCTATGCTGGCAAAGTCAAATCTCCTTTGGGATCAATAGCTAGTGAATGTGTGCTCGATCAAAACAGGGAGATGGAAAGGAGGGGGTAAGCTTATCATCTTAAATACTCTCTGCTGACAGTATGCCATTAATAATTATATAGCAGCATGTAAGTAGAGTGTGTGATTGCCCCTTTAAATGTTGTGCGGTGGCGCTGATGTACGCTTCAGGGGAGGAGAGAAACGCCACTGCCTAGCTAAATAGACAGTAACTGTCTCTGGGGGTAATTGATTTCATCCACAGCACTATTTATCTCACTATGGCCTGGCTGTCGCGCCATTGTTTGCATCCCTTCACTCTGGTCGCGTAGCTAAACGATGTCGAAAAACCGTTGCTCGGACGACTGCTGTGTGTCGAATAAACAGCCCTCGCCCTGGAACGGAACGGGGCACAGTCACACTCGGGGTCTCCAGCGAACGCCTATGCAGAGGGGCGTGATGTATGAGTAAACACTTTAATCCTGTGTAAGCCCTCGAAGCAAGCACCCCAAACATCTCGCTGTGTTTTTGGAAGCAGACAAACAGAACGCTCCTCTAATGGGTTTGCTGGAGGAGATAGAGTTTGTTTTTTTCACCCCGGTTGGGTCAAGACTAGCCCGGGAGGGGATTTTCTCCTTCGGAGCTTCTCTTTTTCCTACTCGAAGAATCTACATTCGCCACTAGAAGTTCCAGTGGTTGTTTAGAAGAATTTCGGAGAGGTCTTTTGACTTCAAAGTTCTCTGGCCTCATCTTAAAGAACATGTAAGAGGAGTTTTCTTGCAACAACAACAGCAAATTCAGGAGAAACCTAACTAATAGAGAAACCGGTTTATCCGTCCGGATCTATGTTCATGTTACATGTATGAACTGGGGAAATTAATCAGATATATTTAGCCTCTTTTGATCATCCCATGTAAAGTAAAAAAAGAGCCTTCAGAGTTATCTGTGGGAATGCCTACTTTGGCCTTTGAAGCGGGAATTAACCAATCAATGATGGCCGCGTGCCTTGGTAAACTGACGACCTCAGCAGCTTTGATTCCTCTTAAATGTACAGATCTCTTCAAACAGCAGTTTTACTTTCCCTCGTCTTTTCTCTCTACCCCCTATCTCCCTCTCTCTCTCTCCTTCTGCCTGATCCCCATGTCCATCCCCTCGTTTGCTGAGGCTTCTGAACGGCGATGGTGGTGGTGGGGTAGTGAGGGGGGTGAATGAATCTCACCGGGGTGTCGAGGGATTTAACCGTGTGACTTCATGAACAGGAAAAAGCCAACAGCCGTGAGATTGAAACTCATGAGTCAATAGGATTTTGATGCCACAAATCGTAGGTGTGCCGGTTCGGGGGGGGGGGGGGGGGGGGGGGGGGGGGAAGAGCCCCTGAAATCTCATTTGGTGAGTCCTCATTTGTGTGTCCTTGACCAGATACACACTGTTTGCACATGCATTCATTCACTTGGGCTCCCTCACTCGTCCCTGCTCACAGATACAGTATTTCCCAAGATAGTGAATGACACACGCTTGACTCTGGGCTTGGACACCGGAGTGGGGGTGGGGGGTTCAGCTGGGATTATACTCTGAACACTCCAATGATTGCGTTTTCTTCTCAGTGACATGCATTTCATAAGCTGTTCTATTCGCCTCTGCTCAGGAATAGAAGATCTTCTCTATGCATTCGACAGCCACGACAATTGAGACGGTTCGCCTGTCGCTTTTGTGGCTCATCTTAAAGTGTTGTGGATGTTGTGCAATTAGTGAAGGGGCAGTGTAAAATAATGACTAATGGTATGTTTGACTTCCAGTCAAAAGGTACTGTTTGATCCTCAGTGTTCGCACAACCTGTAGGCATCCTTAAGATAAGACCCCCCTGGACCCCCTACCTGCTTCTTAATTACCTGTATCTGGATTCACTGCAAGTAGCGTTGGAAGTAAGCGTCTGCTAAACTACTGAATAGTAGTTCAAGTAGCGAGCGTTAGACCTGTGACGAAGCACAACGCTAGGTGCGCTGTACCGCTCCGATGGGCTTTCCGTAGCCGCCGTGCACGCTAGGTAGCTCTGAATCCGTCACCGCGTGAGCACCCTATGCCCTGGGTTTATTAAATCGCCTACTCCGGCAGCAGGCCCTGTCAGACGCTCCATTTGCCAAAACATTGGGGCCACAAGTAGGTGGCGTGGCAGACATATGTCAGCCGGATAACCTTTAAACCCATCCACAGAGGTCCCTGTTAAAGTGACAGGGCTGACGGGGGGGTCTCATCCCGGGCTATGCTTCACTAGGGCCCCACCCCCTTCCCTGCACGTGTGGAAACCTAAACTGAAACGCCATTACATCGATGCACACAATCTAACACATTTGTCCTCCGCTAGCTAAAGTCGCCTTATCGAAGGGCAGATCTGGCAGTGGATTAGGATCGCTTTTAACCCATGAAGTTCATATGACCTTCATCTTTTCTCCATTTTGTGATTGAACCTCTTGATATTTAATTGAAAACACAACTAGTATACCTTGAGGAAGACTACTTGCAGGGATGTATTTTCAATCATTTTGGCTGCATTTATAATAAACTACAGAATAGAACTAAGTTGAACAGAATTTATTCT
Organism: Lota lota; assembly: GCA_026745465.1. Taxonomy (NCBI): domain Eukaryota; kingdom Metazoa; phylum Chordata; class Actinopteri; order Gadiformes; family Lotidae; genus Lota; species Lota lota. Next base: position 7,305,375 of record JACYXH010000249.1, read on the forward strand.
TGTACATATTAATGTTATTTTTGTGTGTGCTTTATATTATTATGATAATAGTTGTATCTTTTTATCTACATATCATTGTAAGGAATATCTCCATCATTACGTTTTAGAGCTGGTTTAGTGGTCTGGTCCTCTGTACACCCCTTATGGTCTTAACCCGCTTGTGGAACTCAGGAACAACAACACATAGGCTTAGGAACAGTCTGAAGACACACAAGACGAGACGAGACGAAACGAGACAGAGACACACGGAGCTGACGAGACAAGCCGATTGGCTGACACGGACGGAGCACACAAACACACACGCCCAAGCACACACAGACAGTTATTTATGTGCCAATCAACAGATACAACACAGATACAAGGACACCTAGCATTGGGGTGTGTGTGTGTGTGTGTGGGGGGGGGGGGGGGGGGGGCTGGCTTCTGGGAACAACTGATGGCAGGACCACCGCTGTACCTCAGAACAACAACAACAACAAACAACAACAAATAACATTCTATAAGCCAACAGCATCTAGGGTGGGGGGTGTTGGGGGGCGGCAGCCTTAGACACATGGGTGGAGGAGAAGTAAACAGGATGGTTGCCGGTGGTTTCCCATGCAGTAGCAACATTAGCACTAGCACTAGCAGTAGCATTAGCAGCAGAGATGGGCGAGAGGGGTCACAAAGACACAGACAGAGGGAGAGAGAGAGAGCGGCACTGGGGGGGGGGGGGGGGGGGGGGGGATTGGGGGGGTACGTCAGTTAGTAGTCTGGCGGCTATGCGGCTACACAGTCCTGCACAGTATGCATGCCACAGACGGGTAGACCTCTACTTGGAGCAACAGATAGAATAGAAAAACAGATATACTTTGTGTGGCAATAAAATTCTTTTTTATGCCATCCGCATTCATAAAAAATAAAACAAGACATGTATATGCAGAGAGGAGGATGGAAGGAGGAAGGTGGAGTAGGAGTTTAAAGAGTGGAGGGGAAGGGGGTGGAGGTGGAGGATGTTTTAAAGAGGGAGGGGTCGGGATGGGGGTCGGGGGGAACCATTCTTTCAAACACAACTTTCTTGAGACAGAATGGCGTTTTTGTTTGGGAAGGTAAGGGGGTTGTGACCACATAACGGCCCAAATAAAGGGGGATGGCAAGAAAAGATTTTGTTGTCATTTTCGATTTTCTCCCCCCTGCGGTCGTATCGAGCAACGAGATGGCGATGAAGAGAAGGAGGAGGAGGCGTTTGGTTTGGACACGCCGCGCGGCGACATGAATGATGAAGATGATGATGATGATGAGGACTTTGGATTTCTTCAACCACCAAAGGTTCATGCGGCAACAAGATGAGAGGTAAGAATACTGGGGGGGGGGGGGGGGGGGGGGGGGTGAGAGGACCTTGTTGTTGCTCGGACGACAGATGATGGTGATGATCAACGATAATGCAGAAATAAATCAAAGCATAGAACCAAGGTGAACAGAACATAAATTACACTCACCTTCCCCCCCACACACACACAAAAATATCCAAATCAAAACAAAATCATCAAACGTCAAACCAAAATGACACGCAAACAATTTCAATGTAAAGAAGGAGGATGTAGTGCAAAGTAGATGAGACGATGTAGACAAAAAGAAATGAGAAGAAACGTAACCATGACATAACGTGTCATGTCATGCAGCTGTAGCGCACACACACACACACACACACACACCCACGCACACACAGACACACACATGGAAGCAGGGTGAGGAATGAGGATGTGAATTTCTGTGTCCTCAACGTGGTGACTGGTGTCATGGGTACAGTATGGGTTTGTATGATGTATGTATGATGTATGTATTGTCGTGTGTGGCCACTGTCAGGGGAGGGTACCGTGCCGTTGTATCGTCGGTTATTTCGCTATAGTTCCTTGCACTTTAACATGAGAGAGAACGCTTGGGTTTGCTTGGCTTATCTGGAATGATTTTAAAAACTGTCAAATGTAATTTCATCTCTAACGCCTCTGGTAACGTACGCTTGGAGATAAAGTGAAACCTAAATATTGCGATGGGAAAATGACTTTTTTCCCCCACCGCCATCTCATCAGTTACGTCGGGGATACAATAATATATATATATATATATATATATATATATATATATATATATATGGGCACAAATTGCAAAAAACAACTGTCGCTGTGGTTTGATAAGGCTTCAAAGCTAAATCGAGTTCCTTGCACATGAGAGGAGAAGAGGCCAAATTAATTATTTGACTCTGACTCTACTATTTCTCAAGCGCTCAAAATCCCAAACGCTAATGAAGAAGCGAGAGAGGCACAGACTCACATTTGATTTCGTCTGAACTCAGATAACAAAAAAAGGGGAAGTATGGGAGATGGGCGTGGGCGAATTCCCAATCAATTATTTGAATTAGGGTCTGGCAAAAAATCTGCATTGCCAGCGTTATCGCCCGCTGTGAAAAGTGGACATATGTTTGGTGCTAAGCGGTGGCATATGCTGCGTCAATTAGCCGGCCTCTGATGGCATTCTGAAGGACAGCGACGCAATTAAAAAACGCCCTGGCTGGTAATGATGGGGAGACGGGCCCTTGGGCGGGAATCCTCTATCCCATTAAGGCTCTCTGGGTTCAGACACACACAAACACACCCACACACACACACCCACACACCGGCTGAGCCTCCCTGGCATGCCACTGGGCATCCAGATGATTGACAGATGAATAATAAAACTTTCTCCAGCCAACCAAACCCAAGTTCTCACTCCAAAAAAACTCCAACCTTTATGTTTTTATATATTTGTGTGTGTATATTTATATAAAAATGGAAAGAATATATATATAAAACGTTATTTCTTCCACCCTTCTCTTGTTAATTCTCTGCACTGTAGTGAATCTGAAATAATAGTCACTTTGACCTAGTGTCCATGGGTGTGGGTGTGTGTGTGGAACTATATGTGTGATTGTATGTGTATGTGTGCGTGTGTGCGTGTAAAGGAAGGAGGAAGGGAAAGGACAATGTGCACAGAAATTCGAGGATATCTGTTCTCTATCAGAATGTTTCAGGTAAGGCAAGCCTCGGACGAAGAAAAAACAAACAGGTACAAACAGGAGAAGAAGAGCAGGAAGGAAGGAAGGAAAAGCAAGGAGGAAGAGTAGGGGAGGAAAGGAGAGGCTCCGTTGCAGTTAGTCTGCTTCACGTCACGGTATCTACTATGCCGTCAGCGTCTTTGTTCTCGAGAGGAACTCAAAATGTATCCCCTGTTGAAGACGCAAACACACACGCAGAGCGGTAGGGAGGGGGTCAACCGCGTACACCACGGATACATTTTGAAGCATCAGTGCAGGCCACATGGGGCTTGATGTTAATGTTGTACTTTGTCAATAAAGTTTTCGTTATATTTTTTTCCACTCTCCACCGAATGCTGAGAGTGCACAAAATTAGCATCAATGCCACGCCATGTCTGCAACCAGCGGCCCCATAGCTCAGTGTAACTTGTGTCATTCGGGGGGGGGGGGGGGGGGGGGGGAGAGAATTGTGTGGAGTGTGGTTGGCCCTCAATACAGTCTAGTACTGTTACTATGCTGCACTTCTACTTGTACTACGCTGCCCCTGAACAGTCATGACTGTGGGCTGTGTGCACTCACGTTACTTTGAAGTACGAGGTAAAAAAAACGACGCTTTCCATAAAAGGGCGCGTTGAGGACGTATGCTCTAAAAACAACGCTGCGGGTGTTTTCATCCCCATCCAACGTGCCCAGAGCTCTTTCCACTTTACTTACACCTAGAGAACGCCCCACGCTCTGGAGGGTGCGGGCGGGGTGTATATCTGTTTATATATTTTTATATTTCAGTTGGTGCATTTTTAGAAGGGGGTGGTGGGGCTTTCAAAGTTACACGTGAGGTTCCCATGGGACGTGATGCTTAAAAGGAGATACTCCTTGGTTGCAAATCAAAGACAGACAGAGACAGAGAAAGAGAGAGAGAGAGAGAGAGAGAGAGGGGTAGAGAGAGGTAGAGATAGACTGGGTTCTGAGCAAGCAGAGCGAGACACGCCCATCCCACCTGTCTGTCCGGAGTCGCATTCTTCCAGGTCTTCATCGTCGCTGGAGCACTCTGCCGAAGACACAATGTCATCCGTTGTCTGCTGGGGAAGACACACCACACAGGCACACGCACACACGCACGCAAAGCACAAACGGAGACGGATTATCGTTTAAAACGGAAATGAAAGATTCTGCAGACAGGCAATAATATGGAGAAGTGGAGATGCCACCGTAAACCTCCACAGACGTGCAGACATATAAAAATTGTCAAAAGCAATATATTACATCAAGGCCTTCACTATAAATGTGCACATATTTATTAGTTGATATTTAAGCCAGTTAGGGGACCAAACCCCCCCCCCCCCCCCCCCCCACACACACACACACACATAAACGCAAATTACACATCCATCAGCAGTCTGCCACTGCCGGTACCTGCCCTTTGGCTTTCATAGCTCTCTCTGAGCCAATCATATTTTACCTGTGTTTCGCCGTTCTCTCAGCCAATCATATTTCACCTGTGTTAGCCATCATCTCTCTTTATGTGGCTTTCCACATCCGCGAATAATTGTTTTCCTTCACTCAGCGCCCCGGCTGTCGGCCATCATTTATTCAACCCACCCCCCAACCACCACTGCCTCCGTCGCCCCAACAATCAATGGCCACTGCTGAGCCCAGCCCCACCCCTGCAGATCAACTACATCCACGGACACTGATTTGTGCCTTGATGGGCGGTAAGGGGTGGAGGGAAGGGGGGATTAGGGGTGATGGATGAGGTGGGGAGGTAAGTGTAGGGTTGACTGCTGGTGGTGGTGGTGGTGGGTGTGAGAGTGATGGGGGTGAGAGTATTGGGCAGAGTAGTGGTGGTGGTGGTGATGGTGGTGGAGGTGGATGAGAGTGTAGGGTGGAGGTGCTCGGGGGGTAAGAGGTGGTGGTGGTGGATGAGGTGGGGAGGTGAGTGTGGGGTAGTGTAGGGTAGAGTGGTGGTGATGGACGAGAGTGTAGGGTGGAGGTGCTCGGGGGGTTTGAGGTGGTGGTGGTGGATGAGAGTGTAGGTGAGGGTGGGGTAGAGTGGTGGTGGATGAGAGTGTAAGGTGGAGGAAGGGTATTTCATCGACTCACACACTCACCACTGTGTATTATCTCGGTCCCCCAGCATTACCCACTATTCTGATTTATCCATGGCACCTCCTCCACCCCTCACCTCCTCCACCCCTCACCTTCCCTCACCTTCCCGCTGCTCCTCACCCACCCAACTCCTGGGTGGGCCTGCGGAGGGCATGTGTGTGTGTGGGGGGGGGGGTGGGACGGGGTAGCCAGTGTTTATGGCAGTGGATCGGCAGGCCGATAAAGCAGGCGGAGGTGGTGGTGAGAGGGTTGTTGGGGGGCAGGTTATGAAATCTGGAGCGCTGATTGAGTTTTCCGGAGCCGCCCGGAAGTGCGGCGCTCTAAATAATATTGAGTCTGACAGATTAATGAAACGCACCTCCCCAAGCATACACACACACACACACACACACACATAAATCTCCCAATGTAGTCGCAGAGTCCCAAGTTATGTTGGCCATCTTTGTATGCATCTATTATGCATAGAACTATTATTATTATTAGTTATTTAACGTCCTTTGTTCGAATACTTCCTCGGTTCTGGCGGTCGGTTCCGATTCTAGTCCGAATGCTGTGTCTCCTATAAAAATAACTATTATAGTCCAAAGAAGAAAAAACAAAAGCGTGAGATGAGGAAAAACCATGTCATCTAAATTGCTGTGTAATACGGCCCCTTTGGTAAATACATGATGTACAGCGCGAGGAAGATAAACACACCGAAGAATGTGTCTCGGTTATGTTGGGCAAGGATACAGAGACAGAGAGAGAGACACAGAGACAGAGAGAGAGAGACAGAGAGAGAGAGACACAGAGACAGAGAGACAGAGAGAGAGAGAGAGAGAGAGAGAGAGAGAGACAGAGAGAGAGAGACACAGAGACAGAGAGACAGAGAGAGAGAGAGAGAGAGAGAGAGAGAGAGAGAGAGAGAGACAGAGAGAGAGAGACACAGAGACAGAGAGACAGAGAGAGAGAGAGAGAGAGAGAGAGAGAGAGAGAGAGAGAGAGAGAGACACAGAGACAGAGAGACAGAGAGAGAGAGAGAGAGAGAGAGAGAGAGAGAGAGAGAGAGAGAGAGAGAGAGAGACAGAGAGAGAGAGAGAGACACAGAGACAGAGAGAGAGAGAGAGAGAGAGACAGAGAGAGAGAGACACAGAGACAGAGAGACAGAGAGAGAGAGAGAGAGAGAGAGAGAGAGACACAGAGACAGAGAGACAGAGAGAGAGAGAGAGAGAGAGAGAGAGACAGAGACAGAGAGACAGAGAGAGAGAGAGAGAGAGAGAGAGAGAGAGAGAGAGAGAGAGAGAGAGAGAGAGAGAGAGAGAGAGAAACTTCAAACTTTGTTCCAGCAATTTCAGGTCTCACTGCTCACATCCTCGCCCCCCCATTAACTGAAACCGCAGCCACCCTACCACACTCTCTTCTCTCTCCCACCTCGTTCATGCTACATTTCCCTGCTGGGAAAATCTCAGCACAACATTTTTTTAAACCTACCCGGCAACAGGGTGGGCTCGGTCTACCATGTTCTTTGGAGGGATATTACGGGACCAAGAACCCGATTATCATTTTTATCAGCTGTACTGAACAGTATCTAAACCTATGGTTTATTTGCCGTAGGAAGGGTACTTTACGGATTTTTGTGGGAACGTATTGACTGACCAGAAGCAGGCAAGGCCCACATGACTGGATGAAACATGGTTGGTCATTGGACTTAACCCCTTGTGACCTGCAACGTCAACAACTGTGTGCTTGGTGGAGTTATTAAAGAGACTGGAAGTGCTGTAATATGCTTTGTATAAATAACATCTGTCTCAAGAGAATAACACTCATATGACCAAGGTACACACACACACACACACACACACACACACACACACACAGTAAATGAAGTACAGAAGGCCACGCTACGCCACCCACCACACTATTGCACTGTAAAAAATCGGTTTGGTCTGTGTGTACTTTTGTACTTTGACTTCAGATTTATTCTGGTGTTTTATTGATATACTCAGGGTAGTGTGAGTTTAGTTGTGCCTAGTTTGGCAGGGTTTTCTTGTTTTGGATGTTCCTAGCATTTCTTTGTTTTTGTATTACATCACCCGTCTCCTCTTTCTTTGCAACTGCGTTGTATGCTGAACACGGACCCTATAGAGGAGGTAGGTGTCTGTATGTACGTGCGTATTTGTGTGTGTTGTCCTGCTTTCGTTTGTTTCTCTGGGTATGTGAGTCTTGTGTGTGTTTGAGTGAAAAGTAGGGCAGCAGGCTAAGGCATGTAGTCGAGTCCCATCGTGTAATCTCCATAATTCACTATAATTTAAAGGTGTTGTAGGTACGATTTAAGAGCTATTAACTTAGTTAAATTTTTTTGAAATAACATAGCCATCCGGCAGGTATTAATGATTTAAATGCGCCGTGAGAATATCCTTTAAGATTTGAGTGCGCCTGCCTTCGTATGAGGGAAATTAAATTATTTGACAGATCCCGGCTCATTTTTGACCAATCAGGGAAGAAATGCCGTGATTGGTCAAAAATGAGCTGGGATCGGTCTAAAATGGGGAATCCATGTTGCCTGTCATTCACAGGTGTAGGAAATGCAACACTGCCAGAGAAACATAGGGAGGTAGGGAGGGAGCAGAAAGAGAGGGGACGTCTTTTTGGTGGTTTAGTTTCAAAATCGTTCTCTTTTCTGCTCTGTCTCTAGCTACACGCTGATGGTAACTTATGGCATGGATGGCGTGGAAGAGAGAGAGAGAAAGAGGGGAAGAGAGAGAGAGCGAGAGGGGGGGCTGTAGAGAGAGAGAGACATGCAGATTGTGAGTGGGTTTGCATGTGTGCAGCCCTGAGACAGGGGTGAGGCGTTTATGATGCGGTCAGACAGAGGGGGCTACAGAAACTGATTTCACAGCTGGGGAAATCCAATTCTCCAGTCTAAATCTCCAGGGTGATGTATGCGATTGAGTGATTTCTCTACGAGAGTAATTATTGTATACAAACTTATTCCGTCGTGTAATTATTTTTATATACAAAAGTTTCAGGGATTTATTCATTTAAAGCTGTTGAGGCATATCACACTGCATTGTAGAATGTGTGTGTGCATCTATGTCCCGTGCGTCCACGTATGTTTAAAAGCATGCGGCTTTGCATGATGTCCTCACCTTCATGTGCCTTTTCTTTACGAGGAAGATAAAGTAAAACAAAACAGCAGAAACTACGATATCTGAATCTGAAACTCAGGCATTCACTCCATCACTGCCGCCTTAAGTTTTGAAGTATCCGGAAAACAAAACAGCACTTCAAACCTCCCCCCTACCCCGATCGATCGGCAGACTTCATTAAAATAGCATTTGCGTCTGAACACTTGAGCACACCAACTAAAGGGATTAAACAAAAGATCAATATGTGATCGAAGGACAGCCTCCTAGGGGAATGAACAAAAACAAACGAACCAACACACTCAGGCTTTTACTTTTTGCAGTTGCTCTCTATCTGCCTCTCTCCCTCTCGGTGCAGCATCTGTGGCTGCTGCTAGGGATGCTGCTAGGGATGTCACCAACGGCATCCAACAAACTACGCAATTACCACCGAAAACCTAGATTGAGTTGTTGTGTTTGTTTTTTTTTGCACCACTAATCAAAGCTGACCTCAAACGTGACAAAAGAAGCGAAGGGAAATTTAATTGGCCAAAAACACGCAGATTGGAAAATAGCTTAACTTTCTCATTACGCCGTTGAAAATTGTGTTTAGCAGCGCGTGGACCCTGACATGATTGCTTTTGTTTTTGCCGTTTCTGTTTATCCAACAGTGAACGTTTATGAACGCGTCGGAGAGGTACATTGTCATTTAAACGCAGCAAAGTCAATTCATTCGAGCAGGTCGATGTTGCCACCATATTTTCCCCCCTCACAAACACCTGTGCAAGATTTCGAGGCATGCCACAGTGACTAAAGAGGACTTTTAAATACAGTAGCGATAGACTAACACACCACCATTCAACAGTTTGCTTTATGCTACCAAGCACACATTAATTAAAATGTCCCTGGAGTAAAAACAGACAGTGTTAAAAAAATCACATAAATCACGCGTACAAAATCACATGCGTGAAAGGCACGTGGAGACTTTTGGTGCTATTAATCTATTTCAGAAAAAAAAAAAACGTATACACGCTCGATGAAAACGTTCTACGAAAAAGCCTGTGAGTGAATATTCCAGTGTGTCAAAGTCCATGGACTTGATTTATCTCATAAAAGCTACGCTCCACTGGTCTTCAGCGCTCTATACTCTCTCTTCACATTTCTGTACACTCTACACCATACTTCTTCCTTACTGCGACATCAAGGCTTGGACAGAGTCCCCCCCCCCAGGGGTAAACACAGCACATTAAATATAATGCTGTCTGCTTGTGTTCCCATAGAGTGGGCTTGAAAACCAGAGCCGCTGTAACATGTTGAAGTGCATGGGAGAGAAGAGTTGTATGATGAAGCGAGGACAGAGAAATGGCTGCTGTGGGGCATATAAATATATATATACCACCAGTGTAACATAAAAAATATTATATAATAATATATTAATAAAAACCTATAGCTCTCCAAACTTTCAGTACAAATCGGTGCAACACAACCACTTGTGTGTTAGCAGAAACCGCATCCAAGAGCTAAATATTAATTATTTTGATTCGTTAAAGTGCGTATAAATAAAAAGCAGGAGCAAAGAAAACAAAGTCCGACCGATCAATTCTCCTTCAGGAGTCCTATGCAAGACCTTCGGTTGCCATGGATATCCTGGGTTACACGTTCAGAGATCAAAGCTAAACCAGGGCGGATCGAACGGCGCAGAATTCAAAGAGGCTTCTTACTCCCCAAGGGGTTCAGTGGTCACCTTGGGAGAAGGAAGCACAGGGTCTTTTCACATATTGTTACGAGAGGAGAAACAAAAAATTGTCTGAAGGAAAATGACAAATTGTGCACACATACACCCCCCCCCCCCACACACACACACACACACACACACACACACAAGCACACACATATACAACCTGGTCCACACTCACACACACAGACATACTCAAAACCACTCACACAAACACACACACAAATATATATTCACTCACACATACACACTCATAAACACATCCACAAACACACCCCCCCCCCCCCCCCCCCCCCCCCCCCCCCCCCCCCCCCCCCCCCCCCCCCCCCCCCCATCTGTCTCCCATTCCACCATGACAGCAGCCCAGCCCTCAAACAAAGATAGCCATCATGTGCGCAGGCGGAAACTGTCCGCCGTCATCGACAACGGTAGCGCCGGCGGCGGCCGAGGATGAGCGCGTTATCGTGTCCGATCTGGTTTGCTGACGGGCCGACAGGGAACCGGAGCGTGGGGGGGGGGGGGGGGGGGAGCTTGTATTACAAGAGGGAATCGATCAGCAAACACAGGGGCAATATCCCCTATCAATAAGCTGCTACCAGGACGTCTCTCTCTCTCTCTCTCTCTCTCTCTCTCTCTCTCTCTCTCTCTCTCTCTCTCTCTCTACACCACCATGACAGATGAGCTGGTTCCTCATTGATAGAGACGCAGCGGAGGAGGAGGGGAGCAGAGGGGAGGGACGGAGGGGATTTGGGAGGAGCGAGAGAAGGAGGGGGAAGAGGGGAGGCAAGGAGGGGAGAGGGGAGGAGGAGGTGGGGAGAGGAAGAGGGGAGGCAGGGTGGGGAGAGGGGGGAGAAGGACAGAAAGAGAGGCGGAAGGGAAGGATGGAGGGGAGAGGAGGAAAGGAGAGGAGGAAAATGAGAAATATGGTGGAGGAAGGGAGGGTAGAGGAGAGATAGAAGGAGGGGAGGGGTGAACAGGAGACGACAGGGTGATGGCGGGCAGTGAACCCATGTACCTCAGGTGGGAGGAATGGCGGGGGTCCTAACAGTCGTATAACAACCCTTGGGCAGTGTTTTTCTTTTTTTTCTTGCAGCCTGTAGTTCCCTATAAAGCCGGTGATCTTTAACGCAACATTTGGCTCGGGCCCGTCTCATTTTCATTAGCAACAGTGTTAATGTACATGAATGAACCAATCCCAGGCATTGTTAATCCAACAGGCAGTGGGTCCCCGTGTTTACTTTATCCCATTAGCGTAATGGATACGATACAGCCCCCACGCGATCTCACACACGCTAAGTGATTTTCCAGATCAAATATTGATATTTCAAATTGAATGCCCACGGTGGGGCTGGGCGTGTAGTGGCGAGAAGTCTCGACTCCCAAAGACAACGGTATAATGGAGAGATGGAGAAGGAGAGAGAGAGGGGGAGAGAGAGGGAGAGAGAGAGAGAGAGAGAGAGAGAGAGAGAGAGAGAGGTGGACATAAAATAGTGTGAAAAGAAACCTACAAAACCCAACCAACAATACATTTAATTTGTCCACCAACCGTCACGCTGGTTCGGAGGATTTCAGTCCCAAGGACCTGTCTTTGTCCACAGCACAGCCAGGGTTGCTGGCTCACTACTAACTCTAATTGCCCCACGGCCAAAGGCAGCCACTTTCAAACACAGCCATTCATCTTCCCCCGGAACAGGAAATGGTCTCCGGCCCTGATTCTTAATCAACCCCCACTACATGGGACAAGGTCACCAGGGAGTGCCTGATGCCTGACACACACACACACACACACACACACACACACACACACACACACACGAACGCTGGCTAACACATCCAGTCTCACACACACACACACACACACACAAATAAATAGCACACACGGGCGCTAACCAAGCAGTCAGTCCGCAGGTTCAATAGCAGCAGTGATATCGGCGTTCTCATTCTGAACCTGTGAAGTTGCTACGAAAAAAGAAAAGAAAAACTGCAATTGGATCACCCCCCCCCCCACACACACACACCCCTACTCCCGCTCCTCCCACTCCACACTTCTCCTTGTGGAGGACCTTTTGATCTCGGCTTTCAATCCATTCTATATCGCGTTGATGTTTCTCACACTCACTGCAGAGTATTATGACTTCAAGGCGGTAATAGTGAATCAATGTGGGCGTTACATAACGCCGCTAACTCTGACAGCTTTGCTCCCCACCCCAACTCCACCCTACCTCCACCCCCGCCCCAACTGAATTAGTCAGGGGACTCCCGTTGGCGTCGACGTCTAATGAGCACCAACAGAATTAGGCGGCAGGATTTACTCGCTTTTCAGAAAAGATGAAAGTTGAATCCCTATCACTAAACTGACTGAATTATTCAAAACGCACACCAGGGCCCTATAACCACGCTATTTGGTAAATGTGTGTAAGAAGACACGTTTAGGGATGCCCAGCCATTTCAATCTCACACACACACACACACGCACGCACACATGTGTATACACGCACGCACACACACACACACACACACACACGTGCACAGACGGACCGACACACACACACACACACACACAGGGTTCTCATCCTATTGCTTTGAGGTGCAACGTGTATCCTCTCTGCTGTGCGCCGGTTCTCCGCAGAGGAAACAGCGTGCTATATTTACACCCTGATGAAGGCGCCCAACTCATAGGGAGGTGGCGCCCGACTCATAGGGAGGTAAACAGAATACTTACAGCGTGTATGTATTACAGCATCAAAGCCTGTTCCCAAATGTTCTTCCCATTGACAAGCACATTCACACCCATACCGTACACAAAATAATCATGGGAGTAATCTTTCTTCACCTCTCAGACACACACACACACACACACACACATAAGAGACACACTTGCAAGGCAAGTACAGAAATACAGAAGATAGGTAACTGTGGGAATATGGTGTACCTCTTTACCCCTTGAACACACGATGTTTAAGTGAGTGTATGTGTGTGTGTGTGTGTGTGTGTGTGTGTGTGTGTGTGTACACCATGAAGCCCTCAACCCTTGCCACTTTGCTGATGATGTAAACATAGTCTCTGAGCCGTGCACGGTGAACCATTACAGCCATTAGCAGTGTAAGTCACAGGCTCAGTAAGAGCTTTTTTTCCTCTTGCCCTAAATTAAGCCTCATTCACTGTTTATTATGCAGCGCAGCACGGACCCTGCTGCTGTTAGTACCATTATGGTCTTACTGAAACATTGACTAACAAATCGGCGCAGGTTTTCACCTGGAGCTGTTCTGTGTGGCTGATGGAGATGGTGTCATCTGTGTTTGAAGTCTCATGGTTTTAAACATGAGAGTTTGGTGGTATTTGCATACCGGGTAGACAGCCCTGGCTGTTATTGTCCTGTCTAGCCTAACCGAAAGCATGGCATTAACACAGAGAGGGTTAAAGGTTTGATTCCCACTGGGGCCACTCCCATGCTATGGATGGATGGATGGGGGGGGGTTGAGAGGAGGTATTGCTAGACAAGTTTGATAAAATTGTCAGTCAAATGTATATTTTGAATTTCCTAATACATCTCCCTATGTAACATAATGGCATACAAATGATAAAAGACAAAAACATTATATGCTCCATAATACAATAAAAGACGATTAAAACAATATGCAATGATTTGTGATGTACATGTAAGACAATGATACACTTACATCATCCACATCATGACATATAATATTCAGTTACAGTTAACTTTCAGGTACATGTTTCCAATATTTATTGTCGAATGAATGCTGTCGTTTTTGTTTCATCATTGTTCCTCTCTAGTTTGTTGTGGGCGCTGTCTGAAGTTGTTCAGAAGTTTGCAGAGCGATAACTCAGCACAGTTTGAGTCAGAGGATCAGAGCACCTGCAGCATCTGCTTCTTTCCTACTGGTCAGGAAAACCTCCTGCTGGGAGCATGTGTGTGTCTAGTGTGTGTGTCTGCCTGTACAGGATATGTAGAACTGACGTTTGTGTATGTGTGTGTGGGCATGTGTGTGTGTGTGTGTGTGTGTGTGTGTGTGTGTGTTTTAGCCTCTTGGTGTATGAACACTTCCTGCTGTGTTGATGACAACTGATGGGACAGTGGGGTTTACACACACACACACACACACACACACACACACACACACACACACACATAATCCCGGCAGATCTATCAGATGTGTGTTGAGGAGTGGGGGGACATCCATTACAACCCCCCCCACCCCCACCCTCTCCCCCATGGTTTATAAAACCCTGGAGCAGCATGCTGGGCCTCACACACTGGGAGACAAACTGCCAACCCCCCCAGCATTTATGCACACACTCACACACACACACACACACACACATACACACGCTCACACACATAGAACCATAGACACAGTCTCTCTACTAACTGACCAGAACCAGAAACCAGAATGATAGACACAGTCTCTCTATTAATGGACCAGAACCACAGACACAGTCTCTCTATTAATGGACCAGAACCACAGACACAGTCTCTCTACTAATGGAACAGGAACCACAGACACAGTCTCTCTACTAATGGACCAGAACCACAGACACAGTCTCTCTATTAATGGACCAGAACCACAGACACAGTCTCTCTATTAATGGACCAGAACCACAGACACAGTCTCTCTACTAATGGAACAGGAACCACAGACACAGTCTCTCTACTAATGGACCAGAACCACAGACACAGTCTCTCTATTAATGGACCAGAACCACAGACACAGTCTCTCTATTAATGGACCAGAACCACAGACACAGTCTCTCTACTAATGGAACAGGAACGATAGACACAGTCTCTCTACTATCGGACCAGAATCATAGACACAGTCTCTCTACTATCGGACCAGAACCATAGACACAGTCTGTGGGGCCCACCGTGGTCAGCACCCTGAAAAATGCATGAAGTACATCAGGAGCGCATGTCGCATGGCAACTCCTGCAACAGAGGGTTCAAGCACACCTTGACAGTGGCACGATGAACATGTCACGTGAGCTAATGGTGGAAGGGGACCATCCTGCTGGCGTTTGTGTACTGTGTGTGTGTGTGTGTTTGTTCTAGTGTGTGTATGTGTTCATGGATGTGTGTGTCTAGTGTGTGTGAGTGTCTTCATATGTGTGTTCATGGGTGTGTGTGCGTGTGTTCGTGTGGGTGTGTGTGTATGTGTGTTCACGTGTGTATGTTCATATGAGTGTTTTGATGAGTGTGTGAGTGTGTGTGTTGTGACAGTTGTTATTCAGGTAAAGCATGCAAAATGTGATTGTTTTTCTGTGTGTGTGTGTGTGTGTGTACGTGTGCGTTGTGGTTGAGCCACACACACACACACACACACACACACACACACACACACACATAAACATCGCCATCAGTCAGCTGTCTCCTAATTGGACGCCCCACACAACTAACGGACATCCAGCATCCATCTCCCAGAATTCACTGGGAGGCCTTAGTAGAGAGAGATGAATGGAGACAAAGATAATGAGAAACAAGAGGAAGAAAGATAGAAAGGAAAGAAAGAAGCAAAAGACTGAAAGAAAGGAAGAAAAAATAAATGCATCAAGAAAGAAAGAAGAAAGCGAAGGAGACATTGAGGTAGGTAGAGAGAAAGAGAGAGACACAGAGTGACCGAGAGAGGGAAAGAAAGAAGGGATGAGGCAGAGAGAGATACAGAGAGAGATGTAGAGAGAGAAAGCGATATGTAGAGAGAGAGAGAGAGAGAGAGAGATACAGACAGAGAGAGATACAGAGAAAGAGAGAGAGAGAGAGAGAGAGAGAGAGAGAGAGATAACAATGGACAGAGTATACGGGGCCTCTGCCTGCCAGTTCCACTTTCACACAATTACAGCTGCTCTGACGGACGGCAGCGTAGGCGGCTCATCATAAAAACTAACTCAGTGAACAGGAAACACAGGAGTAGACACACACCTTACACACACCTTACACGCACACGCACACACACACACACACACACACAAACAAACACATGGATGCACAAAGGACCCACAAAGCAGGCCAAGCACAAGCACATTTATGACATCGTCGCCATCCAAAGCACAAAGGGTGTGTGTGAACGGCCGCGGACTCTTCCAACAAAAGGTTGAGCATAAATCTGTTGTAATTACGCAAGCCTGGATAGTAGGAAATTTCACAGAGAGCAGAATACATAAAAGAGGGGGATATGTCGCTGGTTAGTGGATCAGAGGGACACCACTGTAGGGAGGAAATGTACGACCTGTTGCTGTTTACCTATTCACTTCAAACTTCAAAGTAAATTTATTTTCCGGTCACATACATTCATTTTATTAATGGGGGGGGGGCAAAATACACCATATCATAAACACGTTACTGCGCCAAACAAAGCCCATGAATGCTATTATCATTTTCATTGCGCCATGCTAATTTATGCTAATTAATTATCATCCCCCTCCCACCCCACATTTGGACAAAAAGCCAATTAAAGGGCAAGTGGCTCACATCTTGTTTGCGTTCCCTGGGCGTGCGCCCGTTGCCGATGACGATGCAGGCAATTTCTTAAGCCAGATGATCATGCAAATCACTTCCAATCTACCTGCCACAGACGACTCCCCCAACGGTACAGCAGATCACAGCATCCCATTCTAATTGGACCAAAACATCTCTTGCTAATAGCGTGAGTTAATTGCGAGCGGGAAACATTACTCTCTTGTGATAAAGAGCCCCGCGTAAATAGACTATTCCCTGTGCAACTGCCGCACGCATGTTTGACGCTCACACGTGTTAAATGCATGCTTGGATTAGCTAAAAACCCTCTGAGTATGCTATCCTAGGGAGCTAAGATGCTAAGAAGCTAAACCTGTGAATAATTGCTTGGTTTCATGCTTCAAACTGCAATGTCGTTAATTTTCCCATCTCCAAAACTACATTTCCCATGAATATATTTCTTTGAACAATAGTATGTCACACATGAGGGATGATTGGACACAATTCCCACAAAATACTCGGGCTCAATTAACTCATGGGGAATTTGTTGCTTGTATGCATCCAAGTGAAGCGATGGAACGTTTTAATATGACCATGCAGTAGTTACCCTTGCAAAAAGTCAAAATAAAGAAAAGTTAGCAAGAAAAGTTATACTATACAATGTGTTCACCATGAAACGGCCCTTTTCGAACGGGACTCCTTCTTGCTTTCAAACTTTCTATCGTATGTTTGGTTTGTGCAGCATGTGGAACAACTCCTACTGCCCCAAAGGATTCGTCACAAGCCACAACAGCCTCTCTGTTATTTGTCTAGTGTCTCTTCACCAGTGAACGAGGCCTCTGAGAGTGTGCGTGCGAACGTGCGTGTGTCTATGCATGTGGGATGTGTGTACTTGCGGGTGTGCGTGTGTGTGTGTTTGTGAGTGTGTGACTATATGTGAGTGTGTGTCAAGGTATGTATGAGTGTGGCTGCGTGTGCATGCGTATGTGTATGCACACGTGGGTGTGTGTATGTCTAGTCATGTGTGTATGTGCTTGTATGTGTGGGCGCGGCGTGCGTGTTTATGGTTGTGTGTCCAGGCATTTGTTTGTGGGTGTCTAGGTGAGAGTGTATGTGTGTGTGTGTGTGTGTGTGTGTGTGTGTGTGTGTGTGTGTGTGTGCATGTGTCTCGGTGAGTGTGTGCTTAGGTATGTGTGTATGTCTAAGCGTGTGCGTGCATGTGCCTGCAATTATCCAGGTGAGTGTGCCCAGGTGTGTGTGTGTGTGTGTGTTTGGGTCTAGGCATGTGTGTGCATGTGCATGTACGTGTCCATGTGAGTGTGTACCCAGGTATGTGTGTGTGTGTGTGTGTGTGTGTGTGTGTGTGTGTGATTATGGTGATGTCCCCCGAGGCAGGCTGGTGTCCTGAGGGTGTCTGAGGTGAGGTGTGTAATGGCGTGACATCTCTGGATCAACAGGACCAGACCAGGGCAGCCAATCTCACGCTTAATTAATGACAGCTTCGTGCCCATGTACGGACACGCGCACACACATTTCACTACACCTGACCTTTTTTCAGGTCATCCCACCTTCAGCATCTCTCTCTCTCTTGCTCCCTCTCTCTCTCACACTCCCTCTCTCTCTCTTTTCTCCCTTTTTCCTCTTGCAATATGTCTGGCCATACTCTGTGACACACACACACACACACACACACACATACACACACATACACACACACATCTAAAAACACATACCTAGAAACACACACACAATCTAAAAACACATACCTAGACACACACACACACACACACAAACACACACCCACACCCAGCAGTGTGTTTGACATGGGGGCTCCTCTTCCCCCTGCACTACATCACTAACGATAGCTTAGACCCTGCTCTGCCGTTACAGATGAAGACCCCCAGAAGCACTGCCCCTGCCCACCCCCCCAGAGCCAACACACAGCCACAGGTCCTCTGCTTGTACCTCTCAAAACACGGCCATGCACCTGTCAACCCGAACCACACAGAAGTACTCCTAAAGGCCTAAGGGAAAGACAAAGAAAAACCAGAGGTAAATTCTGTCACGCGGATGGCAGTGAATCAAAGCTAGACCCCGCCGTGGGGAAACAAGGAGGGAGTGGGAAGTACTTATGTATCAGAAGAACCAGAACCAGCAGCTGTAGACAAATACAGAGAAATATGGTGGCAGAAAAAACTGGAATATGGTTGAATTTAGTGCAAAAAACTGAAATAACAAATGCCATGGTTGAGTTGAGTTAGAAAGGTTAAGTTAGAAAAGTTAAGTTAGAAAAGTAGGGAAAGTTGTTGGCCTAACCCCCACATATTGGATCAACGATGAGAGTTTGGTTGGTTGGTTATTTCACCTTGGAAAGGACATCGCCCGTTGTCTATGAAATATCTTCCATAATAACCCTGTTTCCTTGACATCACTTTAATATTAATAGCTTTTGACACTAAGTGACATTTTCTCATTCTTGTCAGTATTTTCTTATTTTGTGATATTTTATCTGTTGTGACCTTTTCAGAAACGCTGGAGACTGTGGTGTAATATGGTGAAGATGATGGTGAAGATATGTGCTGGGTCACGGTCATCAGAGAACGCTCATGTCACAAATCTGAGATAAGGGTTAGGGTGAGAGACAGCTCGACAACCAGACAACTTACGCAGGCTTGATGTTGTAATTGTTAATGGGAACACACTGTGTATGTGTGTGTGTGTGCACCTGTCTATGTGTGTCTAGGTGTGTGTGTTTAAGAAAGGCAGCTTATTGTACTTCCATACAATCCATAAACATCCATACCACAGGGGGCTCATATCATCAACACACAGACGCCAATCAGCTTTTAAAGTGACAAGCTTGACAACAATAGTTCCTGTCTCTCTCCCCCTCCCACCCCAGCCTAAGCAATCCCATCCCGGACCAGGATAGCCCTTAGGGAGAGTTATGGTTTTAATATGAACACTGAGTGGCTCAATTTGTCCTCCAAGTGTCAAAGGAGTGCTTGGCTTGATTACTTTCTTGGCACTCTGGTGATATTCATTGGCTTAGAGTCAGAGCACATTGGCGAGAGCGAGAGCGACAGAGAAAGAGAGAGAGAGAGAGAGAGAGAGAGAGAGAGTGGTCAATATGAAGCAGTATTTTATTCAATCCACTTTTACAAGTGAATTCCAGAATCTGGAAGGCCAATTAAGAGGAAAGAATCACCTCTTCACCAAGACCGCAACCACCAATCCTCAAAAACAAAGATTAGAGGTACCATGCCAGTAAAGGTCAAGGTCAAATAATTGTATATTTCTTATATTATACGTATTATAATGCAAATGACTACATTACATAAGTCAGAATAGAGACTATTTGGTCGTATTAGTTGTTCGACCTTTAAGAACCTATTAGAAATTTGACCTTTAAGAACTTTTATTTTTGGATCATTGCACATCCTCCTACACCTCCCAACCCTCCCTCAGCATCCCCCCCCTCCCCCATGTAACCCACCCCCTCCGGAGGTAAAAAATGAACACCTATCACCAGTCAGAGGTGGATAGATTTCACCATTTGTCAAGTAAAATAAATCAGGTTTCCATATTAAAACAATTTGCTTGGCCCGTAGATAACTCCACCCCTTATCTCTTTCTCCACCCTCCACCCCTCTCCCCATATCAAACACCACGCCCCCACCCGATGGCCAAGCCCTTACCTGGATGGTGGGCGGTGAGCGCTGCTTTCGAGTGGTGGTGGTGGAGAGGGTGGTGGTGGTCTCGATGAAGGTGGTGGACATCTCGGGGGGCACGGAGGTGGTGGTGCGAGCGGCCCCGCGGCTGGCCGGCACGTCGCCCACCAGCCGCACGCTGCCGTTCACCTTGATGTTGGCGTGGGCCTCCGCCGCCATGTTGAGCACCTTGAGGCCGTTGTAGTACAGGCCCGACAGCTGGCCCTGGTAGGGCCGCTTGCGGTCGTTGCCGCCGATGGAGATGGTGGCCTGGGTGTTGAAGATGGTCAGCTGACGGCCTGGTGCAGGATGGAGGTAGGAGGTAGGCAAGGGGAGGGAAGAGGGGTAACGGTTAACACTTGCCCTTCGATGGAGGAAACCCATATCTGCTGTTTAGTTTGTGCTTTGCTGTTCTATGAAAGTAGGCGACTGTTGCAGTCATTAGTGAGGCTGGACTGGCCTTGGATACTAGCTGCTGATTGCTGTCTGGTCTGATGAATGGGCTGTCCAATTGAAACACACATGCTTGATATCGCCAAAGGTTACTAAGTTAAAAAATAAATTAATAATAAAGCATAAATAAAATAACCACATCTAACATAGTGCAAATGCAGAAGATGGAGGGCTTACTTTTATAAGCCTATTAAAATGGTTGCTTGATTTTGCTCAAAACAAGCTAGCAAAGAAAGCATTCATGCTCCCCTGGTAGTTTGCGCATCCCACCAATTATCTAATTATGTGGAGTTGGGTTTAGTTTAGACTAGTTTTTCTTGTTTTTACCCCTGCTGGTATGTTTTGACTATATCCCTCAGACTTCCTCAGCCAATAATTGATCCACAGAAGAGGAAGATATGTACATTTGAGATGATTTCTTCTTATTGAATGAGCTAAGCAATGCGTGTCCATCCCATCTTGTTAGCGAGTTAGCTTGTATTTTCGTATTCTTTTAGGTCAGGTGAGACGAGGCTTTCTGGCTGATAACCCAGGGCTTCTCTCTAGCTATGCTTCTATGTTTATGAAATATCCTTTTTATTCCACTTCTGCCACAGGAGCCTTTTTAATACCATAAACACTGAATAGATTTGTTTTTAAGGTTCAAAATGAAGAAATTCTGAGTAATAAATTGGAAAGACAAAAATGTGCTAACGGTACTGCTAGTGGTACAAGCGATTGGTGGGAAAATTGTGTTTAAATTAAAAAACAAGCGTGCATTAAGAGCACTACAAGATGCAGCTTTGGGATATTTCAAGGATATATGATGGTAAACAAATTGTGTGTTTTCTGGTTTTAGATAGATTTTTAAAGGGGGGGGGGGTTCTTTTCCATCCTAATATTCTCCGGACAAAACTGTGGCTGAAAAATTCATAAATATGTATACAAGGCATTGGCATATTATGATAAAGAGTCAGCAATACACATTAAACACGTGTCACAGTAAATTTCATTAGGGAAGGGCTAAATATTATAGGGTGTGGAACACATCTCATGCATTAGTTATGCAATGAGAACACACAAATCAAACTGTGGCAATGGGAGGAAAAATCATAATTAGAAATCTAATTTCTATGAAATACTCACACACACATACACACTATTGGTTTGTTAGACGTGCCACATTAACACAATTACAAAAAGAAATACGGAGCATGAAATGACAGCGACAAGACGTTCGTATCACAAACAAGAAAATGAAACAGCATGTGGAGTCACGCATGCAGCAATAATGGGATTTATTTTCCCACACCGGTTTGTGTTTTAGCAAATGTTAAAGGGACTTTATAATCGGGTTTAGACGTTTAAAAGCGATGACCTTTAAATGCATTTTAAGTGCGATATTAGGTTTATGTGACTCATTTTTATTATGGGATAGAAAAATAGAAGCAGATGGATAGAGTGTTGCATCCAATCCCTGTATCCAATCCTGGAGCAAAAACCATTTGCAAGTAGACGCACAGGGCCGTACACCGCTCTCGAATGGCACACACTACCCCGGGAGTGGTGAAATCCATTTCAGCTGCCATTTCACTATCGAAAATGGTCCTAATTAGGTCTCTTTGCGAGTGACAAAGAGAGGTGTCATTTTTTGGGGGAGGTGTAATGTGTA
>JACYXH010000249.1:7332648-7350148 GCA_026745465.1 Lota lota
ATTTTAGGTGGCACATTTGCAAGCTTTGGCTTTCAGTGACAAGCAATCCACCCACAAACTACCCCCCCCCCCCGCCCCCCCCCCACCACCACCACTAGGGTCCTTTAGGTACGCCCCCAATCCGGTAACTGTTTATTGAACCGGGTGAGAGCCCCTGAAAGCGGTCGCTGGCCTTCAAGTTAAGTATCGCAGAGTGTGAGAATTCAGTCGATGAGTCTGCACCCTAACCTGTAATTACTCAGAAGATGACAACGCCTCGACAATGGGTATGTCGGGGGGGGGGGGGGGGGGGGTGGGGCGGTGGTAGTAGGTGGGGGATGGGAGGGAAGAAAAGAAAATCAATCACTTTTGAATTACTATCACCGAGTGTTCTGCAAATTACCTGCACAGAAGAGAAAAAAGAATAAATTACCAAGTGTAGCCCCCCCGCCCCACCCCCCACCCCACCCCACACTTCTCCTTTTACAATAGAGCCCCGAGCCTCTATCCCCTCACTCCGAATGGAACAAAACTCAATGGAAGCACTTGGGAGATATCTCCAGGCAAGAAGGAGAACAAGCGCAAATGTCTTTATGTTGTGTGTCGAACAGGAACCCTCAACATCCACTTATAAGTGATTTCTTTGTTCATAACGCAGACGCTTGGGTCCGACATTGCAAATAGCCTATTATAGTGAATTTGCTATTGATACAAAGCTTGGTGTAAAAGATTGGCGGGATTAGTGGCATTATGTTGAATACTTGAGAATGTAAATTTGTAATTACGTTCACATTTTTCACACACTTATTTAATGTAGGTATAAAAGGCAGTACTTAGGAAAGCACCGAAGAGTAGGCGTATCTCAAGTAGGCCTATTTCTGGTTTTCTTCTTCTCTCAACGTTATTAGTCTACGGCCGGGACATCGTTATGAAACCTGTCCAACTTTGTTTGGTCAGAAGAAACGTGAAAGACAGCCGAGGGCAACAGAGAGAGCCTGAGAGACAGAACGGATTAAAATCACCTGCACTCCCATTGAACCCCCGACAACCATGTGTGTGTCAGACCAGACCAGGCTACAGGATGACGTTTGGCCAAGCCTTGGTATGAATGTATAGTATGTACAGTTACAACCCGACACGTGACTTTTACTTTAAAGGTCTGCAATGGATAAAAGGGGGGCCACCGCCTTGCCCTTGGATCACGCCATTAAGGAGCAGGTAGGGGGTTAGAGGCATCTTGATTTCTTGTAGGCTGTAGACACCCTAACCACTACACTATTAAAATGCTCCATGACTTTGATTTTAAAAAAAGCGAGACTACACCATCCTGTCCCCCAGTAGTCAATTCAATTTTATAATTTTCCGTGTTCGGAAAAAAGTCAGAAGAAACGCCTTGATGCCAAATGGCTGCAGAACAACGTGGCGCTGTCACGTTGGCATCGATACGAGGCGCTTTAGACGGTTAGAGGCAGTGAATGGTGAATGGTCTGAGCAGGGCTGGGATCCCACCTCGACCTGACCTGGGGGTAAGAGGGGTCTGCAGAGAGGAGAGAGCATATCCGAATGCTTAGAAAACCCTTGCTGTGTGGATGCTTATCAACCACATGCGGACCTTTGATAAGGAAATGTTCTGGACACCGTTTGCTCATGTCAGTGTTTATTTTAATTTGTATGTGTCAATATTGAATCTATATAAATAGTATTACAATGGATGGTTAGTCAAATGGCTTCCTCTTTCTGGAAGATATACATGATTTAACACTAAGCAGAACAAGAGAGCTACTGTAAGGCTATTGGTGCTATTCCGGGTGGGTGGGGGTGGGGGAGGGGAGCAATATTTGTTGTTTGTTATTGTTTCTTCCAGAAAATATTTAGACATATATATATATATATATCTTTAAAGAAAGTGACTTTGTTATATTTTCTTCCAGAAATGTTTTCAACATTAAAAAATATATAAAAGGGTTATAAATAAAATAAAGTGACATATGTCATTAATATTTAGTATATTCTAAGCTATTCATGATTTTGCAAGTTTAACATGGCCCCTATTTCTCACTAGGGGCCATGTTGTTCTCACAATATTCAAAGCTTACTATCCCACACATGGAACCTTCTGGTCAATTCTGGTTGTATAAACCGTAGACCTAGCTTGTTGTCTCCACTCATTGGTCTCGCTTCACTTGGCAAAAAGACAGTTGGGGACAAAAGAGCCCAAAAAACAAAACAACAGCAGCTTGGCAAAAATGAGGGAACACAGATATCAAAGTACAGGACGTCGAGCCTAGGTTTAATGGGGCGTGTTGCAGAGGAACAAAATGATTTCTCCTGTAGCTGGCCCTCCCCCACCCCAAACCTCCCCCATAGTCTGTATGGCCGTCTGTCTCTCCTGCACCTGGCTAGCCGAGCGCAGCACGATGCACGCTCCAAGCGGACCGACCGGACTCGTCGGGAGATTCAAAAATGGAGCCGGCTGTGTTTGATGACCTTATTTGTATTCAACCACTGTCTCCGCTTGTGCTGACCTGGGAGAGAAAGATACCGCCTTAATCTGGCTAGGAGGCCTCCTACTCTCTTTCTCTCTCTCTCCAACCCTCCCTCCCTCCTTCATCACTCCTACCCACCCTCTGTGTTATATATTTATTTTAGTTTTTTTTCTTCCTTCCCTCTGCTTGTTCACCAAACGAAACTTTTCAGCTGTGGGATTTCGATCCCTCCCTTCTGTTGCTAGCTGGCCAGGTGTCGTGTGGATATCGCCATTTACCAGGTAAACAGATAGAACAGCCAGGCCGAGCGTCCATCTGTTTAGCTGGTAAATAGTGAGCAAGGTCGGGGTGGGAGATATGACAAGGACTTTTACAGTTGCAAAATAATAAGCCTTCTACTTTTGTTTTGGCCGAAGTTTTATCATGCTTAAGATTAAAAACAATTATGTTATCCAAACAAGTTATTTATGAAAAGCGACGTCTGCTATCCTCGAAGAAAGTAGACGTTAGCTTCGTTTACTTCAATAATGAATTTTGAAAACCAGCTGATGTCCAGTTCTAACATAACATCTCAAACAGTTAGCATTCCTTCAAAGCAAAAAAAAAAAAAAGGTCAAAGGTTACAAGGTTGACGATTAAATACGGTTAAGGTTCAGGGTGGCAGGGCAGTACCTGAGGGGAAGTGCTCGTTGATTGGCCAGTTGTCCACCTGTAGGGTGGCGTTCCCTCCGTTCCTGGTGAACCGCACCAGATGGTATTTTCCGTCATTTATTGCCGTAGAGGTCTCCTTCACGCTAATGTCCACCGTCCCGATGTTGAATGTCACGCCGAGTTTTCCTTGCTCCTGTGAAAAAATGTGTAAAAATGTGTATCCATAAATATACATCAATATAAATGTACAAGTTCAAATTGTACACAACACCCACCCCTCATTTATTAAATTCAGCTCCACACAAAGTCTATGGTTCAACAGCACTTGAATATATTGACTGACAGGAGGAGAACTTGAGCTGATATTTATGGAAAACCATTGAAACATCTGAAGAATGCTATGTGGCCAATTCTAGCTAGCTATGGCTCCTTTTACATAATAGGTGAATAATAATAATAATAGCGCTCATAAGCTACACGGGGAGATAAGAACTCGGCTACAGCTAGTACGTCTTAGCCATGCTGTTAGATGCCTGTCAATGGAACAGAGACAGGCATGCTATCCACTCTCATACAAATAGCATGAAGGTCATAAGAATTTGCTTTTATTTGTACCACTCAACAAAGCCACAGTGAAGCTAGCAACTAAATAAGTCACACCATCTCTCCCCCTCTTTGACTACACTCCCATGCGCGCACCCACCTACCAATGATTGTGTTTTTATAGACATGTAGGCATTACAAGGAAATTATTTTAGCGTCCAGGCATATGGTTGTACAAGTACCGCATGAAGAAGGATGCGGGAACCTTTGTTTTGTTTTTTTACATCTCGGTCTTGAGGGAATTTCGTCAGTGTGATTACATCGCTCAACGTGTTTCTTCAAACATGTAGCAGGGTAATTTTAAACATGTAGGCCTAGCTAGTGGATTACTAAGGGGCTAGGGGAGGGACGTGATTAATTGATCAGCTAAGGGAATGTACTTCAACAGCCTCTGGGAGAGAGTAGCGTTTGCCATCGTGTGAAGTCATGTTACGTGAACATATTACGGATATATCCAGCGCCTTTATAGCCTCACCGTGTTGCTGCTCCACAACAACCTGTTTGCTGAGAAGCGGTTGGAGTTCATACTAGCCCCAATAGCAAAAGAAATTGACAAAGAAAAAAAAAAGATCTTTTTTATTGTGATTGTTTCAAAGTTTGTTTCAAGAACACATCCTTGGCAGGAAACAGCCCTAGGACCCTATTCATCCTTCTGAACTAGAGGTCTGTTTACCAGTAGCATTAGAGCATTACTTGCTCACTCTCTCTCTCTCTCTTGCTCCCTCTCTCTCTCTTGCACAGATAAATACTATATTCACCTTTTGTTGGAAAGCAGAGTTGTACCACAAGGACACTAATCTGCCGTTTGAAAACGACAGAGCGTTGAAAACAAAGCATTTACTGACTACTGATTTCTGAAGCATTCCTTGCTGAGCCCTGTTGAACTTATATTTTCACATTCAAATATTCGTCTATTCATTAAAAATAAAAGAATAATAAAAAGGTATTAGTATAGTATTTAGTATAAATAATGATGCCTGGCTTGAGACGGCTGGATGGCCACAGGCCAATGTTTGGATGTGCGCTGGGGGGAGATGCATGTGTCCTTGTGTGCATGTATAGAAGGAGAACGCTGGCGAGAGATTGAGAAACAAAGAGTAAGCGAGTCAGAGAGAGAGAGAGAGAGAGAGCGAGAGAGAGAGAGAGAGAGAGACTCAAGTAAGGAAAAAAAACAAAGCACACACAAAAGTTGACTTTGGGTGACTGAATACGATAGATTTAGCGTTCAAGTAATAAGCGCCTGCGTTCGGAAAAACAAGATAATGCCGGAGCACTTTGGTCCCCCTGACAAATAACGGGAGCCTTCGCCGGTAAATAGACGAAAAAACAACACAAAAACTGACTAAAAGCAGCTCCACACGCACAGAGGAAACAACAAATAGAGTGACACATCTGCGCCGGTACATCCAGTGTGACCTTCAGGGACGCTGGCCGGCCGGTGGTCCTGAGTGGACACATCAATCAGTCACATCACTGACCCACTAATACCTGCAAACAAAGACCGATCGCCTGCCCCTCCCCCCCACACCACCACCACTGGTACAGACTAAAGTAGACACACACACACACACACACACACACACACACACACAGTTACACACACATACACACACGCAGTTACATACACAAACACACACACACGCACACACACACACATAGTTACAAAGACTTGTTACTGTGACTCCAGTCTCTCCTCCTCTATCTTGCTATCTCTTCTTTCTCCCTTTCTGTCTTCTTCCTCTCTCTCTTTCTCTCTCACCCTCCCTCTCCTTTCTTTCCCTTTCTTTCAGCTGCTCTAACTCCCCCTCGCGCTCTCTCTCACGTTCTTGTTATCTCACGCTTCTTCCATTTTCTCTCGTTGCCCCATCTCTCTATCCCCACCATCCCTCTCTCGTCCTCTCAATCTCTACCCCCTCCCTTACACTCCCTCTCTGTCTCTGTCCCTCACCCTCTCTCTCCCCTTGCTGTTCCTCTCTGTATCTATCTCTCGCAACCCCCCTCTCCCATAGCTCTCCCTGTCTCTCTCCCCGCGGTCTCCCTCCTTGTCTCTATCTCTCTCACCCCCTTGGTCTCTCTCTCATCCCCTCCCTCCTCCTCTCTGTCTCTATCTCTCTCACCCCTCTCTCTCCCTCTCTGTCTCTATCTCTCTCACCTCTCTCTCCCTCTCTGTCTCTATCCCTCACCCTCTCTCTCCCATTGCTGTGCCTCTCTGTCTCTATCTCTCACGCTCCCCTCTCACCCCCTCTCTCTCCCTCTCTGTCTCTATCTCGCTCGTCCTCTGCGTTATCACTAATGTCCAACTGCCCCCCCCTCATGTCCCCACCTCCCACCTGGCTGCCCGCGACGCCACTGCTGCACGCTTTGATTGACAGATCCAATTACGTTTTTCATTGGCCTGTCGCCGGTGAGGCGGGAAGGCACTTCATTGTCTTTTGAGAAAAAAAAAAAGGCTATTGTTCTCTTAGTGGAAAAGATGATGGCCGACGGTGTGGACGTAAACAAATGATGTGAAGAGAATCGCTTTTCCTGCACACACACACACACACACACACACACAGATGCAAGCACGCAGTCACTCACTCTCACACTCAGATTCTAACTCCCACACAAACGCCTTTACACACATGCATGCAGGCAAGCACTCACACACATGCATCAAAGCACGCACTCATTCACTCTCACACATATGCACGTACACACTTGTATGCAAGTGCTCACTCAGACACGCAGGCAATAGTAACTCGCACACATGAACGTGTGCACACACACACACGCACACACTTGCTCAAAAACTCTCATGTACAAGCAAGCAAACACCCACATACATTCACGCTGGCAGTTACTCACAAACATGCGGGCGCAAACATACACACACACACACACACACACACCTAGACACCTTCAATTACTCATTACGTGTACTTTCCTTAAAAGGGTTTTAAGTTTTAATGGCCACCCTAATCCACCTAGACCACTACCACTACCACTACCTGTCAAATTATAGCTGCTAATGCTGTTGTTTGTTCTTGTGTACAGCACCAAGTTCCAACAGAGCCAACAGCGCACACACACACCGACAATGGCACACACATACTGTCGCTATCGTTCAAATGCAGTAACTAAGGGAGATAAAATAACACAAGTACACACATACACACACGCGCGCGCGCACACACACACACACACACACACACACACACACACACACGTCCTGGCACACATATACACACACATGCTGGCACGCACACACAAACACACACACACACACACACCACCTACCCCCTGCCAATACTTCACGGGGAGGTCCTGCTGTTCTCACCTGACACGTCATACACACACATAGACTCACGTCACTTTCACACACACACAGAAACACACACACATGCCGCACACAAACTGACACCAGCAATCAGCGCTCCAATCCAATTCAGGCACCGATCGATGCCTCCAACACGCTGAGTGCCCGGGGTGAGCGAGGGAGACAGAGAGCAAGAGAGAGAGCGAGAGCGAGAGAGAGAGAGAGAGAGAGAGAGAGAGAGAGAGAGAGAGAGGGACAGGGAGAGAAAGATCTATATATATATATATAGAGAGAGAGAGAGAGAAAGAGAGAGGGAGAGAGAGAAAGAGAGAGAAAAATATAGAGGGAGAGGGAGAGAGAGAAGGGATCACTCAAAAGTAGCGGTGTAGAAGGCTAGCCAATCCTAGCGATCAGCCAATCCCAGCCTACCTGTCCAGACAACGACTGTAAGGGCAGCAGCAGGAGGGGGGGGGGGGGGGGGGGGGGGGGGGGGGGGGGGGGGGGGGGGGGGGGGGGGGGGGGGGGCTGTGTCACAATAGACCTCATCCACCCCACCCCTCGCCCCCCCTCCCCCCTCCTGAATCGCTGAATGGCCATTTGGCAAACACTCCTGGAGCAACACATCCCAGGTTGTTACATGCATGGAAGGGCTGGTGTGCAGTCGGGGGCAGGTGGAATTAGTCATTCGCACCCTGTATTTAGCTATAAGGGTTATGGACTTGGCTTAGAAAGAACATTGGATTAGAGAAGGTTTCATGTTTGGGGTAAACGAATATGATTTGAAGTGCTGAGACAGCTAACACACTTAAAACATATCCCCTTTAAGGTCACAGGAAGTTTCTTCATTTATTTTAAAAGGGGAAGAGTTATTCTTTGCCCAACGCCCCCCCCCCCCCCCCCCCACCAACACACACACACACACATAAGGGATTGCATTGCAACAGAGCCTTGATTGAAACCGGGCCCGGCTACAGAGGGGAGTCGGACGAGTAACGGAACGACTCCGGGAGGATCTATATCGGGTCTCAGAGGGAAGCGGGAACATGATCTGATATCAAACTTGTGAACACGTCCCTTGGTGGGAGTTAGGTTTACATACGTCCCCCCCTACTACCCCCAACCCTGCCTCTCCAACCTCCACCCCAACCCCCAACCTCCATCCTATCTCCCCAACCACCATCCACCTCCATCCCCCCCTTTTCAACCGTCATCAGCGCCCGAGTTAGCTTTCGTGGTCGGGACGGTCGCTAGTCGACAGTGGATTGTGGAGGAAGCCGGTGGGGGTGGGGGTGGGGGTGGGGGAGCTAGAATCAATAGGTTGGCAGAAGGAAGAAGAGGGGAAATCGAGGGAGCGACGCGAGTGAATTGATGCTCCTGGCCTTCAACCATGCCCGAGTCATTTATTCTTGGTAATTGACAGCGATAACTCACGCGGACCAGGGGACGCGATGGTGCGTGGCTTCTTGTCTACGTCATGGTCCACAGGTTTTTTTGCTCAAGGGGTTGAGGAATGTTCCGTTGTTTGATTGAAAGATGCTAGCTGTGGGTGACTTGTTACCACCACGCAGCCTTTGGGTTAATGATTCATTTCGCTGTGTAACTGATGTATGAATTATTTAACATCGGGGACGAACCGACGAGGGAACCTGATGTAGGTTCCCACCTGACGTAGGTTTGAAGCGGCAACATTGTGTTATATTCTTGAAATCGTGTATGTTGCGAGCCTCAATAATTAAGCATTTTAGAAAATCGGCTTTAGAAAAATGGCTTGAATTTATACAGCCGACACTCCAGCTTTCTTAAATCTTCTTAAAACATTCAGAGCTCACAATACAGCAGTGGGTAGATATAGTTAATGACATTTATGTTATTTGAAAGATTTATTTTGCTTCGTCTTCAAAATAATTCAATTCAATTCAATTCTGGCCCAACTGAGTCAAATATGTAAGACCCTTAACAGTACGTTTTTGTGGAGGTCTCGAATGAATGACCCTATAATATTTATATTCTAGCAAACCTTTTTGTCTTTTATTTTATTTTCTCTCAAGTCCCCATCTGACATACTTTTCACCGCCCTTGTTTGCACACTTGACCTCTCCGTAAATGTAAGCTAGTTCATAAATTGTGTAAGCTCTTAAATCTCCGTAAACTCTTTAATTGTGAAAAATGTGTGTACGGCAGAAGAAATAAAACTTATTTTGTCCTGATATATTTTCATGTAATATAAATTGCTGTCCCAAAATAAAAATAAAGAATAAAATAAAAAAACATTCCAAGCTGTGGAACATATTCATCCTTGCACCTAATGAAGTCATCCTGGCACCATCCTACATGAAACAAACTACTCAACTCTTCTTCTCTGGACGTGGGCTCCACAACCGTTATTTATAGACTCAGATAAATCAAAGACTCCCACAAATAGAAATAAACGACCAGGATTATGATGCAAATTCAGAACCTTGTATTCTCTCAATTCCACCATGTATATATATCTCAAACTATCGACTGATCACCACATTTAAAGTTGATGGTACTTATTGGAAAGAAGAGCCACCACTGAAAACAAAGATCGTATCTGAATAAAGACATGTACACGAAACACTTTGTCTCATACAGAAGAAGTATCTTGGTCATGCAGAGGCTAGAGTCATTTTGGGAACGATGATACAGGAAGTTTTCCTCTCTACGTAACAAGGAACACCACCACCAACACGGCAGCACTTAATGGCAGAGCGTCTTTGAGTTTTAAATAAAGTAAGGGCTTGTCGTCCATCCTCTCTATTTTAGATATCGCGTCAGCGCGGCCATACGGACGGACAACCCGTGACACATCCGCCCTTAATGCACCGTTCCCATAAACATTCCCCCTCCTTTCTAAAGAAACCCTGTGAAACCCCATGAATCATTAATTCACTCAAACGTTCATTTAAAACATTCATCATGGGGGTGCTGAGGTTGGGCGCCCAGAGAGAGAGAAAGAGAGAGAGAGAGAGACAGAGGGAGACAGAGAGAGAGAGAGAGAGAGAGAGAGAGAGAGAGAGAGAGAGAGAGAGAGAGAGAGAGAGAGAGAGAGACTGTGTGGGTGGAGACAGGCGGCATGGGCACAAAAGACCCGTCGCTGCTGAAATATTGATCGGTCTAAGAGGAACCCAGAGGCCCTGTTCCCTCGATCATCACACCTGAGAGAACCTGGGCAGAGCGAGGGCTTCATCAAACAGACAGGAACAAAATGGCTACCTCCGCCTTCGCTTTACTTAGCGCAGCCCTGGGTAATTGCTTAGGTAATGCTGCGGAGTCCATTAGCCGGTTGGTTTTAATGCTTGCCGAGTGCCGATCGTTGTT
This sequence comes from Lota lota, assembly GCA_026745465.1. Lineage (NCBI taxonomy): Eukaryota > Metazoa > Chordata > Actinopteri > Gadiformes > Lotidae > Lota > Lota lota. The sequence continues at coordinate 7,343,008 of JACYXH010000249.1, forward strand.
AGCCTGTCCCCCGCGCTGCGGACAGAAACAAGGAAAAGAGAAAAACGAAGAACGAAGCCATTGCATTTTTAATAACCATGGCAGGCAGCGGCGTTACTGCGGCTAAGGGTAAATGGGTTTGACTTCTGCGCCAGGGCTCAATGTCAAACTCCATGCCCCATGCTTTGATCCTGCACCGCAGAATATGAATCGTGCCGGGTCAGCCTTATTAATTATTTACGCTGCCTCTTTCTCCATTTCCTGTTTGTCCTCGCTCTGTGGCTGTAACCTGTCCTGATGCTAATGGCGGACGTTATACACGGGGGAAACATTTATCAATGCTACCACAGAGTGCCCCTGCCCCACCCGCCCCCACCTGCCCATCCACCCCTTTCCTTTGGTTATTTTGGTGCTATCACTTTCAGCCTCTGTTCATAATGAGAGACAGTGCAGTGATGTTACTCTTCAGCCTTCAGACTAACTTTGTGTGTTCATATGGTCGGATTGTCACACGCAGAAGGCTGAGTCTGTCACTTAACGCTTCATTAATGGCATTGTAAATCTTTCCACACATGCCTTAACGTGAGCAGCATTTCTCATTAAGAGGGAATATACCTGGATACTGATGTATCCAGGTGAACGTTGATTAACTCTAACAATGCAGCACAAAAGACACGATCGTAAAGCGAGAGGGGACTATTTAGGCTTCTTAGCGACATTAATTAAAGCTCCAAAATAAACAAACTGCGGTGACACAATGCTGTTGTCAGTGCACCGTCAGACCAGATCGCAAAAGATAATCAGCGCTTGTCTTTTAACTCGATGACGTTCAACCGCTTTAAGTTAAGATATGGCGGGAGCAATTATAACACAAACTGCATAATTAGCCGTCCATGCCAACGCAGGAGAGCGTGGGAACAGAAGCAGCGAGGACGGAGGTGGTAGACGGCTCGACCCGGCGGTGCAGCGGTTTATTAGCTTCAGCACGACATCCATACTGCACATACAGCCTGGTCCATACTGACAACCTGAAGACACGATGGTGCTGAGGAGGGGGCGTGCAGGGTGTACAGACATGCACACACACACACACACACACACATCCACATGCACACAGACATAGACACACAGACACACACGCGGGCACAGACACACACACACACACACACGCATGCACACATGTTCACACACACACACATAAAACAATAACTCATGCCCAATCACTTTGTGCATGCAGACACACCCACAGTTATACACACTCACTAACTAACACATTCACTAACTTACATGGGTACACCTGCACACCCGCAAGCTCTTTACCCAGCAATGCTGCACTTAATAATCCTGAAGAGAAGCTAACATTGAGGTAAAACGCTGTATACAACAGCTGTGTATAACATCTGTTTGGGAGTCTCTAAAGACTATCACACACACCTTGCCGATTTCTTAAGGTGTGCATGGTTTCCACTTAAAGTCATCTCCTCTACTCCCTGTGGACATAAGCGGCCTTACAAGGTGGGGGGACGCGCTGAAGGGGTGTCTTGTTTAAAAAAGAAAATGAAAAGAATAATGAAGAATAGAGGGAGGGTGAAAATGGGATAGGATTTGTGCTTGTTGGAATATAAGGTGGTGAAAAGTCCATTAGGGACCGGCCTAATGGAATTGAAACAGCTTGGCGATCAAATTAGAATCTGTTGGGCAGATATTTAATTTAATGTGCTCGTGAATTGGAGGGTTCTTATTTTAATTTTATTTTTTTTGGTGGAGGAATGAAACCGTGCGACCATAAATCAAAGTGGAACGCAATTCATGGCATTTCTTGCCTTTAAATCTTTCCTCAAACAAGGTGGAACAAAATGTAGGTGTGTAATCTGTGCGATGTGAAGCAACAACAACAAAAAAAGCTCATGGCCGCACTCATGCACACGACTGGACGTGAAGCTGCGCTATGTACAGCTTACTTAATAAAACCACGACATTAACTTCATACAGAAGCGAGGAATCGTTCGGTGGACATGAAGAAATGGGAGAAATTGAAATAAAGGCAGGGTTGAATGTCAAGCAAATTAAACAGATTTGTGTGACGGGGGCTGTTGTGCCTTGAACAGACTGCGTTTGTCTGAGGTGCCGCCCCCTCTCTGTTTTTCTCAACCCTCACCGCGGATCTCCCCGGCGACGCGCAACACATGACAATTCACCACAATTAATAAGGACGGAGTTAAGGAAAAAATAATAATATTCTGGAAACAAAGAGACAAAACTGTGATTCCTTTCGGGCTATTTTTGCACACACGGACACGCCATCGTACATTCATTTTTAGGTCGTTGTTTTTTTGCTTTTGTGTATTTATTTAACACACACACACACACACACACACACCGTGTGTTATGTTCTAAGTCGACGACCCATGCCTTGTCATTATGACCGTGTCATACTGCACATCTGAGCATGAAACGCACTTTGGAGTTCATTTGGAGCAGAGTTTCGTGTGCTCCGACCTCAAGTGGGGACGAGTTGGGGAGGAACCTACGTGCGTTGCGGCAGCCAGACTTTTAGGAATATAATGGAACGGACGCCGCGGTTCACTGGTCCTGTTGCCGCCAGCACTCACACAACTGCCAGCTGCTCGGATCTTCATGCCTTTGAACATCAAGCAACGCCACTCTCCGAGAGAGAGAGGTAGGGAGAGAGTGAGAGAGAGATAGGTAGAGATAGGTAGAGAGAGAAGCGAGATAGCGGGAGAGACAGAGAGGGGTAGAGAGGTAGAGAGAGAGAGAGAGAGAGAGAGAGAGAGAGAGAGAGAGAGAGAGAGAGAGAGAGAGAGAGAGAGAGAGAGAGAGAGAGAGAGTCTGTGGTTTCTATCCATCTGCTTATATACATATTGCATTCTGGGCACAGTAGTAGACAGACGGGCTTACAAATATAAACATAACAACACTGATAAATAGTCCTCCCCCCCCCCCCCCCCCCCCCCCCCCCCCCACACACACACACACAAAGGCAGAAACACACAAACACAGGCGGGCACAGACACAAAAAACACACACAGAGACACAAACAGCAACAGATACACACGGAAATACACAAATACATATACATGCACACACACAAATCACTAAACACAGAGACACATATGTAAAATAGAAACACAAATAAAACACACACCCAAATACACACACAACCAAGCATCCCAAAAGTTATCAGCACATAGTGAATATAAATATTCTGAGGTCTCAGTAGCCAATCAACTGCGAAGCCCCGACGGCCTCAGATATACCGCCATGAAGGTTAATTGTTGGCGTCCTTTCCAGCTAGCTCTGCTCTTGTCCGCCGTTAGCTCACCGCCAAGTCGGGCAATAGGGCAACGGATTTGGGTGGGAAGGAATTCTTCTTATTCTGCCTCAACGACTAACACAAAAACGGGACCTCTCCTCTGATCTCGGCGGGGGGCTGGCCTGGTGGTTGCCCAAAAAAAGAATAAGAGGCGAAGCTGGTCCTGGTTGTCCCTGAAACGCTAGGCCGACGGCGGTGAGGGGGACATGGGTGGGCGGTTGCCAAGGGTAACGCGAGTGGGATTCAAGCCGTCACCTTGCCTGCGGAGGTGTCAGGAACAAGGTGGGATAGAGACGGGAAGAGAGAGAGAGAGAGAGAGAGAGAGAGAGAGAGAGAGAGAGAGAGAGAGAGAGAGAGAGAGAGAGAGAGGGAGAGAGGGAGAGAGAGAGAGGGAGAGAGATGGAGAGAAAGAGAACAAAGTGGGATAGATAAGGGGAGAGAGAGAGAGAGAGAGAAAGAGAGGATATAGTGGAGAGGATAACTGAAGGTGATATCCTTAACAACTAACACACCAGTGTTTTCATCTTTAAAGTGCTTATCATAGATACATGTGTTTCTTTTCACTGAGGTATCAAAGCAAGTAAACAAACTTTGACTTGGATGAAACTTAAGTGACTTCATTATTTCCAAACTGTCTAAACACCCCACTGGATTGACTCAAAAAACAGCACCTGAACACCTATTTTAACAGCATAACACAAAACAAAAGCTTTATCAGTTAATCATTAATACGTCAGAGCTGAATTAGTCTAATTATTTCAACGCTACAATCATAGCACCCCCCCAAAAAAATATAATAAATAAATAATCAGAGCCAACTGCCACTATTTGTGTCCATCTAATGAAATGGGAAGAGGGAGGGGGGTTATTGTTCAGTTTTTGCGCTACAATCAGCAATAACCCTGGACAGCTCCCCTGCTTATCTCATCTAATCGCCGCATGGCGACAACAGAGCAGAGGGATGGAGCGGGCCCCTAACAGGACGCCTGCGGCGCGGCACCTCAGAGGCCCCCGCAGGCAGCATATGGCGTCCCCGTGTGCGCATCGCCACCATCACAGCTTGATGGCCGCCGGGCGCTCCGAGTCCTCCGCCAAACCCTTCCAGCGTCTAGTCATCCCTTGTACTTTTAATCGTTTTTCACGGGGCTTTTGAGCGGTTTCTTAGCGGATGGTCTTCTGATGCAACGCGGCGTACGGGGGCTCAAACCGGCAACCCCAGGATTCAAGATGGCAGGTATAGCACTCTTAAGGAGGACACTTGCCATTTAAGCCTCTTGCCACTACGTGTTTAGCGTGCTATTCTCTATGCTAATGCAGGGCCGCATTGAACAGCTACATCGAAGCCCGGGCACATGGATGACTAACCACGGGGGGCGCCTAGAACCAGACACCAGGGATTCCAATTATCAGATTGGATCTGATAATTGATAAAAGAAAAGAAAATTAAAATGAGCTTTAAAGGCTAAGCGAAATCGATCGGTTTCTTTTTTCCTTATATCCCCGATATGGAATTATGTGTGTAGCATTGCCAGGGGTGGTGCAAGAAGGTGGAATGGGTAAGAAACAGATAAGCTGATTGTTTTCCGTCAATAGCAAAGCTCTGGGAATATGCCCCGCTGGTCTCATTTTGAGATAAGACTTTCGCTAGCAAGCCCCCCACCCCCTACCGCTAGGCATCGTGGGGGATGTCTCCCTCACCGCGGGGGTGCGCCACCGCTCTGAGAGTTACCGTTTCAGAGAGGGTAACAGATGGAGAAAGAGAGGGAGAGAGAGAGAGAGGGAGAGGAAGGGGGAGAGGAAGAGGGAGAGAGAGGGGGGAAGAAATAAAGGAGGAATGGAAGAGAGAGGGAGACAGGAAGGACAGAAGAAAGAAAGAAAGATGAAAGGAAGGTGAAGAATATAGGGATGAAGAGGGAAAAATGAATGAAAAAAGGGGATAGGAAGACAAAGAAAGAAAGAATAACATGAAAGCAATGAGACTATACAACTGCAGACATGTTAGGCTGCGGAGGAGGCAGAGAGAGAAATACGCAAAATAAATAAATAATATTAAGCAGGAGATACAAGGAGAAAGTCGGGAACAAAGAAAGAAAGAGAGAGAGAGAGAGAGAGAGAGAGACAGAGAGAGAGACAGAAAAGTGGAAATAGAGGCAACAAATTGGCGAGGGGTGAGAGAATACAGCTCTGAAATGGAGCCCTGAATAGCCAGCACCTAAAATGGCTGAATAAATAGGATGGAATCTAGGTTGGGCTGTCTCCTACTCTTGAAGGAAGGGGCGTCATGGCAAGTGGCCTAGTTCTTAAGCGCTTTGGACACTTTCGGGCCAAGCTGCCCCCCCCCCCCCCAAAGCACCAAGACCCCCAGCCCAAGACAAGCATCAGACTCCGGGATATCAAACTATTGCACATCGGACACAGAGGGAAACGATAGTAGCCTTGAGCTGTAATTCATAAATCATTATCCATACATTTTTCTTTTTATGTTATTTTCTCCCCAAACAAAACTAAACCAAAAGATTTACTTCACGGTGCCATTTTCCACCCACTTGGTCATTCCATCTCGACGTGTTTTCATAAAATAATAATTTTCTATCAACTTTTTTATCCCACGGCTTAATTTTACTTTCCGCCTGAACCCCCCAACACACACACACACACACAAACAAACACACGCACCCAGACACACACGCACACACTTTACTTTCCGCCCCCCAACAAACACACACGCACACACACACACACACACACACACACACACACACACACACACACACACACACACACACACACATATACACACACAAATTAAAAGCCTTCAGTAAAGGACAGATAAGATAAGTGTATCAAAGGCTCCCATTAAGCAGCCAGTGCTCACTGGCTGTTATTCGCTTCACCCTCACTCAACACGGAACGCTTGCGGAGAGGCGACGTCGAGATCTGGGCTAACGGCGTCCGAGCCGCGGAGAGAACGCCATTAACGCTAATCACGGATTGCGGTGGTGGCGTCTGCGTCGGCCAAGGCATCCGTCGATGCGTGTCACACGCTAACACAGCGTCGGAACGCGCGATCAAATGAAGATTTGTGGCGCTCTGTGCTTTCATGTTGCGTCTCTGAGTAGATTCTGATCGCAGTTGGGATTAGGACGAGATGTGATTGCCGATAAATGCGTCTCTGTGTGTTCGTGTGGTGTGTGTATGTGTGTGTGTGTGTGTGTGTGTGTGTGTGTGTGTGTGTGTGTGTGTGTGTGTAAAGTTGCAGAGCTGAGTGATCTATTGCCAGCGTATGTTGGTCTATCTTTTCAAAAAAAGAACAGCATGACTAAGAATCGACACAAATATGTATCTATCACTCTCTTCTTTCTATTATTTATCTCTCTATCTATTTATGTATCTTTCCAGTTCTCTATGTATCTATGTATCTATCTATCTATCTATCTATCTATCTATCTATCTATCCATTTATCTATACATGTATATATTAATCTATCTATCTATATATCTATTTACATGTCTTTTATCTCTCTCCATATATATATGTATATGTCAAACCTTATAACTACTATATATCTGTCTTTCTATCTCCATATATATATATCTATTAATACATCTCCATTTATTCATCTCTCCATTTCATCTCTCAGAGAGAGAGAGAGAGAGAGAGAGAGAGAGAGAGAGAGAGAGAGAGAGAGAGACAGACAGACAGACAGACAGACAGACAGACAGACAGACAGACAGACAGACAGACAGACAGACAGACAGACAGACAGACAGACAGAGAGAGAGAGAGAGACAGACAGACAGAGAGGGAGGGAGAAGCTCTCAGACTAT
>JACYXH010000249.1:7355148-7425148 GCA_026745465.1 Lota lota
AGTCGTTCATGCTAAGTCCGAACTTGGTATTGAGAGAGGCAGTTAAGGCTGATTAAATCAGCCATCATCCACACACACTCCACAGTGGTTTATTTGGTAGTCTCGCAGGACATATGTTTTTGCTTTATCTCCAAAACGGTGTGCATGCTTTGAACAACGTTAGGCCCACTCAAGGCCAGGCTGATATTCATTGCAAAACGCAAATGTGAATATCAGGATGGCCTCACGGTGGAAGTTAAAGTGAATAGGAGGTTCAAACGACGCCCAGGTGTTGAGTGTCACCACTCTCCTTTCCTGTCAGCAGAGCGGCTTTGCCTCCCTATTCTGATCCTTCCTTTGTCTCCGCTCTCCGCGTTTTTCATCTCCCTGAGAAAAGTTCTCGCTGCTTTTATTATTCTTCCACTGCAGGTGCCTAATCCGCCATGAATACATTTCAAGTGTGTGCATGTGTTCGAATGTGTTTGTGTGTGTGTGTGTGTGTGTGTGTGTGTGTGTGTGTGTGTGTGTGTGTGTGTTTGCCAGTGTCAAGTCTGCCAAGCCGTTACTGATGCCAAATGCGGCAGAATTTATTTTTTTCCCCTCATATTTTCCGCTGGGTTTATTTTCTAATGTTGACGTTTATCACTTGAGAGGAAGTGCGATGCATCATCCCATTTGAGTCAATAATCCGTAAGTGAGTCAATTGGCTAATATTTGGATGTCTTTTATTTCACTATCACTGTCTGCTCTTTCTGTCATGTTTTGTGGGGGTGTGATGGGGGAAGAAGGGGTTGGGCGGGGGGGTCTTTGGCAGGGGAATGCAGACCCCTGATTGGTGGGATTAAGGCAGAGAGAGAGGGAGACATCTTCGTGCTGCAGATACGGCCTCAATCGATCCTGAATCCGATCTTTCATTACTGGTTCGTCACTGGCTGTCTCACTCACTCTCATAGAGACAGGCGCACGGACACATGCACACACATGCACACGCACACACACACTACATGGTTACTTGCTTATCATGCGTAAACACACACACACACACACACACACACACACTCGACAAGTGGTCCCACTAATAAGGGGTACACACACACAGACACACACACACAGACACACACACACACACACACACTAGCCCGACCACTTCCGGGCACATGGGGAAAAAAATGGAGGAGATGAGAAAATGATGAAACTCTGGGCTGGAGTGTAAGGTGTTTGATCTCAGAGAGCATCTGGGAGCCTGTCAAAACAACGACCGGCGTTTAAAGACAGAGAGGGCTCGGATCAGGGAGAACGTTCTAGAGAAATGCACTGCAACACGGCAAAGACCAATTTATTTTGGAATCACAGCAGTTGCAATACAAGGGATGAGATGGCTGCCTTATAAAAAAAGGCAAAACAAAAACACGGACCTTACCAGGTTATGCCCTGGCCTTATTTTACAGTGTGAGATTGCTTTCATACACTACCTGTCTGGGCTGATAGATCAAGATTAATAAATGCTGGTGATGGAAAGGGATAAACGCAGTATCGAACCGCGATGACCATAAATAAAACAATATCAGTCTTGCAGATGGGGGGGGGGGGGGGGGGGGGGGGAAAGAAAGAGTAAGAAAGTGAAAAGATAGAGAGCGAGATATAAGTGAGATTAAGTGATAAAGCGATAGTGTGATTGAGAGGAAGAGAGGTGAGGGAGAGAGAGAGAGCCAGAGAGTGCGAGAGATAGAGACAGAGAGAGAGATTTAGAGAGAGCCAGAGAGAGACAGACAGAGAAAGAGAGGGAGAGGGAGAGAGAGGTAGAAAGAGAGAGCGACAGAGATAGAGAAAGAGAGATAGAGAGAGGTAAAGATATAGGAGAGAGAGCTAGATGGATCCAGGTATGGCTAGAGAGAGAAAGAGACAGAGAAAAAAGAGTAAGAGATGAGAGACACCAAGAGGAGAAACAGAGAGAGGTAGAGAGACAGAAGAGAGGAAACAAGAGAGAACGGGGGACACAGAGAGGGGAGATGGAGAGAAAAACAGCGATAGCGAGAGAAAGAGAGAGAGAAAGAGGTAGAGTGAGGGAACGGGAGACACCGAGAGGACGAGCTCATGATTTGGAATTCATCGCTACAGCTGCTGTGCCTCTCAGATGAGAAATATCGGAGCCAAGTTTGCCCATAAGCCTGCCTTGCATTCCAAATCAACCCATCCTCTTTCTAGCCCTCCCTCTACATCCCTCCTTTTTCTTATTTAGTTGCTCTCTCTCTTACAGATTCCACTTATTATTTGTGCCAGGTTTCAAATCTTTACGACCCCCCCTCCCACACACACACACACTTTATTTTGTCTGTCTCTCCCTCCCCCTCTCTCTCTCTCTCTCTCTCTCTCTCTCTGTCTCTATAGCTCTCTCTCCTTCTTGCCTGTCTCTTTATCGCGGCGAGGATGAAATTCATGCCTTACAACAAAGCTGTGAAAACAGCAGCAATCCCCCACAGGCTGGTTGTCAGAAAGGTAGAGAGAGACTGAGATAGAGAGACATGGATTCAGTAAGAGAGGGAGGGAGGGGGCGAGAGAGAGAGAGAGAGAGAGAGAGAGAGAGAGAGAGAGAGAGAGAGAGAGAGAGAGAGAGAGAGAGAGAGAGAGAGAGAGAGAGAGAGAGAGAGAGAGAGAGAGAGAGAGAGAGAGAATAATACATAAATAAAACAACAAATACATTCATTTGACTTTCTGTGCTTTGGCAATGCAAATGTAAGTTTTCAATGCCAATAAAGCACTTTGGATCTTATACATAAAGATGTAAAGAGATAATCCAGAGACAGTGAGTGATATAGAGAGAGATAGAGACGGCGGGACAGAGATGTACAGAGGGAATATATATATATATGTGTGTGTGTATACAGAGTGAAGGGATACTGTTTGTGGCCTTTTATTGAATTTTCCATCTTAATCCATGAAATATACATCATCCAGAACCTGGTGGCAGCGGCCCCGGGGCACATGGGCACATTGTGATTTGTCTAACCTGGTTCGTCTAACCTGATCTCTTACTACCATCTGTGTGTATGGTTGTGTGTGGTGTTTATGGACGTTCACTAGGCAACTTTAGATTGAGACTGGATGGCAGATAGGCAGAAGTCCCCCAAGAGCCCTCATATCATGTTTGTGTGTGTGTGTGTGTGTGTGTGTGTATGTGAATGTGTATACGTGTGTATGTGTAGTTGTGTTTGCGTGTGTTTGTGTGTGTGTGTGTGTGTGTGTGCGCATGTGCATGTGTCTGTCTATATCATGTGTAGCTTAGGTGTACACATTTCTATGAATGTCTCTGGCTTTGAAAGTATTGTGTGCGTCTGTGTGTGTGTACATTCTTATCTGCATACGTCTGTGTGTGTTTGTGAATTTCTGCATTTGCCACTATGTGCATATCTGCTTTGTACATTGTGTGTGAGTGTCTGTGTGTGTATGTTTTTGTGTGTGTGTGTGTGTGTGTGTGTGCATACGTATTTGTACACGTCTGGTGTGTATGTGCGTGTGTGTGTGTAGTCTTCACTCAGGTGCCTGCCAACTGTAATCAATTATGGATGACCCCTTTGCACCAAACCTGCTCCACCAGCACCATTGATGCTACACTACACCGATAGAGAAGTTTCACACACACACACACACACACACACACACACGCGCGAAGACATCTGCCAAACCAAAACACACACCAATATGTATCATTAATGCACCAGGACATCGGTGCCTGAAGGACTATAGTTCTTCCTGAAACTTAACTTTTTCTCCCTGTCATATGAATGAATCTCTGGTGATAATACATAAAAGAGATGTCTTGGAATTCTAAGTTGTGAATCAAAGCAGATTTATTTGGAGTTTCGACGCAAATACTAAATGGATTGCAAGTATTATTTTAATGTACAGCAAACAACGAAGGGAATCAGGTTTGAATTTGAATCTCATATTAGCGTGTATAGTCAAAGCACCTTGTCGGAAGATATGCTGTACAAGGTGTAAGGAGGAGGAAGAGGAAGAGGTGTGCGATTACATGGTTGTTTGCCCTGTGATCCCTACTTCAAACAAAACAAACACACTATGCAGATTCCAGAGCACCCATAAGCCGTCTAGTGGTTTGGGGGACCTACTCACCACGCAATTTGTTTTTTTTTAAATTGTATTACTTGGAACACCCAAAGACCCAAATCGTCTCGTCTACGTAACAATAAAAGTAATCCATTTAACAATACCTTAACTACAACGTGAAATATATATGACTGAGATGACTTACTGAAATACATTAAATGTATAAGTACATTTAGCAACAATCCATTCAATTCTGGTTCTCAATGATAGCTGGGTGGGGGGAACTGAATGCGGAATTCTGTATTCAGTTCCCCCCACCCAGCTATCATTTAGAACCAAGATGGCCGTCAGGTGAATAATGCTCCATGGGGAAGGTAAGGCAATACAAAGTCAAATAAGAGGCAGTAATGATATCAGGGACAAGGTGCCGTAACCAGGATCAAATCTATCTTCCTCGACAGACGCGCGCTAACTCAATAGAGGCAATAGGTACCTGGGCCCCCTATACACACTGATGCACACTGATGCACCATCAACCATCATATATTAGCCCTGTCAGAGAGAGAGAGAGAGAGAGAGAGAGAGAGAGAGAGAGAGAGAGAGAGAGAGAGAGAGAGAGAGAGAGAGAGAGAGAGAAAGAGAGAGAGAGAGAGAGGCATAGGGACAGTGAAAGAGAGATGGAGAGAGAGCGACAGGGAGAAGAGAGAGAGAGACGGAGAGAGAGAGAGAGAGAGAGAGAGAGACAGATAGAGAGAGAGTGTATTGGATAGACAAATACACTGGAGAGGAAAACAAGTGAAATACCTGATGGATAAAGGCAGGAAAGAAAGCATGTTATGAAGAAATGGCCCATTATGCACCAAACCAAAACGTGGTGTTTTGAAAGCACCACATGTGAAAAGTTGATGTTTAAGATGCACATATGTATGCATGTGCCTGTATGCATGTGAAGGTGGATGGATGGATGGATGGATGGATGGGTGTATAGGGGAGTGCAGCGTGGTTCTGAATGCGGTATAATGTTTACCGTTTCACGGACACTTGTCTAATTCCATACCTTGCTTCTGAGCGCTCCCCGTTCACCCCGCGCTAGGATTTTCAATTACCTTCTCAGACGTGCACATTCTCCCTCTCTCAGAATTAGCATGCAGGGAGAACTAAAGGTATGAGGAACTGCAAGTCCTGGGGCGTGCAGGGTCATTAAAGGAAACCTAGGTCTGATTGTTAATGGATGTATAGGAGCACTAGACTGTGTTTCTCAATGGAGGGGAAAAGTTCAAGTTGACTTTGCTGTCGTCCATGTGCAAAAATAAAGAGATATTCGCCCTAATGCTGTTGTACGATGGGTAGCTTATTGTATTTCAGTGTTCAGAGGCGACTTTGTAGAATAGTCATGTATTTCAAAAATCAACGGTTTCTGCAAGAGCATTGCGTGTGTAAATCTGTATGCACATGTGTTTGTGTGTTTGAGTGGATCTCTTAGTGATTAGATATGCACATTCCCTGCATAGTGAAAGACGACCACATGCAGCAAATCTATCCCTAGGCTTTCATTCAAGACACACACACATACACACACACACACACACACACACACACAGACACACACAAAGCGTACGCCCACCTTCACTGCGGGCTACCATTCTTTGCCCCGATGCCTCAATGCTCCACACCTCCGTCACGAAAAGTTAATCCCTGTTTATTTTTTCCCTTCTGTCGCGCAAGCATTTCCGATGCTAATTCCTCTCTGGATAGCTCTTTGCTTTTTTCGTGTTACATATATGAATGGAGGGGAGGGGGGATTGCGTTTAAGCCCTTGTACTGAGAAACGGAGAAACGTGTCAGGTGTTTTCGGCTAAGCAATAGAGTAATATACCTGACACCATGACATGGTAGGATGCGACAAGCTAAATAAAATGGTGGGACAGCAGCCCCCGAAGATAATAGGAACCTGAGCCTCACTCAGACAACGAGCAGGACGTTATTGTAAGAAATAAAATCAACATATTTCCTGGGGAAAGGATAGTCCAGGTTAGTCTAGTCTAGTCTACTCTAGTTTGACTCCCAGCCTGAAGGTACTGGGGTCAAGCTCGAATGCGTGCAGCCTAACTGGTCACATTTTGCTTTGTATAAAAGTGTTAAGGTTAAATTGAACAATTAACTTGATAGTTCGTAATAAAAAAAGATATAAATTATTTAAAATTAAATACAATTCTCTGCTCTTTTATCAAGTTTTATCTCAATAAAATCTCAGCAATGCCATTCCTCATGTAAAAAAATAAATAATCAGCTGGTCTATTGCGGACCTTCCCAACAGCCACCTGCATACGAGGAGCAAAAATGGTCCCAAGTAAGACCACCCTCCTGGGGCGAGACCAGACCTTTGGCGAAGCACACACACCACACGCAACGGCAGTAATTTCTTTAACCTTTTCTTCTCGATTAAATGCGCAGCGCACGACGCTGATGGCAAATGACCTGGCATCTATCACCCATTCCTTCTTTAATGGCTTCTTCTTTCCCCCCCAGAAGAGTGCCGTGAATTAGGGCTTTCAAAAAAATAACCATTCAGACATTTTAATTATACAGACATGGTGCTCTTGTGATGGTTGATGATGTGCGTATTTTACGATGAAAGACGACGATGGTATGGCATGGGATTGGTTGGGTTGCAAATTAATATATTGCCCACCCACGGTAAGTAGTCATTGGATCCAAATAAATAACAAGTTTTAAGATATGAATGATAAGTCGTTAGCTACTAACATCATGTGGTATAAGAAAAACAGACACAGTAAAAAAAAAAGCATCGCCCACTATATCTTTATCCTCTATAGTAAACAAGTAGTGCCCTACCAATATATCATACTAAACACGATGTTAGGCCACTTCGTTAGAGAATTGTATACACTGGATGGCCCGCGTAGCGCATGGAGACCACCAAAATATATTATTCTGGGTGCTGTTTCTGAGAATACACTGGAAAAACACATCCACGCGCCCCTGCTAATAATACATCCGTTAGCAGAAGGAGAAGGAATTAAGGTGTTTTGCAACCTGTTGACTGGGAGCCAAAGGACTCTTGATCCCCATCTTGGCTAAGAATGCTGCTAAAAAATATGAAATATGCATTCCTTTTTGCTTCGTAGTCGAAATTCCCGCAATGAGTGAACCTGTTAGTGATGGAGGGGTTTTAATTTGATGTCTCTCTCCTCTTTTTCTCTCTCTTTCCATCACTCTCTCTCGCTTGTTCTTAGTTGCTTTCTCAGTATTTCAAATGATGTGCTCTCTCTCTCTCTCACTCTCAGGCGAACACATACACAGACACACAGACAAACACATACACACACACACACACACACACACACACACACACACACAAATGCACACACACACACACACACACACACAGACACACAGACACACACACACACACACTGTAAAACGGTGTGAAACTGCACAGTGTTGGCGGCACATCATATTGCAGCAGATGGCTGGTTTGGGAGAGACACATGGTAAGATGAGCCAGATGAGGGGAGCTCTTTAAAAACAGAGACAGAGGAAATACTTTCAATCTGCCTTTAGCCCTCCTCCTCCTCTTCACCACAACCTCACAGTACCGCGTCAGCACTTTCCCACGTCTTTCAAACACCTCTCTCGCTGTATCTTTCTCTCTTTCTCTTATCACTTTGCCTTTCTCTCCTGTCTCTCCTCACCTTACTCTCTGTCTTTATCCTTCTCTCTCTTTATCTCATCTCTCTCTCTCTGTCACTTTATCTTTCTTTCTCTTCAAATCTACTCTGTCTCTCTGTCTATCTCTGGCTTTAACTCTCTCTCTTCCCCTCACTCTTTATCATTGCCTCTCCTCAACTCTCTCCATTTATCCCTATTTTTCTCTCTTAATCTTCCTCGCTCTGTCTCCCTCTCCTCTCCCTTGCTCTTTCTTTATCTCTCTCTGCCATCTTCTTCCTCTCTCCCTCTATCTCACCCGTCCACACCCCCTCCTCTGCAGTGTGTGCGGCTGTAAGAGAGTGAGAGCTGGCTCTGAATAGAAGTCAACAACCCGGCGAGGCCGTAACGATGCTGTCATTAAACTCATCGCTACGGTGACAAACAGTCATGCCACGCAGCCTACCACATTCCACTGACCTAGCCCGGAATAGACCCTAATGGCGGCCATTTTCTATAATGTGTTGTTGTTACATTATTTAATCTTCGTCAAGATATAAAAAAGAATGGCACACTGTATGCACCTCATATTGTATACATTATTTTATAACTAGAATTACCTTTGCTCCTGCCTGCTTTTTTTGTCACTACTGTGTTTTTATAGTGCATAGATGACCCTTGCCATATCATTGGAATTTCAATGTGGAGAATGTCCATGTTATGCTGCACATCTGACAACAAAAGGCTTTGGCAAAGTATGGAAAGAGAGGTAGGCTTACTGTGTAGGCTGCGAGTCGGCATGAATGTGGAGCATTTGGTCTTTCTGTTGAGCGATAGTGAGGCCTATTCAGTAGTTCTGGAGGAATGTGGTTATCTGCTTTTGTTGCGTTCAGTTATAATTTCTTTCTAAATATGTGCCACTTTTTGTGTTCTTATTGGTATTGTTCAGTTCAGAATCAGAGCATGACCCATTGAAAGAGGGGCAAGGGACGAAAAGGCAAAAGACGCAGTGTGCAAGGTTAAACAATGGCGGAAACTTGTGGCCGTAACAATACGATAAGTATGTCAGCCCCGTCTCATTGGAACGACAAAATTGGAATGCTAGGACATTCTTTGACATAGTCAATAGGCAACAACGCATTTAATGGTGACTGCACATAAATTGAACAATGAAAGATAAACTGCTGTTTTCATGTGACCGTTTTCAGGACAAAAATTATGAATTGCGGATCTTTTGAAATCGCTGCCACAAATAGGTCTGTTATCTTCTTGAATTGTTGTTTGGTTGGAACCTTTAACCTGATTCAGCCAGTTCAGATGAAAATGTTCCCTTTGCCTCAATTGTTGGTTTAAGGGTTAGGTGTGTATGTATCTAGGTGTAGACATATCAAGGTGGATGCGAATCCAGGTAAATATGTATGAAAGTACACACAGCAGGTTTGAAAGTGTATATCAAGATACATTATCAAGGTGTATCCAGGTTTATAGGTATCCAGGTGTATACATATAAAAAGTGTATATAGTATGCACAAAACTGTATACGTATGAAAGTGTATGTATCCAGGTGTGTATGCAAATCCAGGTGTATTTGTGTAAAGTGTATACAGGTTAAAGTGTATATTTATATAGCATATGTGTATGAAAGTGTACACATCCAGGTTTATACATCTAGGTGTATACATACCAAGGTGTATATGTATGAAGGCGTTTACGTATCAAGGTGTATACGTATCCAGGTGTATACATATCCGGGTGTTTACATATCAAGGTGTACACATATCAAGCTGTACATCGTGAACGTCTGACTCACGATGTGCAGCATGATGTAGTCTCCCAGGCGCGGGGCGCTGTCGATGCGGACCAGAATGCCGTCCTGGATGGTGGTGCTGAAACCCACGGCCAGACGGTCTGTCCGCGTGCTGGGCCTCTCGTTGTTGGGCCAGGTGTAGGTGATCAGGCCGCCGCCCTTCCCGAAGATGTAGGTGGTGCCAGCTGAGAAAATGAAGAGGTCAGAAACAGGGCAAAATGGTCAGTACACCGCTCCTGTTTAATTTGTCCCAACAGTTACAGTCAAAGTGAAGATATTATCTTTGTACTCCAATGCAGCTCATGGTATGTTCATAAATGCCATGATATATTTTCCTTATTTTTTTAAGATCGGGCTCCTCTGTTTCCCCTCATACTTTACAAGATGAACGCATTCAACTGAACATTTTCAGATATGTATCCAAGAGACCTAGGGAGGGAGGAGAAAAGGGCAGAAGTGAATAAAGAAAGTAAGAAAGGGAGCCAGATAGATATATTCATCAGATTCCCCTGTACTTTAACTAGACACTGGGGAACCACAGGATCCTCCCATGCATCACACTCCTCCCAACACAAAACGCAACCAAAAAAACTCCTAATAAAGGGCAAATTCAAATTCCCATTCAGCTTCCCGGTTAATGCTAATGGCACCAGGTTCTATTTCAGGGGTTCTAATGTGATTCTGCTCACCTCCACCTCTGGATGTGAGTGAGCACCCAGGACACCCGCCAGGTCTCTGACCTATCCAACTTTTAAATATAGACCCCTTTCCAGGGAATTACAGCTGGCACCCCCAGATAGGGATAAGTCTCCAGATCCTCATGTATTATACATGAGAACCGCAACCGGAGAACAGAGGCCCAAAAGGTCCAAAATTAAAATGAAAATAAAACCTCCGGAAAAACGGATAACCTTCGTGTGTAATTTGACAAATGCAAATGCAACCCAAAAAAGGACGGCTCAGCCGCTTTTGTGTGTTTCCGAGGAGTCTCGCCAGACACGCGACAGAGTGGAACTATGTCAGGGTGAGACATCGCGATCGCCGGGAGTTCGAGGCATGGCTGCTTCTGAATCTGTTTGTATGGATTTGTTTTGAAAACAGTAACACATAAACAAACGCATCAAAATGTTCATATTTGTTTTTAACATTTGTTTATTGCTTTGGATGTAGTCCTAGGAACTCTGCCTGGGGTTACACTGATATGCAGGAGTACATATTTTAGCACTTCACATCAGCCACACAGGCACATACACACACGTACACACAGTGATGTAAAACAGCGTCCAAGAGATCAAAAGCATTGGATCCCTGAGCAGAGAGGGAGAGAGGGATAGAGAGATAGTGAGAGAGAGAGAGAGAGAGAAACATAATGTGAGACTGGATGTCTTAATCAATATGGGACAGCAGGGGGTTCAGCTCTGCAGCCCTGAGGGCCTGAAGGGAAGCATCAAACTTGAAGGCGGGCGGACAGGGAATTGCTAACGACGTTCCTCCAGTGCTTGCGTTATTGTTGTATCTTGTTTCAAGGGGGAGTGGGTCGGGTTTGGGGTGGGTTGGGGTGGGGGTCTGTGCTCATACTTCCCAGCCCTACCCCCGCTTATTACTCTCTTAATTATAACTTGCTTCCCTCCTCGTCCTCTGTCTCTCTCTCTCTCTCTCTCTCTCTCTCTCTCTCTCTCTCTCTCTCTCTCTCTCTCTCTCTCTCTCTCTCTCTCTCTCTCTCTCTCTCTCTCTCTCTCTCTCTCTCTCTCTCTCTCTCTCTCTCTCTCTCTCTCTCTCTCTCTCTCTCTCTCTCTTTCCATGTATTCTCCTCTCTGAGCCACCTAAACACCTGTTTGGTGTTTGCCCCGATGCCCCGTGGGAACGGTTATGGACGAGAGAGGAGCCGCGGGCATACCGAAAGCAAGGGAGCTAGAGAACGAGAGAGACAGATATGTAGGGAGAGAGAAAGAGAGTGAGAGAGAGAGTGAGAGAGAAGGAGTTAGATAAGGAGTGAGATCTAGATGGAGAGAGAGAGAGAAAGAGAGATGGGAGAGGGATGAGAAAGCTTTGGTGTCTCTAATTGCTTTCACACACACACACACACACACACACACAAATGTGTATGCATATCTAATACTGTCCCCCGTACCATGAAAGCGGTGCACGTGACGTACAATAAACTAATCCCGTCCCAACACGTGTGTGAAACTTGAGCAAGTCTGGTCCCTCAATCAATTCCTGTACCCAATCAGTGGCTGCTACGTACGCGCTCTATAACTCAACAATCTAATCACTTATTGTGAAACCAATAATTATACACGCTCAGTGGAAGAAAGAAATAACATCTTTCGCTCTGTAATCTAACTCGCTATTTTGTTCCTTTTTTTTTGTCCCTAATCATTGCGTCGCTGGTTCTCAGCGACTTTGGAGACAAGCTGTGGTGTGAAGAGACAGTTCACACCATGGGCGGGGGGAGGGGGGGGGGGGGGGGCTCCAGCGCCATGTTTTCTCTTCTTTCTTATTCATCGTCGTCATCTACTTCCTGTCACGGAGAGGGTGCGAGTCTGCCTGTAGCTGAAGCGCTTGTGACAGGGCGCGGGAGAGAGAGAGAGGGGGAGAGAGAGAGAACAGAACATGAACAGAACAGCCTCCAGCCCCCCTACCCATCGTGATAGGGTCACACCGGATCTGGCATTGGCTTGGTGTCGCACCCTGATTCCAGGCCAAAAGAGTCCAAACTTCAGACTCGTCAAGAACAGACACTCACACACACACACACACGTCGAGAACACAATTACAAACACACACGCTGGATAGTGTGATGTTGAGGGGAGTTTCAGGCATCCTGGGTGACCAATTATCACATTGAGAAGAATCAATTATTATTATTTCAAGAACTGCCACTGTTTTTTATTAACACACACACACACACACATGCGAGCACACACACACACACACACAAACACACGTGAACACACACACGTGCAAGAACACACACACACACACGGATGCACGCACACACACATCGAAGCATACACGTACACACACAGATGCATGTGCACACACACACACACACACCATGGCCATATGCTGAAATGAATGCAGAGAAGAACACTCACACGCACAGCAACACGCTCACACATAAATGTATGGCCACACACAAAGATAAACAGATAAACACACAATAAACAGACATATGTCCAGACACATACAGTGAGCCATACCTAAAAAAGCCAACTTGTGATGTGAGACTACATCATGTCTCCCTCATAACCTGCTGAGACCAGCCTGCCCTGGCTACCTTCACGCAGAGAGGGAGAGAGAGGCGGAGGATAGGAGGGAGGAATTGAGAGATATGGAAAGGGTGAGTTGAGTTGATAGAGTTGGAAAGAGAGAGAGAGCGATGAAGAGAATGAGAGAGGGGGAGCTGAAGAAAGATAGATATGGAGAGAGAGGGGGAGGTAGAGAGAGGGAGGGAGATGAATGGGGAGATAGAGAGAGAGAGAGGGATAATGTTGGAGAGAGTGAGAGAGAAAGAAAAGATGGAGGGAAAGAGAGGGGCAGAGAGAGCGAGCAAGATACACTGCATTATTCATATGTTCCCTGTGCGTGGTGAGATGATGGCAAGACTACGAAATACGGCATCAATTTCAGGGTCCTTATTCAAAATGGACAAACATAAACAGCAGCTCTCTGTGGAAGATGTTGGGAAATGTGCTCTAAATCTTAGGAAGAACGCCCTTCATGTGGCCCTATTGACTGTCTAGACAAACCAATCACAATGCTGGAAATAATCAAGACGTTGGCAGCTTGGCGAGAGACACCAGTGGGTTTTAAGTGACAGTGGAAACGCATCCGTGCGTATTTTGATATCTTGTTCATTTTCTGATAATTCAGTACTGCTTTATTTACTTTTGGCTCAACAGCAAACTAATGTCATGTCTTTGCATCCATTCGTGTTTGCATCCAATTAAACAGTTTCTTTGTAACATCATTTCTGTTTTCTTTAAAACAGTATTTACACCTTTTTACACTAGTCAGCCTTTAAATTTTCCTGCCTCTTCGGACGCCTGTAATTACCCCATGTACTGTTTCTTAGTGAGTTCATTCAGCCATCCGGGACAGTTAGGTGAGTTAGGTGCATAACAGAGACACATCGAGTTGCGTTCAACATTCAGTGTGTTTCTTGTGTTGTGGTCTTTGTTTCAGCCTCAGAGTCAGGGAACCTCATCATGGTGAAAATGCCTGACTCCAGGGAGAACGTGATCCCGAGAAGAGGATTGGGGATCTACAGATTACTGTACGCAGTGTTTATTTTTGGAAGTTCAGAGAGTGAGGAAATCTCATCTCAATTTGTGGATAATCTCGTCATGGCAGGTGGGAGCCGTTCAGGAAGCTAGCTGTAGTGCTGAGAAACACAACAGAAATTAAGTGAATTGAGAGAACTGAATACAAAAACAAAATGACTTGAAAAATCGAAACGCACGCCAATAAGAAATACATGTCATACAACTAGTAGCTCCTCAACTGACAACGAATTGAACAGCCAAAGAAGCCATGTAAGCTACTAGTCCAGTAGCAGCAGCAAAGCACTCAAACTACTACTCTGCAAGACAAGAGCAGAGTGGTGGAAGAGGAGGTGGAGGAGTTGGAGGTGGGGAATGGCGTGCACATGTTTCTTTCAGCCCCAGTGATTCATTGCCTCTGCAATTTGTCTCTGTTCAGAGGCAACCCACCGACCAGAGACAGGGTCAAGGCCGCGGCCTCCATTTCCCAGAGATACCTGCGGCGCAGTGGGGGGGGCCAGCAGGGTCAGGACAGGGTGGCGCTGCGTCCTGTCCTTCAGGAAGTCCCACGTCGCGCCGTGCGCTGGTCTGGCCGACACGTTGCCTCTGGATTCAGAGGCTCAGAGTTTGGTCTGTAGGTCCCTGATCTTGCCCATATATCATTTATATACACATATTTATATATATATATATATATATATATATATATATATATATATATATATATGTACTTAAGGGGCTTGGGATTAACTCGTGGTGGTCCTTACACTGGTTGAATGTATATACATATATATATATATATATATATATAAATATATAAATATATTTGAATCCAATAGCTCATCATCTCCGAAGGTCTATTACTTCCTACGCATTATCTCACAAACTGTCAAAGCCACAGCAGGGACCGACGAAAAGGAGAGGATAGCCAATCCCGACAAAGACGTGACTGAAGATGCATGGTGAGAGGACATGTGTTTGTCGATGACTTCACACTTGAGTTTCAATGGCTTCACACGTGGAGACCATCGAGAGGCCATTATATTCTTAAGAGCACCCATGTGTCGGTTTGAGGAGTGTAAAGGTGTGAAGTGACTGCCAAGCATCCACTCTCTCGTGGGTTTTATTCCGCAACAGTAACTAAAAGGTAGATGAGATGATTGTGAGAGTGTGGTGAGCAGGTTCCAATAAAATGTGGTTACATTTTAAAGCATGAATTTTTATGTACTGATACATATGGTCCCGGCACAGAAAAAGGATCAGGAACTGTGTTCGAAGCTAGCAGAAACTCTCCGCTCACAAATTCCCCGAATTCATAGCAAAGTCTTTAATAAAAAAAAGCGAAAACTAGTGTATTTAACTTTAGTTTTGTTTCAAAGCACCTACTTGCTCTCGTTATTAAAGGGCAAAGTCATGGCTAACAGGAACCACTGTGAACAAAAGATCCAGTTAGGCTGACTGCAGGAGGTAGTGAGCCATGCTGTTCTGCAGACCTAGCCCGGATTTGTTCTCAGGAGGTGGAGGAATCACGGAGGTCGACAGGGGGCAAGGTGGGAGGGAGGGAACTGGTTTTTATTCAGGTTGAATCCCACACTGGGCTGGGGCAGGTGAGAGGGTTATTTCATAGAACAGCACTGCCTCAGGGCTAGCATGGGCCAATTAGGTGGCCCCGTGGTGTGTGTGTGTGTGTGTGTGTTGATGTCTGACAGCCCTAACAGGAAACGGTACAGGGTCCATGGTCAACACCCACTATTCTCCTACAAAGTCACACAAAGGAAGGCATCTGGTTAGGTAGGTGAATGTAGTTTACACTTATACACGTGCATGCACCATATGCACACACACCCTCTCCACATCCTACTTTCAAGTACCTGTGTGTGTGTGTGTGTGTGTGTGTGTGTGCGTGCGTGTGCGTGCCTGTGTGAATGTATGTGTGTGTGTGCCTGTCTCGTTATCTGTTGAGCTTCCAGCAACACTGGGGGCAACACTGGGGGCCCCCCAGGGAGAAGTGAACAGAGGTCGAACACAGTTTGAAGCATTCGAATATCGTGCTGTTGGAGAAAAATACGAAAAAACGAAATAAACAAATAAACAAATAAACAATCCCGGACGAAGGAAGAAGCAAAATTGTAATCGCCTCCTCAGTCTCGATCACAAAGCGTTTCTATGATGATGGCGATGCTCAGCACGTGCCCGCCACGGGAAAACCGTTTCGCTTGCTCTCCTCTCGTTCGTCTACAATAAGGGATGAGGCGGGAGAGTAGAATTGTGGGATTGCGCGAGAGTCGTAATCACGAGGATCTATCGCCACTTTACAACCTCTTATCATTTCCTAATTCATATTTCCAACTGTTGCCTCTCTCCCCGCCGTGGGGGATAATGCAGAGAGAGAGGGGTCTTATGATTGAGCACTCTCAATGGGTTGTCATCTGTGTCTCTCTCTCTCTTATGTTCTCTCTCTCTCTCTCTCTCTCTCTCTCTCTCTAATGTTCTCTCTCTCTCTCTCACACACTTTTCATCCTGGTGCTACAAGCAAGTTTGCCAAAATTGGGGAGAAAATGTATGAATATGTTCTGTTATCACAAAGTATGTGTTTATCTTTTCATTTATGATTTTGTGTGTGTGTGTGTGTGTGTACTCTGTCTGTGTGTCTGAACCGTATGTGTGTTTGTGTGTAAGAGTCAGTCGAGTGAAATCTTAATGCGTGTGTGCATGCCCATGTGTATGTATCCGTGTGCGCACGCACATGGGTGTGTGTATGTTTGTGTGTGTGTGTTTGTGTGACACATGTGTACGTGCGTGTGCTGACATATGCACTGTTTCTATGTATTTCTCTACACAGGTCAGTGGTGGTAAACCATGCGGTGGAAACTTTCACGCCGGCTATGTACACGCCATCCATCCTTGCTTGGAGCTGTATGCAAAACACAGTACATGATTGATGGGGGGGCAATGTATTGTGAAAAATAGCTGTGGGGAAATAATACAGGCCCTCCACCACCATCACCACCACCACCACCACCACCCTCCCCCATGTAAATCCACACTGTTTCCTTCTGCTTATAATATACCCGAGCGTATGGAATCATGTGCTGAAACAAAACGGCAGTATTAAAAGTTGTCTTGCCTAACACTGGATAAAGGTTCACGGCCTTATATTTTAAACATCATGCCGTAAATTCTTGGGGCCTGGGAATGGCCCGTTATATCTGCGATTTTATAATTCTTTACTAGAACGAGAACTGGGGTCTGATTGTTATTTTTCCGTTGTGCATTGGTGGTGGTGGGGGAAAATCCATTGGAGCATAACTCATCTGATGTACCATATTCTCTGTTACTCATCTGATATACCATATGTTTTCTATGACCCATCTGATGTACCATATTCTCTATTACTGATCTGATATACAATACATTTTCTATAACCCATCTGATGTACCATTTCTCTATTACTAATCTGATATACCATATGTTTTCTATAACAAATCTGATGTACAATGTTCCCTCAGTCAATCAAAACTTGTTTGATGTACGCACTTGCTTCTGAATCTAACTTCTTCCACTTGGACATTCCCTTCAGGCGGGTCTGTTGCAATGAAGGTGTGGCATGAAGCCATGTTTGCTGTTTTCCATTACAGTGCCAGACACAAGATCGCTTCGAGGTACCAAATTACTGCAGATGCGCATAATCGAAAAGTTCTCGTTCGTTTTTTTCTTTTGTGTCACCCCTCAACTGAGGCCGATGAACATTCTACAAATTTTCCGGGAACTGTGAACAGCAAGGCTTCCCATCTGTATCGCGGAGCAGGGCCAGAAGTGGGGAAGCCGAAAAAAGAAGAGAGGAAAAAAAAGAGCAGAAAGAAGTGGAAAGAGACAGAGGGATATGATACAAGTGTTTTTCCCACAGTCTTTAGCGCAAGTTGTAAAAGGTACACGCCAACGACGTCAACCGCTACTCTGATAGCTAACGCGCTACACAAAGGTGTGTCAACATAGTGGTAAGCTAGCAGGCCAATGTGGCCCCAAAACAATAAGCACAAAAGTCTTGTTTTTTCCAGTCTCAGCTGCGAGTGGTCAAAAGTTCACACACGCCGCCGTCAACCGCACCTGATAGCTAGTGCGCTACACAAAGGTTAACGTGCGTCAACGTACAGTAAGCTAGCAGGCAAACACAGCCCCAAAAGATTAAATACAAAACCCTTGGAACACACGCACGGTCAGTGCGCTGACAGGAGGATGGTTGGTGAGCGCAAACATTACGCCCTCATTACAGCAGGAAACTCGGACAGCCTGTCTGACATACCCAGTATCTCCCCCCCCCCCCGTCTCCATCTCCCCCTCTCTCCTCCCTTGCCTCACTGCCTTTCTCTCAAGCCCTCCCTCCCTCCTCCATCCATCCCAACCACTCTCCTTTTCTACTGCCCTCTCTCTCCCATCCTCCCTCTCTTTCTCCTCCAATCCTTCCCACCTGGCCTCCTTCCTTCCATCTCTCCCCCCTTCCATCCCTCCCATCATCCCACCTGCCCTCTATCTCTCCTTCCACTGCCTCCCGCCCTCTCAATCTCCTCCCCTCTCCACATCCCTCCCTCCCCTCCCTCTTTGCCTCCATCTTTCTCCATCACTCCGATCTCCTCCTGCTGCATCGCTGACAGTCTTTTTTCTTTGTTGTTGCGGTGAGCAGACTGAGACTTTAAATTACTTTCAGTTTTCTCTCTCTGCCTCCCTCCTCCCAACTCTGTGGAGGTGTCAGTTCCCATTCTCTGTATGTGCAGAGAGGAGGAAGAGGAATGAGGAGGAGCAGGAGGTGGAGGAGGAAGGAAGAGGAGAAGGTGGAAGAGGATGAGAAGAAGGATTGGGAGAATAAATTGAAAGGAGGAAGAAGAGGATGAGGCTTATTAGGAGGAAGAGGAGGAGGCAAATACGGAAAAGGAGAAGGAAGAGGAAGCAGTGGAGGAAAATAAGGATGGGAGGAAAAGAAGGAGGACAATGACGATAAGGAGGATACAACTAGATGAAGGAGGAGATGGAGGAGAAAAACAACATGAAGGAGGTGGTGGAGGAGAAAAACTAGATGAAGGAAGAGGAGGATGTGGGAGAGTTTGGAGCGGATTTCAGAGGTTTGGAGAGGAGTGTTTGCATGCAGCAGTTGCACGCTCCACTCCCAGCTAACTGAGCAGATGTGTGTGCCTGCTGTAACACTGCAGTCTGCCACCGGTGTATGTTCTGGAGACGTGGAGAGAGAGAGACGTAAGGGATAAAAAGAACACAAAGATGCTGAGGATGAAGAGGAAGGAGGGAACCAGGAGTGACAATGTGAAGGAATGGTGGGGGGAGGAGGGGAGGAGGATGGGTTGGAGCGAGAGAACGTCAGCAAGACTGACAGGAAGAAAGAGAGAGAGCGGTCACACAAAGTGAGCGTGAGAGGGGGAAACAAAAGACAGAGGGACAAACAGCTGGAGCGACAGCACACCTTAAGACTCATGGGGAACAAAACAACCCAAGCCTCGCAACAAAAACAAAACACGTCCCTTTCAGTTTCAGTTCTTCATCTCTGCAGCAAAATGAGCATTCCATCGGCCTTGGCGCTGAGCTGATGTTTTCGATGCTCTCTGTGAAATTAGGACATGGCTGCCTCCTCTGCCATGCCATTCATAATGCATGCCGCGCACGGGTGCGTGCGTGCGTGTGTGTGTGAGGCGCTGCACCGCCACGGAGAGAGAAAGAGACATGGCCGCGGCAAAGTCTTTGGAGGATTAGGTGAGGAGGAAGAGAATCTCGCAAAGAATACGGGATTTCAAGATGGATTCGAGCGCAAGCATCATTCATAATTGAATCTTCCCCGGAGGATGGAACACTGCTGCCTGGCTGGGTTTGCCGGAACCTTGAAGGGCCTCTTTCTCTCTCTCTCTGACATTGTCCATTCCTCGTTCTCTCTCTCTCTCTCTCTCTCTCTCTCTCTCTCTCTCTCTCTCTCTCTCTCTCTCTCTCTCTCTCTCTCTCTCTCTCTCTCTCTCTCTCTCTCTCTCTCTCTCTCTCTCTCTCTCTCTCTCTCTCTCTCTCTCTCTCTCTCTCTCTCTCTCTCTCTCTCAGGACTATAACCAAAAGGCCCTTGTACAGGCCCTTGTACACAGATACAGCATACCAACCTCGGCCACTCATCTCCAACTGAGGCCCATTCAACTCCAGCCCTTCACAGCTTGTCCGACATTGTCATTGTTTTCATTCCCACAGAACAGGAACATTTAAAAAAGCACTTTGTGCTACACAACTTGCCATGCTGCACGCGGTGCATTGCAAAAAACATCTAAATGGACGCGAGCACGATGGTGTTTTATCAATGGCGGGACATACAAACCCCACATCATCACAGTTAGGTGCAAGGCACAATAAATAAATAATATGAATACACCACAATATGAAAAGATGCATATTTTCTACCTGCTAACATGGTGACACATTAATGTTGCAGAACGGCTTCGCCGAATATAAACCGAGACCAGCCATATCAAAGATTGGTTTGTGCGGGTGTGAAATGTGTTCCTTAGAGCAGACGCTGTAGGGTTTGAATATTGTGTTTCTGTCTGCGTTGGCAGCCTTTATCAGGTGTAGGAATGGTTTAGCGTTGATAATTAGCACACCTCAACAGATGCTGTCATCTCACGGCTTTCTTCAAGTGAAATATTATATACATATACAATTAAAGAGCCGATTCAAATATGTATAACACCCAATACGCTGAGTGTTTTGCCTTGAAGACTTCGACTTGTCTGATTAAAGTGACTATTTGAGCTCAATTTATTTATATCATTTTTTTTTTTTTTTTTTTTTTTGCCAAACACCAGAAATAACCCTGAGGCACTTTTCCTTTTTTTTAAATGCCCACCTGCCTTTGAAGTGTATGATTTTGAGATGTGGTTATTGACGATGGAAGAAAGTGCCACTACTTTCTTTTTTGCATGAAGCAAGGCTAATATCTCCTTTGATATTGACAACATCAAACGGACGAAAAAAATCACAGCACTTAGAACCTGAATGACACTCTGGTGCTGTCTATGTAGGCTGGTGGTAGTCCACACACACACACACACACACACACACACACACACACACACACACACACGCATATACACACAGACACATGCACACACACACACAAACTAGCCTTTTTTTGGGGGGGGGGGCGCCAACATCAATGAAGGTCTGTCACTTTTTCACTGCCACACTTAAAAGTAAGCTAGGCAAATTATTTTACAAGCATATTTGGTCATATTTCTTGATATTATCTTTAGATCCCAACTGTATCTGTGGTTGTCGCAAGCCTGTAATAAGCCTGTCCAATAATTTGTTTCGGCACACTCTGCCCCTGAACTCATTGCACAGACTGGAGTCTTCCACAAGACTAGGCAGACCTATTGCTAAAGCTAGCGAGCGAGCCAGTCACGTGTTTTGGGGGAGTGGCTTTGGACGGTGGCCTTAAGGGAGAGATTGGATTTGTTTGTTTGGATACTTTCAAAATCTAGCTTAATCAGGTTTGTTTCTCCAAATTGCCTACCCTACCCTTCAAATAACACAAAATAATAGCCATTATTTTGATAATTATGACTGAAAAGATTAAATAAATAAAAATGTAATGTAATAAAATTCCAAACTTCAGTGTCTTCTCTCCACTTTATTACAGGCATTACAGGAAATACTTTATTACAGGAATTACAGGCAGCTATTGTCATGGCAACCGCAGCAACTAACTCCATATCCTGGGCAATCGTGATAGTGGGCTACGCAGTGAAATGGCTGGAGCCTTCTATATTTTATGCTAAATTGCTTTGTTTGGCATGAGATGCTGTACATAATACACCAAAAGTGTGTGTGCCTGTGTATGTTACAGCAGTGGGCAGCTGGAAAGTGGATAACGTAGCTCCGATATGCAGAAAGCCCTTGTGGATGTTATTCTCTCACACACACACACACACACACACACACACACACACACACACACAGACACACGCGCGCATTGACGTGGGCATGCAAAGAAACAACAACGAAAATAATTAAAGTTTCTAGAACTTTCTAGAGGTCGAGCCCATCTCCTCCTCCTCTTTCTCCCTCTACGGAGCAGCTGCAGCTCCCGCTCACCTCCAGCTTGCTCCTGCCTCCTTCTACCTCACAACAAGTTGATATTCTCAGGGGCTGATCTCCACCATCACAAACCGGTCCAGGAGTGATTGGTTGTGACAGGCGGTTGTTATTTGTATTTTTTTTCCCTCGATATTGAACTCAGGTGATTGCAACCCTGTTTAGGTGACACAGCGGCCACCGCGGCTAAGTGCGCCGGATTCAATCTCTCCAACGTCTAACATTAGCCAGTACCGGTAATCAAGGTGAAATGGTTACACATGGCGGTGGTAGAAGTCCCGCATCCATCTCTCTTCAGGGGTTCCGAGGGGCGTGTAATCCCCAAAAGGGGAGCGTTTAGCGTTTCCCTGATGGCGGTGTTTTCAGCGTTGCCAGGCGTTGCATTGTAATGCGACATCGTTATGCGACATCGCACCGCGACTGATTTAGACTGGCGGTCCGAAACAGCACTCGCCATCCCCCAAAGCAGTTACGGTGACAATCAACATTAGCCGCAATTTACAAGAAGTGTGCGGTAAACATATGGAGGCGACTTGCGGTTCTTAATGAAACAAAACAAGTTCGGACAGCATTGTTATTGTTTTTCAACAACAACCATTTACCCCAGTCCCGTTAGCTTAAACCACAGAAAAACACTAGGGAATGGGCCGTCGTGTTCAGCTAAAGTGGATGTATTTAGCAGAGACATAAATAAATCCGGTTATGATCTATTCGTTATCTGTGGTGCTATTTAACTGGCCGTCACCGTCTTCCGAATCATGCCTACGTGTTGCGTTATTTCTCTCCCAACGCCTCTTTCCCTCAGGTAATGACATAAATTCCTCCGTATATTATTGAATAGTGCCAGGAATTGGATTAGCATTTGGGAATTAGATAAATGATGAGATAAACGTTCTCCAATACGGATATATCTTGAGAGGAGTCTCATTGTAGACGGAGAGAGATGCTCAAAGATCACATTAGTTATCCACCACACCATCCATCACACTGTCTATCTATTTCTTTATAAAAATATCGTATTTGTTCGTCGCACACACACACACACACACACACACACACACTCTTCCTTTCAGACAGTCTCCATCACTGTGACGGGGGTCCCAAATGGAAAGGCTCTTCAGTCCAGCTCTGGAATCCCCCCAGCAGTCGGGGTAACTTCGGTCCAACTATCAAACTTGTCAACCTTATAATGAGTTTCCAGCCATCTCCTGTGTTCTTATCTCCCTTTCTTTGTCTACCTCTTTCTCCCTTACTCTCTCACCCTCTTCCCTCACAGCTCTGTCGCCAATCTGCCCCTCTCCTCTCCATTATTCTCCATTATTTCTGTCTTTTTTTTCTCTCACTCTTTTTGCCCTTTTCCTCCCCCTGTATCTTTCCCCCATCTTCTCCTCCTCCTCCTGCATTGTGATTGGCCAGTGCCCTCACTCTGCCGTCCCATTCCCAGGCCAAAGAAACAGCATTACGAAAGAAAGGGAAACCCATGACATAAAAAATAAGTCTGAAGGTAAAGAAAAACTAAGGCAGAAGATGAGGAATGACTCGTCCCGGGGACACGATCCATCGCATGTCACACAATTTGGATTTAGCCATGAAGTCTTACTGTGGTCCAGCCTAACCCCAACCCCCCCACCCACCTTTGGTCATCTATTTCCA
Source organism: Lota lota (assembly GCA_026745465.1). Classification (NCBI taxonomy): domain Eukaryota; kingdom Metazoa; phylum Chordata; class Actinopteri; order Gadiformes; family Lotidae; genus Lota; species Lota lota. The sequence continues at coordinate 7,378,723 of JACYXH010000249.1, forward strand.
CAAAGCTTCACTAGAGTAAGGGAAAAAGTTGGGGCTAGAATAGGGTGAGTAGATGGGGCAAAAAGCCAAAGAACAATAGGATGCAGACTCTTAATAGGCGAGTCAATTCGCAATCGATCAGAAGGACGATAAAGACAGAATGGGGACGAGTGTGTGTGTATATGTGTTTGCTAGCGCATGTTTGTGTGTGTGTGGACTAAGAGAGTGTGTGTGTGTGTGTGTGTGGAGTGTATGTAGTGAGGGTCTTTCTGATGACAAACAGAATCCTTCATCCTAAACCATTGAAGGCAGAGACAGAGACAGGGAGGCCAACTTGAATGGGAAATTAGAACAAAACAAGAGAAAATGAACCAATGAGAATTTAGGTCCCAGCGGTGTTATGATGACACACTTGCGAGTGTGTGTGTGTGTGTGTGTGTGTGTGTGTGTGTGTGTGTGTGTGTAGTTAGTTTGATTGCGCATACGAGGAGTGTGTTGATGTGAGTAAGTGACAGTATGCACAGAGCGCTGTGTGGTTGTGGTCCTTGGGTGTGGTATTTGTGTTTGTGAGTCAGTGTGTGTACACGTTATGGGTTTGTCTGATTGCACAAATGTGTCTGTGTCAGTGAGAGACAGTGTGCACACATCATTGTGTGGTTGTATATTTGTGCATGTGTGTGTGCGCGTGCGTGTGTGTGTTAGTGTACATGTGTCTCCTTGGTATGCTGATCAGTGGCTAAGGAGCAGGCACAGTATGCCAGGACTGCGTCAAAGCCTCTGGGCCCCCTCAGAGGGCCCGTGTTTGGGCAGTGGACTGGAACACACGGGGCCCCACAGTGTCTCTTAGTTTGTGTCTAATTAAAGCTTCTGTCCCTGCTCCTGTTGCTGCTGCACTTTCTCTGTGGGGTAGCCAAACACCATGAGACAAGGCCCCCGCGGTTTGGCTCTGTACCACTGTAAAGCTTCAAGGTTTCCACGTTCAATACTGTGTTGTATATTTCTGTGGATCACATGCTGTGTATATTCATGCGACATGTTGCGGTTTTGTCGAATGAAAAGTACAACGGTGTCTGCCACAATGCTTTAAATACATTGTCTGTGTACCCCATACTGTGTCTCAGGCTGCTACCCAAGGCACCGTTTCCATGGTGGGTTTTCCTTCGTGTTCATTTCTTCATTCCTACGATATTTCTTCTTCTTGACCATCCTTTCCAATTTTCTCTCACAACTTCCTCCACCTTGTCTACCTCCGAACATCCTCCCCTCACCCCCAACCACTGCAGCCCTGTACCACCGCCCGACACCCACCCAACCCCACCCATCACCTACCCTTTGAAGGAGAATGCTGCCCAGTCTAAACGGATAAAAAAAGTTGAACTGAAAAAGTGAAGCGAGTCACCGGTGCTTTCAACAGCAGCACGCGGAAGGCCCAGAGAAATCTTCCCCCCTGCTTTGAAGAATTCAAAACTGGATTGGGTGGGTGGGGAAGAGAGAGAGAGAGAGAGAGAGAGAGAGAGAGAGAGAGAGAGAGAGAGAGAGAGAGAGAGAGAGAGAGAGAGAGTCAGTGTGGACATAGAGGGGAACAGAACAGAACGAAGGGTTAGGCAAGGAGCTATAGGCAAGACAGCCTTGGTTCAACACAGTCCACAATCTTCCTCCCTCTATCCCTCCCTCCTCTCACTCCCTCCATCCCCCTCCTAAACCAACCCCCCTCCCCCATGCTTGGTTAGTAGCATACCAAGGACATTACAATGTGCCATCAGAAGGGCGACACGGCGATGAGAGACAACTATAATAGTGGCATCCCAGGAGGCATCCCTCTGACACGACACAGTCCAAATTGTCGCCTTTGTCTGAACGCATTGTGGTGTATTCTTATTTCATTTATTTCACCTGCATTTTCATTTGTGCGCTGACACGAATGATCAGCATGGAAAAGGCGCTATGAGACGTTTAGTATTTTTATTCATCTGTTTTTCTTTTTTCTTTTTTTAAGCTAACCACTAAACCGAGAAAATTGATTCGGTTGCCCTGGAGCCACAAGACTCATCACAAACTATAACCACTCGGGTCTGAGGGGGGACCCACCTTTAACAGAGCAATTATTTCACTTTTTTTTTATTTCTCCTTGAATCTGGGCGATGGTGTTTTAGCAGAGAGACACGGATACATTCCAGGACAAAATAGGAACGCAGGAGAAAATGGTTCACATTACACAGTCCAGTTATTTTACTAAAATGCTCAACTATTTCAAGCCATTTAGGACTACTCTTTCTATTTCAAGTGACTCACTATTTCAAGTAAATCACTTTTTTTTTCTTTTTTTTACAGTTTAAGATAGGGTAGGCATATTCGAGAAACAAGCCAGAGTAAGCTCGATTTTGAAAGTATCCAACCAAACAAATCCCACCCCTCTCTTCAGGCCTCCCTCTAATGCCACTCCCCCAAAACACGTGACTAGCTCGCTCGCTTTAGTAATAGGTCTGCCTAGCCTTGAGGAAGTCTCCGGTTATGCGTAGTAAGTGCAGAGTGCAGAGTGCGCATAGGTAGCCGGGTAGGTAGGTAGACAGACAGTACCTTTTAGGCTGAGAAAACCCTAGCCACCACAACGATATCTGACCCCAATCAATACTCAGGCTCATCGAGGGTGATCAACCACAACAGGTGTGGCCACTACTCCCCAATACATACCCATGTGACCATTTGACTAACACACACAACCGGGAACCCCTGTTGTGAAACACACACACACACACAAACAAATACACACACACACACACAGCAAAGGGATGTCATTAACAACAGGGGGAGTGGCCTATGAGAGGATGAGGCCATCAATATCTGTGGAGTACGGACCAGCGAGAGCTTTTTTTAAGTATGAGTGTCAAATAGATCTATGTGTGTGTAAAAAAAACACAATCACACGCTTGGCGGGAGCTGTGCGTGTGTGTGTGTGTGTATGTGCATGCGTGTTTGTTTGTGTGTGTGTGTGTGTGCGCACATGTGTGTGTGTGCGTGTGTTTGCGTGTATGTTCGTTTGTGTGTGTGTGTGTGTGTGTGTGCGGAAGATGTGTGTTGGCAGGCTAGTTCATCTCAAGCTTGCTCTGGGATGAAGACTTGAATGGTGATGAAGAGGAGGGGTTGGAAGGGGGGAGGAGGAGAAGAAGCAACGCGGGGGTTCTTGTGCTTGTGAAGGGGAACGAGGTGGGGAGGCGGTCTCTGTCATACAGCCGTCCCGGATTCTGAGGTTTTCTAACCTAGCATCCTGCATGTAGCACGTAGCACGTAGCATCACCGTCTCTATCTTCTGAGCTATATTCGGCAGTCAATGTGTCCATGTGTGTTTGTTTTTTTATGTGTTTGTGCGTGTGTGTCAATGTGTGCTTGTGTGTGTGAGTGTGTTTGTTTGTGTGTGTGATAAATGTGTCTAGGTCCGGAGCCCAGGACCCCATTTGTCGTAATGTTTCAACATTTTGTCCTCTAGTGTTCTACATAGGGTTGGCCCCGGGGCAATATTTACTTTGCATTTGAGTGTGCTGATTGGCTCACTAATGGTCGATGTAGAGTGCTGTTTGGTGAAGGGGATACCTATCATAAAACAACTTATTATGGCAGTGTGATACCACACACACACACACACACGTACACAGACACACACAAACATTCTTTTGAGAACTCATTTGTGCTCATTTGGTTGACCTTAACAACAACAAAATAAATGGGGACAGCAAAGTAAATAGTTTAATTTTATGATATTAACAGCAGATCACAGCTCTTAAAGATTTAATAAAGCTATTGGATGATGAGAGGGAGGGGTAAGGGAGTGAGAAACATAGAGGGGGAGGTCGGGGGAGGGGGGGTGGTTGGACAAATAATCTGATGCTTGGTAGAACTTCACTCCCCCCTCTCCATTTAATCACATCGTTGTTTCGTACGCTTCACTTGTGCGGCCTGCAAGCAATAGCCATCAGGCTTCATTTACGTAACATTTGAGTGTGTGTGTGTGTGTGTGTGTGTGTGTGGGGGGGGGGGGGGGGGGGGGGGTGGAGGAGGAGGGGTCCTTTGTCAGTGATATTAGTAGCCTACTTTGCGGGTCCACCGTCCCCATTAGTCTGCAAGGTGTTTATCTAAACATGGAGGAAACAAATTAAGCTGATGTTGTTGAACGTGAATCTGCTGTTCCCAAATCACTGCTTGGCTTTCAATAACACACACACACACACACACACACACACACACACACACACACACACACACAGACACACACAACACACTTTCACATATTTGGCTTTAAATGGTACAAGTGTTGCATTAAGAGTTTTGGGCCCAGGCTAATGACAAGCCACATACACACACACACACACAAACACAAACACACACACACCAAATATTAAAACCAAAAAAGGGACACCAGAAATTCTAACAAACAAAATGCTACTGCAGAAAATACAGCCTTTCATACCAGTTCATCCAGCCGTGTATATTGTGATATTCTTACTCGTAAAGCACCAGGGCGCTAACAGCCTAGCCAGTTCTCTTGCTCAGATCCAGATACAAGTTCAAGTTTTGCAGACCACAAAAGTGTCAGCTATTTCTTTCAGACTCGTTTGTTTCCATTAACAACATGACTATCCAACCAGTGCGTCAACACGCCTCATTCCTTATCCCGAGAGACGATGATAAATGTATAATTCTCACTCTGCCGATAAATCAATATGAACATCAGGGCAGATGAGGGGCTGTGACAGGAGTCAGACTGTGTCTCTCCAAGTAATATTGGAGCTGGCAGTAGGGAGTAAGACAGAGTGAGACACATTTCTAGATAACGAGGGTTGATGAGTAGCTATAGCAACGTCACATCGCAATGACCACCTCCATTTTGGAAGCATAGGAGCCTTGGAATGTTACTATTTTAGTAGTAATGATGTTTTGGTGATTGTTTGGTAATTAATTGTGAAATTATCTGTCATTATGGGGAGACATTGTCGTGAAACTGCCACAGCGTTTCTCATGCGAGACATGGCAAAACAAAGTATTAATTAGCATAGGTGATGGTATATTTATGGAGATTTAGGATTTTGAAGTAGGCCTACTACACCTACTCTCTCTTGAGTCGTCTCAATATAGTCGCCAACAAAATATCCAATGATTCATTCTGATGTACAAGGCCTATAAGAGGTTCAAAATAGGCTGATAAAGTTAACTTTTCTTTGACGAGGAAGCTTTCTTTGCCATTACAAAGATTAAAGCACATGGTATTTTTTCAATAATTATGATTATAATTATTAGTTATATCATATTATTATTATTTGAATGTATTCATTGTACAAAGACTGCTCCCTTCCATTATCTTGTGAATGTTTCCCTGCTTTTTTGTACTGTGCATTTTAAGCACTTTGTAAATGTAAATAATGTTTATTATTATCCTCATCATCATCATTATTATTATTATTATTATGAGTAGTAAAAGTAGTAATAATAGTTATAGCAGTACAAACAACAGAAGTAGAATTTTCCCAGTATACCAATTAGTGAAGCAATACTGTAGTATGGAGGTGGTAGTAAACTCTCTCTGAGATTATACAGTAGGTTTAACAGTACCACAGGAGTACTGAACCAAAACCAGAACCAATAGCCCCTCCTACTCCCCCTGGCCCAATCACCCTGAGGTCAACGGGCCCCCAACCCTACTGTCTGGCCCTCATTCTCTCCACATTTATTCTTAGTCACCCAGGGGGGATTTTTTACTCCTATTACAATATTTTAATTATCTTCGATGATGCTCTCTATCTCTCTCTGTGTCTCTCTGAGTCTGTCTCTCTCTCTCTCTTTCCCTCCTCTCTGTTCCCCAGCTATCTCTCTCTCTTGCTTCCTCTCTTTATCTCTCTGTCTTTTTAGGAGATGCATTGTGGGTAATCATCAATCATTGTTATGCATGACTCATCCGCAAGTTGCTGTGGGGAAGTGAAGTGGAGTCTTTGTGTGTGTTTGTGTCTATGTGCACGGCAGGCCACAGAGGATGTCAACGTATTCGTTTCTCCCCCTAAGCTACTACAAGGACATTATGTGTTGACACACCTGGGAACTGTTTAATCTCACCGGAAGTGCCCTGTGCACGTTTGGATGAGTGTGCGTGCACGTACACATACAAGTGTGTGTGAGTGTACACCTGTTTGTGTCAATGGCGTGCTTCTCCACATACCGGTTCAATAACCACAGGTAATCAATGCAAATGAGGCGGGCTAATGCCACCTGAACGCAGCCGGAAGGGACAGCGCCTCCCCGCGCTACTCCTCCATAAAACATCCCATTGTGATGGATTACACACACACTCACACTCACACACACACACACACACACACACACACACACACACACACACACACACACACACACACACACACATATATACACCCCTCCCCCGGGTCAGAGTTTAGACGAGGAACTCTCTCATTCCCTCAGAAAACGTGTAGCTAGTTTACAGATTACCACTGTAGTTTTGGTTGTTGTGGTTTGTGCTGATATTGTTGTCGAGTGTTTGTTGTTCTGCTGCACACTTCAACACCGTTGGCTTTCTGATTAGAGAGCAGAGAGTTCTGTTGGAAAGGGCCACTGGTTAGAGGCAGCGCTTGTGTGTGTGTGTGTGTGTGTGTGCTTTCATGGAAAGGGTGTGGGGTGGGTGGGCACAACTGCATTAAAGTTTTGATGACATCAGTGAAATACTGCAGCGAGAGAAAAAACCCCAGAGAAACCCCCAAAAATGATTTTGATATAAAATGCAATGACGAGCGTGTGTGTTTGTGTGTGAGCGAGTGTGTGTGTTTGTGTGTGCGGGAGTTTGTGTGTGAGTTTTCTTTAGAGAAACACACTCCTCAGCCCACCACCCCAAACACACACACGCACACGCACATGCACACGCACACACACAAACATATATAGGTGGCTGGCTTTTATTCCTTGCCAATTACGTCCTTGTGCTGTTGTTCCCCTCCATCTTTGCGACCTTTCCTGCTGTTCCCCATGAGAGGAGCTCTAACGCCTTCCGCTACACTCTCTACCCCACACTGCACAGCCAGCCACAACACAACAAATCATATAGATGTAACATAAAGGTGGGAGCTCCACACGGGTAGTGGATGAGCTGTGATCACAATCACGTTGTAAAGTTCTGTGAGCGACTTCAAAAGCCGGCGCTACATAAAAGCAATACATTATTATTATAATTTATATATAATTAGATATGGATGTCCAGGAGTGACTTGGGAACCGGGTATGTGTGTTGAACCACTGCAATTTCAACCATCGAGGAAATCATCGTTGTCACGACCCAGTAGCGATTATCGGGGAATATGATCGAGCTGTTGCATTTGCTTGCACGTTCAACGAGGGAATAATAAAACCAAACAACAACAAAATAGTTGCTGTTTTGCTTTAATTAAAAGCCCTGGTTGACGTGGCAGAATCCCAGCAATGTGGAGAGAGAGGACGTGGAGTGGGAACAGGAGAATAATACCCGCATCGCTTCCTGATGATTCACCGCAGCAGGGCTCTGCAATCCAATCAAACGGCAGATAATGAAAGTAAGGAAGTGATTTAAAACCGTAAGAACCCTTCAACAGTGGAGAGGGAACAGGGAGTGGAGGGGGGTGGGGGTTGGGAGGGGGGGTGAGGCGCTGTGTCTGATAGCGAAGCAGGTACTGTAGCAGATATATCTTAGTTATTTCTCTCGCTCTCATCTTCCATTATATTTCTTTATTCATTTTTTGCTTTCCGTAGTTCTTTCTTTATCTTCCTTCTTTCTTTCCATCCTTCCTTTTTCCATCCTCCATCCCCTTCTTGCATTCCTCCTGTCTTTCTTCCTACCTTCTTTCCTCTGTCCACCATTCTCCATCTTTCCCTCCTCTCGCTACCTTGGCTCTACCGCATCCGACTGATTTGACTGCCGGTGGGGGAATCATTTATGTTTTTCCATGGAGTTTCCTCTCCTCCTGAACTTTCACACTTACACAAAGACGTGGTTAATGGAAGTCTGGAGCCCGTCTGCCAGACACACCAGAGTAAACCTTCGTCTGGAGCTCCTTGCCAGTTAAGAGCAGTCGTGTTTCCTGCGAAGCGCTCACTAGGCAACTGGGAACAGTTTACCGGTCAATGGTCTGTGCCATATTCATGAGGACACCCAGACGCTCAACCTGATGGTGGCTATTAAAGTAGCAGATAACAACACAGCCAGCGGTTTCATGTCTTGTAAACTTGTTGTTGTTACTTTTCTGTCCTAAAATTGTGTTTGTTTATGCATGCAAATGGTGAGTGTGTGTGACATAGGAGGTAATATCTAGATACAATGAGAGACAGATAGATAGAAAGATATACAGATATAGTTAGATAGATAGAAAGATAGATGTATTCAATACATACAGCAAATGCATGTTTTCCAATTTGAGAAGTGCATTTAAACGCACAAAAAAACCTAAACGCTCTGTAACACACATGCATTACAGGGCTTGAATGGGAGCTGAATCCAATACGGTTTTGGGCTTTCTGCTTGTCTGCGTGTGCTGGCAGTGTAAAAAACCATTATCTCCAGCATGAAGAAAACAGCAGCTCCCCCAAACCGACCATGAGGTTCTGTCTGAACACACACACACACACACACACACACACACACACACACACACACACACACACACACACACACACACACACACACACACACACACACTGTATGGAGAGGGGACCCAACCTCAGGGAAAATACCTGCTACGTGTGCCAAAAGTGTGATGCAACAGATCCCTTGGAATGGTCCGCATACAAATTGTTCTTACTCAAAACCAAACCCCACCACGACAGATATGCGAGTAAGGACTTTCTTTCTCTCCCTGTATATTCCTGTGTGTTGTGTGTGTGTGTGTGTGTGTGTGTGTGTGTGTCACATTTAGTCACCCCACACATTTGCAAACACAAGCCTACTCACACACGCACATTACATTAGTGCCGATATTGATCTCTTCCTTGCAGTAAACAACTCGACAGTGGTGTGAATGACCCTTATAGACACACACACACACACACACACATCAATAACCACCGTCCGAAGGATCGATAGCAAAACTCCCTCATTGATCCCGTCTGCAGTGTTCAATAAGCACTCCGATAATCACATCTACTCACTCATCAATTACGTGTGCGTGTGTGTGTGTGTCCCAACATTAGAGGTTAGCTAACGTGTGCATACATCTTTATACCGGCCACACCAACGTGGATGCAGCAACCGAACCCAACACCATAGGGACTGTGACTAATGTAATGGATCTAAGTTTAAATACACACACACACACACACATGTACACTCTCTCTCTTTCACACACACACACACATACACACACACATACATACACACGCACGCACGCAAACACACACACATACACAGACACAGACACACACACACACACATACAGGGGCTGGGAGCATTTTGCCTAAAAAGTATAATTTCATTCGAAATTGGGATGACTGGGGCTTTTAAATGCCCCCGTAAAATTGTGTTAACTTCTGTATTTGCAAAGCTGTTCCAGATTTATTTTTCCTTGGAGTCATTGAATATTAGTCATACAACATAGAAAACATAAGGTATTTCGTTGTTTCATCAACGTTTTACCAAATTGGCCTGGAAATGATCCAAAATGCCCCGAAAATGTATTACAAAGGGGCAACAAAAAACATCCCTTGTTAAAAAAAGTTAATTTCCTACCCTGACACACACACACACACACTACGGTCCTGGCCTGCCAGACTCTGAGGTCGAGGTCTCTGACTGCAGTGGGTGGTAAACAGTTTTTTCGGCATGGTCGTTTAGTTCCGCGCTGCGCCTCTCTTCTCTGAGAACAAATAAGCTTTGCTCTGGCTCAGCGGAAAATACCAGCCAGTGTGTGAGTGCAATCCAGAAACAAAACAGTGAGACAGAGATAAGGAGGGTTCTGCCACACGTCCGAGGCGTGTCTGCTCAACATCCCGGTCGGCCTACGACTCGATACGCCGAGAGAGAGGAGAGAGAGAGGGATGAGGAACGAGGGATGACGTGCGTGAGGCTATGGAAACGGAGACAGGGAAAGAGGGGGGAAAAAAAAGAAACTTGCTAAACATGAATAAAACCAGAGAAAGATAAAGAAATTAACAAAGGAAGGAACAAAGAGAAAAGAGAAAGCAGGAAAGGCAGAAAAGGGGAAAGACAGAGAGGAAGAACCGAAATAAAGGAAGAGAAAATGAAAGAAAGAAGGAAAGAGAAAGAAAGCCTGTGTTCAGGTAAAAACATAACAGACAGGAAAACAAGAAAACAGTCATGAATGGTGTGTTATGAAAAAAAATGCGAGAGAAAAACAAGGGAGAGGAACAGAAAAGGAAGAGGGACAGTTCTTATTCATCACAGTAAAAGCGTTGGTTTGGTGGACGGCTTGTGTCGTTGTGGAGGATTAATACTGGCGGTGACACAACACGCGTGGGTACACTCTCTCTCTCTCTCTCTCTCTCTTTCCATCTCACTATCACCCTCTCACTCTCGTTCTCTCTCTCTCTCCAGAGCCTAATTCAGGGAACACAAGGCTGCGTTGTTCACGCCTGTGAATCTAAGCCGCTGATACGACTACACGTCTTTTTTTCTGTGCGACACGTCAACCCAATGCAGATTAGCCTGTACACTACATGTACGTACACACACAAACACACACACACACACCACCGAGGCAAGATGCTTTTGACGTGATCGCTCTTATCTAATCTCATGAAACCTTGACTGAAATGAGCACCGCAAACCGTGATCTGACATTTGTTCTGTATTTGTTTTTTTCAATCTGTATTAATCAACACCTTTTGCGTTTTTTTCCCTCTGCTGCCAGTAAGGGTCTTTTAGTTAGTCAGCCGAGCGCCTAAATCTATAATTGATGTAGTTTATGCTTTATCAGCCAACACCAGCAATACCCCCCTCTGACGTTTTAGCTGTACACATATAAATCCTTTAGCTGTCAGAACTTTGACCTATAATTCATTATTCTATTACAGGCTTGTGCTTCTTGGTATCAAAACCCAAAGTCCATTTTTGTGACATTTCTGACACACCGTCTGGCATGTTTGATATGGTTTACAATGCACTCATTTTATGCATTGATGGTATTATATGACACCAATACCCTTGTAAGGCCCAGTATTTGGCCTGCTATCTGATACTTATATCTGCAGAGCCATCTTGCAACGGCTTTCGGTAGACCCATACTGTCCATTCTATATTTAACCTGCATCTGTTGCTCACGAATAAAAACAATATATATAAACTGCATGTGTGCAAACATTCTGCTTTAAAAGGGGAGGTGAACCCCTTTTGTTTTTTTATGTGGTAATAAGTCTTATACAATCCTCAACATAGTAATATATTCCATTTTGTCACTGTTGCTAAAATAAGACCATAATTTAGGGAAAACAGGTGTAAAATCCTATTTGTTTGCTCTACTCCACAAAGTAGTTTGCGAACGTTCTTCACTACTCGAAACTCAAGTTTTGTTTTGAGACACTTCCATGTCTCAACAAGGGACAACGGCGGAGAGGTGTGTGTGGATGTGTGTGGAGCTCCGTCTGGTCAGCATCCGAGAGAGGCTTAAGCTTCTTGGACTCTTGTAGTATAATGCCACGGTGTGACGCATTTCATATACAAAATTGCTCAGTATAATGCTCAAACATACGTGTACGGTGTACTAGCTTAAAAGTACCACAGTTACCGTGGGTCTTAACCATGGAGATAACACGTCCCCTCCTCTTAGCCCAAATCACATTTGTTTTATCTCATTGCGTTCAAAATTGAGCTGAAACAGGGGCTTCACTAAGGTTTTGGCAATAATATGTTACTGTAGTATGTGTGTGTGTGTGTGTGTGTGTGTGTGTGTGTGTGTGTGTGTGTGTGTGTGTGTGTGTGTGTGTGTGTGTGTGTGTGTGTGTGTGTGTGTGTGTGTGTGAACCAGAGGGTGAAGAACTAAGGGGAGGGACAGGACAGGACTGACTCACACCCTGACCCAGATAGCCAACATCATCATCCTCATCATCATCATCCTCATCGTCAAGTACAGGTCCACAGCTTCACATGCACCTTCCCAAATTCACTCTGACATCATTACATTCAGAGTCCGAGGGTGTTTTTGTGTGTGTGTGTGTGTGTGTGTGTGTGTGTGTGTGTGTGTGTTTGTGTGTGTGTAGGGACCAATGTTTAATCTCCAACAAATGAGTATAGGAATTGATGCAAAAACACACAAATATGAAACATCCACACACACACGCACGCACACACATACAATGCCTTAAAGCCGTGTGGATAATGTCTTGGCACCGCATCATTCCCGTGATTAATCCTTAGGCATGCTTTTGAGCACTTGATAAATGAAATCAGACACACAAACACACACACACACACACACACACAAATCCATACATCCACCCACCCACACACTCATACACATGTGAAACAAATACACACACGGACACACGCCCGCACACACGCACAGTGACAAATCAAGCTTGCTCCGGCAGAGCGCTAGCTGCTTCATCCCGTGAGCGAGTGTGAACATCACTGCTCTCTCTTCCTCCTCCTCGTGAAATGTGGCGTTTCTATTTACAACCCACCCTCCTGCGGGCATCGCTGGGAATACCATGAATTATCCATAGCAGCTAAGTGCCCTTAAACTAAGAGGAGGCACAGGTTAACACCGCTGCCTTAAAATGTGTCTTAAAGAACCATCACTGAGAGGACTACACACACACACACACACACACACACATAAACATGCACATAATGACACACATATAGACAGACAAGAGACATACACACACACAGAGACACACATAATGATACCCACATAAGGACACTTTCAAATAGACAAACACACACACACACACACTCAACTTGCACCCATAATATCCACTCTCTTCGCCCCTCTCCATCTTTGTCGTTTGTTTCTCCGTATTTATTCATGGATATGAAAATATACGAGGGGGTTTTAGCGGCAGAAGCAGAGCCCGGCGAGGCATGGCGGCCAGCGCGAGAAGCGTGACGAGCTCCGTCCCGGCGTGGCCCAGACGGCGTGTATATATATATATATATATATATATATATATATATATATATATATATATATATATGTGTGTGTGTTTAATTTAACAAGCCCCACTCTGAACCAGACATGGCACAGGAGCAACGTGCCGCAAGATGAATAAACACGGGTGACCTCCGACCTTACTTCCACGCTAGAGAAATCACCCTTAAGGCTTGCGGTTAAAGAGGAGAGTTGGTGTGGTGGTGGTTCTATAAGTGTGTGTGTGTGTGTGTGTGTGTGTTCGTTTGACCTTTTCACACAATTGTAACCCCTCATTCATTATGTATGTGAAATAAATTGCTCATTTGATGACATTATTACACACATTACTACTTTATTATAATGATCATTGTCCACTGTGAGAAAAACTCTAAAAGAAATAGAGTCTATCTTGTCTGAAATAACCTGATCCCTCATAAAAATGTTCCAAGTGTACCTTCTGTCGGCATTTAGTCACACAAATAACCACTTTTCAACCAAACAACTGGTGAGGACAATAATGGAACACAGGATGCTGTTATAATAGACAGAGGTTACATCATGCCCTTATGAGTCACACTGTCCCCAGTTATTTTGTGTGTCATCCTGTTTGATGGACTGCTCCTTCCTCCATCCATGACATGACAGCATCTCTCATGCTGGGACTCTGAACCGGACTTCCTGCCTGCCTACCTGTCCGTCTTTATCATATGCCTCTGTGTGTGTGTGTGTGTTAGCATGTGAGTGATCTAACTATTGCACACTTGACTACCACTAATAGAACAAAAAAAAGCATGGTGTCCTAATGCCAGTTCTTTTCTTTTAGACGTCGTCATGCATTAACCGGAAGGAATCTTTCGAGTGAGTCGACTATTCAAATCAGATGAAAGGATCTGATCGATGAACTAATGTGAAAATGTAAATGAGTGTGTGAGTGGTTGTGTGAGCTTTAGCATCAGGCTAGCCTCTGCTAGCTGCCCAGCTTCTCCTTCGGGCGGCCCCTGGCAGAGTGTTTGCTGAGGGACCAGTGGAGGTCCCCACTCAATATCCACTCAAAGTCTAGGCGTCTGGGCAAGCCGATTAGATACTTTAGCCTGGATGAGACCAGACACCTTCATATCACTTTCTCTCTCTCTCTCTCTCTCTCTCTCTCTCTCTCTCTCTCTCTCTCTCTCTCTCTCTCTCTCTCTCTCTCTCTCTCTCTCTCTCTCTCTCTCTCTCTCTCACGCGTTGAGCCCCGCCTCCTTTCGTTCTCTCTCTCTCTCTCTCTCTCAACTCTCTCTGCATCTTTGCCGTTGCTTCTTTCTCTGTGTAATATCACTTTGCCTTTAATGCTGTATAACACACACACACACACACACACACACACACACACACACACACACACACACACACACACACACACACACACACACACACACACACAACAGTAGCTTAGATATTCAATGGATACGATGCAGGGCAGGATCCTTGGGATAATAACAAATCATATACTTTGAGGTAAAAATATTTGTCTGCAAGTGAATGCGTGTGAATGCGTGTGTATGTGTTGTATGCGTGTGTACATTGTTGGACAAATAACCCTAACCTTATTTACAATTCAATTTCAAAATTTTAAATTCTTAAATGTGTTCTATGTATGGATAGACTACTCTCGATAAAATAACATTTCATTGATAACCCTAACCCTAAATCAATTGTATTTTTCAGTATTTCATAATACTAAAATTAGAAAATCCCACCATTACAGTGGAACCCAATGAGGAAACCCATTAGCTCTATGGTGACAATAAAAACTCTTGACCTTACTGATAGGCTGGCCAATCATAAAGTAGTCTATTCCATAAAAGAGGACTTTCAATTGGCGTTTAGTCACAAAAATATCCATCGCGCCATCATAAAACTGGTAATATTGGCCATAGGACACTTACGTGTGTGTGTGTGTGTGTGTGTGTGTGTGTGTGTGTGTGTGTGTGTGCATGTGTGTGTGTGTGCATGTGTGCGGGTGTGTGCGCATGGGTTAGTGTGTGTTCGTGCACGGTGGACCAAATGAAAGCTGGCCCCTCAAACCATCTATGACGAGACCACCACTGCTACTTTCAACCACGGTCTCCCTGCCACATCGTGATATTAAATGCTAACCTGACCTACACAAAGCAATAATAAGATTGCTTAACAGAACTCAGAACAGCAGGCGGTGGAGAGCAGGAGAGAAAGAGAGAGGGAGGGAGAGAGAAATGAATCAATCATCAGAGTGAAGGAGAGAGAGAGAGAGAGAGAGAGAGAGAGAGAGAGAGAGAGAGAGAGAGAAAGAAAAAGAGACTATGTCTAGTGGACATCACATGATAATACATAAGACCAGGGAGGGAGATCTACAATAACAGAATAAATCCTAAAACTATAGTAGCTGAGCAAGAGACAGAAGATGAACAAGAGATGTATAAATAAATATAGATATATAGATAGATAGATGAAGGAGTAGATGGACAATATATAAATATACTGTAGATATTGGATAGATAGAAGCTGAAACACACAAAGACACGTACATAGACGCTGTAATACAATGATGTGAATGTCATTGACTTCATTGTCCAGAAGTTGGCAAAATCCAATGTCTTATCAAGGCTGAATTAGATACAAGACAGAGAGAGAGAGAGAGAAAGAGAGAGAGAGGATATTTGAATCCAATATGTTGACCTGGAGGTTTCGACGTGGGTCGCAACCCACTATGATTAATAATCTTCCTAGGTGGACTAGACCTCTCTCTCTCTCCCTCTCTCTCTCTCCCTCCCTCCTGCTCCCTCCCTCTCTCTCCCTCTCTCTCTCCCTCGTTCTCTCTCTCTCTCACCACGGTAACCTCTGGAGCTCCTGTTACTGTCTCCATGGTGACAGGGTTTTACACCAATCACCTGAAGCCTAGCCGGGTCCACTTGGTCTTTGGGTTATGACTCTAGATCCAAAGACTGTGCATGTGCATATACTGTATGCTTGAACCATTTTCAACAAATAAAACAGAGAGATTGGCATTTCAAATTGCAGGGATGTGTTCTGGAAACGGCCGATTGGGGTCGAAGGAGAAATGTTACGTATGAGTGCTGGGGATGGGGGTGGTGGTGGTGATGGAAGATTTAAACATGAATATTAATTTGACCAACCGTGATGAGACATGTTTGTTTCCTGTAAGCGCAGCAGATCAGAACTACGTAAGACTTAATTAACATATTATCTTATCTCATCTTATTCATTGAGGAATGATCCAGAGCTCTGTCAGGGCCAAGAGGGGGTTAGAGGAAGTGTATGTGTTTGTGTGTGTGTGTGTGTGTGTGTGTTGGGTGTATGTGTGTGAGCGGTAGAGAGAGAGAGAGAGAGAGAGAGAGCGAGAGCGAGAGCGAGAGCGAGAGCGAGAGAAAGAGGGGAGGAATAGCTAGCAAAAACCTTTGGGGTAAAAAACTGTCTTCTGGTTTCATGTGCTGCATAAGCAGATTGTTGGAGAGAAAGAAAATACTTGTGTCATAAAAAATTATGCTCATCTATGCATTGTGAAAGAAAATACATACAAGCCGTTCAGTGGGAGATAGGCATAAAAGAAGAGGTAAGATGACGAAGAAGTGAGCGGATTTGACACTGAGGTGAGCTGAAGGTCAGGAGAGAAAGTATGATGAAGAAGAAAGAGGAGGAGGAGATTAAAGAGGAGGAGGTAGAGGAGGAGAGAGATGGAGGGGATTGAGAAGAGTCCAGCTGTCACACCTCTGTCATCATTTCATTAACACAGACACATGTCCCTTCCGCTCCTCTCTTTCCACTTCGCCTCCCACTCCCACCCACTTCTGCCACCGTCTCTCCCCCTTACACCCTCTTGTCTATGCCTCCTTTTGACTTCCCTCTGTTCCGTCCTTCCTTCTCATTTCCCTTTCAGTCCTTCCTTTCCGTTTCTTTTGTTCAGTTGAGTTTGACCCCCCCCCCCGCCATTTTTCCTTTCCTTTCCTCTCCATTTCTCTCCTTTTCTCTTCTTTGTTTCTTGTTCTTTTTGCATACAACAAAGGCGCGAAACAGCAGAGGGAGGGTGACTCAAATCCTCAAATAATGACATCACTAAGCCCCTACCAGAGGAAAAAGCAGAGAATCCAGGAGAACAGATAGATCGAAGAAATGGGACAGCATTCATGTACACTACTTGTTTTAGTCTTCGCTGACACGAAGGAAAACAGAGTCCGTCTCTGTTATGTTTTCTCTTCTACACCCCCTCCACTGGTTCTCCTCCATCTCCACCTCCTCTCCCCACCCCTCCACGCTTGGCTCTGTTCGCTGCACTTCTCTCTGCACTCATCATGGATGTCCAGAGGGCAATATCAGTGAATGGCTTGGAATAGCGAGTACACTGTATAATTGACACAAACACACACGCACACACACACACACACACTTACACAAACATGGATACTCTGAATATCTTTCTCTCTATCAGACACACACACATGCACTCACACACACCCTCACACAAACAAGGATACTCTGAATCTCCTTCTCTCACACACAGACACGCACACACACAGACACACATACACACACACACACACACACACACACACACACACACTCCACAACAGGGCATGTGTCACTTGAGGTCCAGAACTCTCCCAGTTCATCAGAATAATTCATACAGTGTGTTACACAGGGGCCAAGTCATTATGCAGCCACGCACCTGGACCAATGCATTCCACAGCAGCCGGTGGGGCTGCATACCAATACCAGCGCATCAGTAGGGACGACGCACGCTGCTCAGGAAAGTTGCATTCCTGTGACGGATCCCTGAGAAGGATTGAGGCCGTGCTGATGTCGGCTGGCTGCTGCTAAACCTTTTAGCATTTATTTGGGGGGGTTTTGAGGTTAAAATGTCAGCATGCTCAAAGAAAAGCTATATAGCTCAGGTGTTTGCTGGATTTTTGGATTCAGGAAAAAAAGGAAATGAAAGTGGCAACATGTAACATTTTAACTAGATCGTAGCTTCAAGTTACCATGACATATCTGTAGTCAATTCTGATCGATATTGATTTGAATGATGTTATCAATAAAATCACATCCTATAACTGATATATTCAACAAATTAAAAATGCTGGCCAGCCCGTACCTCTCTTTGTTACAATAATCTTACTATCGACACTCCCAAACCCCTCCCACTCACGTCACTTACACGTCGTTTGCGACATACAGTTGCAGAGCCAGTTAGAGTGGGCAAAACACTCGTATTGTTTTTTATTTACTCTGAACGTCTCCCACATACTAACTGGATGAGGCTCAATCTTAAATGTTTTAACATACAAGATATAAATTGCATAGTCTTGCCAATACTTATGTGTCCACCAAATTGTGAATCTGCTACCCTAACAGAGTGTAGTTTATATTGTTCTAATTTTAATTGTGTGTGTGTGTGTATGTGTGTGTATGTGTGTGTATGTCTGCGTGTGTGTGTGTGTGTGTGGGTGTGTGTTGTGTGCATATGTTTGGGTCTGTGTATGAGCCTGGGTGCATATTGAGGATTGTAATGGAATATCAAATGTCTGATCATGCATATTTATACGAATCCTAGAGCATATAAGTGTGTGTGTGTGTGTGTGTATGTTCTGCAATTTTTCTCTTTGTGTTATCATACCAAGACTTCCACTGAATCTGTAATTACAATCATGCCAGGGCCAGTGTCTGGATTCTGAATTGTAAACAGGCCTATCACACACGTACGCACACACGCACTTACACACACACGCACGCACACACACACACACACACACACACACACACACACACACACACACACACACACAAACACACACACACACTACAATGGTGCCTTTATTGCTTGCCTCTCTCCTTGCACTAAGAGACTTCGGTCTTAGAGCAAAATCCATACAACGGACATTCAGACAATACTGCAATGAACAGGGATAATCTTCCTTCAGAATGTTGAATTTAATGGTATATATATCATCTTATGACTTGGTCTGCGCTGTGCGTTTACATTGTAGAAGAGGATCACAATATGTGTACGATGCAACGTTATCTCAGGTAACTGTAGGTATAACTGTAATCATTGTCCAAAATCAGCCACCAATCCCATATTTTTCGTTTCCCACTGGCATCTATCAATTGAAAATGAGGAACCACCTTAATCTATTTTCCAAACTCAATACCCCAGGTGGTACAATGTCATGCGACAAAAGCCTGGGCCGTTTCCTTAAACATTCACAGGATGATGGAGATGACAAACCTTGTTTGGTAACAACAATCAACGACAGAGAGCAAAACAAACAGCAAACAACAAAGTAAAGTCTAAGAACCCTAACACCTGCCTCCATGGTGTGTGTGTATGTGTGTATGTGTATGTGCATGTGTTTGTGTTACATGGATAATTAAAACGGCAAGGGCAAAACACAAGACAGTTTAAGATGCAGTGCTGGCTGGGCACTGGGCATTAGCAATGCATCTGAAGCATTTTAAGTGGCTGCTACCCATCAGGCTCACTATTTAGCATGGTTGGCATGCCGCCCCCCCCCCCCCCCCCCCCCCCCAGCTGCCAACACACACACACACACACACACACATGCACACACCTACCATTACTAATGCAGATCCTTTGTCTTGCTGCTTCCTCCGTTGCCTGTCAAGCCCATCTGCTTCAGTAGCTCCTATGTGCCAAACTAAAAAATGAGCTCTACGTGTGCTCTGGAGGAAGTCAAAGCACAGACCTGCTGGCTGGAATTTACTTTTGGAACACTTTTAAATCGTTTGCATCCTGTGGGATAGATTGATCTGGTCTGACATGAAAGGGAAGCCATTTTGGGAGTGTCCCCCAGATGGTGAACAAACACGGAGTTGTTATACTATCATGAATGGACTGTTGAAAAGGAAAACCTCTTGGCTGTAATGTTTAACTTTGGATGTTTTTTTTTTGTTGTATTTAGCTGGGAAGCTACGATGTAAGTTTTAGAGCTCTCAATAGACAGTCGTCTCATCTGAATTCTAGGGTTTCAAACGAGATGAAATGGCTAGCAGTGTCTGGTGTCTTCTCTTTATCTAGCGTCATTAGCTCAAATCATTAAGTAGGTCAATCAGTAAGTAAGTAAGTAAGTAAGTAAGTAAGTAAGTAAGTAAGTAAGCAACCAAGAAAGAATCAGACAAGTAAATGGGAAAGTAGGTCAGTAGGTAAGTAAGCAAGTAAGTAAGCAACCAAGAAAAAATCAGACAAGTAAATGAGAAAGTAGGTAAGTAGGTAAGTAAGCAAGTAAGTAAGCAAGTAAGCAAGCAGGAAGGTAAGTATGTTAGTAAGATGCATGCAGGCAAGTAAGTAAGTTAGTAAGTAAGGAACTAATTCACTAAATAACTTCAAAGGTAAAATGAAAGCAAGCAAGCAACGAAAGTAATTAGGCAGCACATTATATTATATTTACACACACACACACACACACACACACACACACACACACACACACACACACACACACACACACACACACACACACACACACACACACACACATACTTCAAATACATAATAAAAAACAAACTACATATGGATGTTGAAGGGGAATTGCTTCTTACTCTACATAAAAAGTTTGAGTAACTTTTCAAAATAAATTCACGCATTGATTAAAGCAATAAACGCAGGTGGCCTGATTTCCTTGACACGCCACGTGTGTGTGTGTGTGTGTGTGTGTGGTTGTGTGTGTGCATCGACTTGTGTGTAGAGTGCATTTCTGCTCGTTTGACTGAATTAAAAGCCATAATGCTAAAAACTACAACAGCAACGCGGGGTGCTAACAACGTTGTGCAGCTGTCAGCTACCATTAGCTCGCGGCATCGCTGCGGTGGCGGTGGTTAGCGCGCAAGACGGAGACTGAGGCAGTGAGGCAACGAATGGCAGTACAATTGGGGAGTAAAAAAGATAAGAGTATTACAACCAACACAGAGCGAGATAGATAGAGGAGAGAGAGAGAGAGAGAGACATCCTATGTTGCTCATGAATAAAACTCCTGTAAGGTGGCGCACTCCCGGCGATTGAATGAACCAATGAATTAATGAGTGAGTGAGTGAGTGAGTGAGTGAGGGTAAGTCTAACAAGGGAAGGAAGGGTGAGGAGGCTGGTGGGGGCTCGGTGGGAGGGAGGACTCACCGTGGCCACCGCGGATTGAGGCGGGGGAGCGGTAAATGGAGACGGGGGGCCGGTGCTGCGTGGCGGAGCCCAGCGTGCGCAGCTGGTGATCTGGCCGGGGGAGGGCGGGGGCCGGGAGAGGGGCACCGGAGGTGGGGGACAGGAGATGAAGGTCTGAGGACGACCAGCCCCAGGATGAGCCCAGGACCACCCACCCCACCACCAGGGAGCAGATCCAGACCGGTGTGCCCTCTCGGGGCTTTCCTTTACCAGAGAGCATAGCTGAGCTCCCCCCCCACCTTCTTTACCCACGAGACCCTCTTACCCAAAACCTCCGTTTACACGCAAGAGTGCAGAGCAAAATGTTCTTCTTTCCTGAAATAACGATCTCAGAAGCAGTGACCCTTCGGTGGCAGAGACGCGACGGCGGCCAATTCCATAGCGAGAGACGAATAAAACATCAACACAATGCAAGCTTCCGTTTTTACATTGCACTTCGCTCCAAAGTACGGGAAGAGCCTGCCAGTAGCAGCCCTACGACAGCTCCGTTCCGCTACTCCTCTTAACGAAAGCAGCAGTCTGTCCCCCTCTCTGGTCCTCGTTTGTTTTGAACCACCAATCCAATTCGTCTTCCCTTAACGCCACCTATGGCCAAGCTCCTTTGATGCCTCGTTGCACGCAAGAGGAGTTTTTTTGTGCTGCGAGTGCGTGTGACAGTGTGGGACACCGTGGGTTGTCTCTCTCCCTCTCCTGCGATTACCTTCACCTGCGCGGGACGGTGGAGTCGGCGGATGGGTGGGCGTGAGGGCGGGCAGGGTGGAAGCGCGGCAAGACACGAGTCAAAACGCAAAACGACCGGCGCTGGCGTGCGCTCTGATCCCACGTTTGCTCCGCCGATGCCGCTGACTTGGCTTTGCTGAGAGAGAGAGAGAGAGAGAGAGAGAGAGAGAGAGAGAGAGAGAGAGAGAACGAAAGGAGGCGGGGCTCAACGCGTGACAGACAGGGGCGCACACGCAAAACAGATTTCCGTCTCTCTCTTGACTGTGTCTCTTCAGTTTCACGTTGTGTCTTTTCTTCTCTTAACCGGTCTTAAACCTCCCAGAATCACTGATCGGATTTCCCCGCTGCGCAGCGATCACTCGCTCCCCTGTCTACGTCCTTTTAAGTTTAGATCCATTTCTTTTTTTAATGATATATCTTCTATCTTTAGTTTCTTTCTCTGCGCTCCGTAGAGGAGTGCGGCTTGTCAAGGCTTGTTAGCGCTCCCCGGGTCCTCCACGCATTACTCCACGGAAAGAGGACAGACAGAGAGAGAGCAAGAGAGAGCGTGAGAGAGAAGATGAGAGAGAGGAGGGCGAGAGAGAGAGTGATGATGAGAGAGAGGAGAGTGAGAGAGAGCGTGAGAGTGCGAGAGGATGAGAGAGACAGAGGATGAGAGAGAGTAATAAAGGGGGAAAACACCAAAGAAGCAACTGGAGAGAGACAGAGAGAGGGAGAGAGACAGAGAGCAGCACAAGATGATGAGAAAACGAGAAAGTGCAAGGAAGTGAGTGGGAGAGAGAGCGAGAGAGAGCAGGGAGGGATAGCACGCGCGCGTGAGAGGGTGAGAGAACAAGAGAAACGAAGACGAGATGAGACCGGACCCAGGTGAATCTAAGCAGAGCTGATGAGATGGAGGGAAGAGGAGGGGGGGGGGGTGGAGGAGGAGAAGGAGGGTTAGTGGGAGGGGAGAACCCTGCAAGTGGGCCAGCCTATGCAAATCCTCCCCGAGCAGCGGGCAAATCAGTGAGGCTGGAGACCACTGCAGAGGAGGGGGCTCCCTTTAGTCACAGAGAGAGGAGATCAGGAAGGGGGGGGGGGGGGGGGGGGGGGGAGAGGAGGGGGGGGGGAGGGGATGGGGGATAGGAGGAGGAGGGGAGGAGAGAGAGGGATGGAGAGAGAGAGGGAGAGGAGGAGGGAGGGAGAGGAGGGATGAGAGAGGGGGGAGGAGAGGAGGGAGAGAGAGGAGGAGAATAGGAGAGAGAGGAGAGAGAGAGAGGAGAGAGGAGATGGGAGAGAGAGAGGAGAGAGAGAGGAGGAGAGAGAGAGGAGAGAGGAGAGAGAGAGCGATGGGAGGGGAGGGAGAGGAGGAGAAGAGGAGGAGAGGGTTAGAAAGAGGGGAAAGTGAGAGAAGGGGAAATGAGATGGTGGAGAGATGGAAGAGGGAGGAGAGTGAATTGGGGAAGTGGTTGAGATTAGGTGTTTTGAGAGAAAAACATTCTGTGAGGTGACAGGTAAGGTGTACGAGAGGTGAATGTGAGCCTCCCTTGTTGGAATCACTACCCTCTCTCTCTCCCCCCCCACTCTCTCCTCTCACTGAACCTCACTTCTCTCCACATCTGTCTCTCTCTCTCCCTCTCACACTTCACCCCTCACTCTCTCTATCCCTCCTCTCATCTCCCACATATCACTTTCCCCCCCTCTCCCCTCTCTCCCCTCTCCTCTCTTCACATCACCTCACATTCTCTCTCTCTCCTCCCCCTCCTCTCTCCTCATATCACTCTCACATCTCTCTCTCTCACTCCCCGCTCACCCTCACTCCTCATATCACTCTACATCATCTCATCATCTCTTCTCTTCCCTCCCTCTCTCTCTCTCTCATCACATCACTCTCATTCATCTCTCTCTTCCCCCTTCTCTCTCCCTCATATCACTCTCATTCATCTATCTTCCCTCACTCTCTCTCCCTCATATATCATATCACTCATTATCATCATCAATCATCTTTCTTCCCTTCCAATCTCTCTCTCCCTCATATCGCATTCAAGCTCACTCTCCCCCTTCTCTCTCTATCTTTCTCCCTCATATTTATCTCTCTCCCTCATATCAAACTCACTCATATCACTCTCTAAATCTCTCCACCCTCCCCTCTCTCTCATATCACTCTCTCTCTCTAACAAGCTCTCTCTCCCCCTCTCTCCAATCACTGTCTCAAGCAGTGTCCCTCCCCTCCCCTCTCTCTCTTTCTCTCACTCTCATATCACCCTCTCTGTGTTGATGCTTCTGAAAGCCTATTGAAGCTTAAACATTAAGCTCGATAAACAGAGAGAGAGGGGGGGGGGGGGGAGAGTAAAAGAGAGAGAGAAATCCATGCATTATGCACACTGCAAGAGATTTGATGAATTTCAAAAGGACAAAATCTCCTCGCTGTTACAATGAAAAATGGCAGAGTATGAAAGCGACCCCAGCCCCTGTTCTGTCAATCTCAACGAGATTTTTCATTTTCTCTCTGGGAAGAAACTTTTAGCGGTGCCTTAGATGCACTGACACACAGAAAAGCTCGGCCACTTTCCTCATACCGATCATGTGACAAAGCCGAATGTCAACTGAATTAGTAAACGGCTGTCATATTTCAGTTTTTAGCATCACACTCTATAATCACCATCAATAACTTTCAAAAAATAGAAACAAAGCAAAACAGAACAGTAAACAAACGCGACAATAATGGTAATACAATTTCTAGAATAATGTCCGTTATGAGTTGTGTCTCATATTTTTGTATAGCTTTGTTAGTGTCTCTGAGTGTGCCTTGAAAAGTGCTGTAACAAATACAACATATTATTACTATTATTATTTTGTTTCCGGCACTGAATGACATCAATCTATTACTGTTGGAAGAAATTATATTATGAAAATGTTTCCAGTGCATTTGAGGCCCTGACAACATTCAGATTACGACTCAAAACGTTCTCACACGGGCCCAGGGTCGTTAAGTTCAGACGAGTGTGTATCTGAGATACCGCAGGCTGCAATTATTATGGCACTGCTTCGTTTTAGGAGCACAGAGCAGCAGTGCTCATAAGAACAATGAAGACACACAGTGGACTGGTCTGGATCTAAGCTCAGCCAAAACCTACTGACCTGTTTGTCTGTTTTGGTGCAGAGCCTGCTGGAGGTCTTTCCTAAACCAATCTAGAATCAATCAACAACCAAAACCACCGAAGTCCAAATGCAAAGACGAGTTTGAAAGTGGACATTTGTATGTTGTGTGTGTGTGTGTGTGTCTGTTTGTGTGTGTGCATGTGTGTGTAAAAGTCATCCCCTACCTTCCAAAATAACATTAATTCTGGAACAGTATTCGGTAACATGGTGTTGATGCCATTAAACTAGAGGGCTGTTAAACATTTAATTACACCTTGTGAATTGGAAATTATCCAGACACTAACAGGCAAAGTTATAGCCAAAGACAAGATGGTTAACATGACAGAGATGAACCCATGTCGCTTGAGAAGGAAACCAACTTCACAATTGATTTAACACAACTCTCACACATCCTCTGATCATTCCTTGAACATGGAGGAATGCACTTGAATGTACTAAATACAATAATGCATGCATTATTCAGTTCCTGATTCAGTAAAAGCATTTCCTTCTTCCCTTCTTCAGACTTGTAGAGGATGTTGATTAAAACAAAAAAATAAAAGACAGTGACTTTTTAAGTATCACATTTTGTAAAGCTAGTGTGTAAGCCATTGTATTTTCTTTTTTATGATAATTGCAAGTGCATTGTCAGATGCCTTCTCCTCAACTATTAAGGTAATGTCTTCTAACAAATACTCTAGTCGGCACAATGGGCAAAAACACAGTCTTACCCTAAATCCCCCCAATTGAGATGCCATATTTTAATGACGCAGAAAACACTGCAGTTGGTTGGCCAGAAAATTGCAGTTTTTTTTTTTACTATTAAACATGTCACTTTCAATTAATTCACCTTTACAGACGCCTCTTAGCAATTCAACAGAGGCAGCGCTGCCTCTGCCCCGAGTGGAATATCTGCTTGCTCTTTTGATTACGATGCTATGGGACAACACAGGGCTTATTCTACGATGCTAGCGGTGCAGAGAAGTAACTTGAGATAATGAGCGATATTGCACATCACTACGGGCTCAACATCAATCACTCCCGTCCGTTCTCGGATGATTGGTCACAATATGTCTTCCATCGTTCAGTCGACTTAATTGAAGAAAACAAAAACCCCGCAAACACAATTATCTCGTCTCAATAGGCTTCATGTTTTTATGTTTTTCGCCGGGTAAAATGGGGTCTTGTACCAGACATTATTTGGCATGTTGCATTCCAACTGTTAATTCCGCTTGTTCATCGAGTAACAGAAGACAATGAAAAAACAACAAATAGAATGCTCTAGATGTCACAAAGATGAGGTCAAACTAAGAACAATGTGCTCCTTAATCAGATGCACCTGTCACTCCCCAGATTCCATTACACGAGGAAAACTCCTCTTCTCCTGCTTAGCTGTTGTTATGATGCTGAGCGGAATGTGACTGGATCGTGATGACCTGCACTATATTTCCCTAACCTTGTTTTATAGGCTCTCCGAATTCGGCTGCCCATTTATTTCTCTCTCGATCTCTCTTTATCGTAAACATAGATAGACACACACACACACACACACACGCGTTCACACCCATTCAAACATACACACAGACACAAACACAACACATAAACACTTCCTCAATGGTGGATACAGCTTTAAGTGTACCATACAGAAATAAATTATATTTGTATGGCTGTAGGCAGGGTACAAGAGAGAGTAGAGAGAGAGTAGAGAGTAGAGAGAGAGAGAGAGAGAGAGAGAGAGAGAGAGAGAGAGAGAGAAGAGCTGGGTGGAGAGAAGGACTGGTTGATCAGCAATCAAGCTCGAACGACCCATCGGGGTTCAAGGCCTTTCTGTCAGCCAATCAGAGGCCTCCGTGTCACAGATGAATACGCATGCTGGTCTGCATGCCAGTCACGACGGCAACACAACAAACAGGCTTCTTGTGTTGTGTGGTGTTGTTGGTCACCCCGGAATACACACATGCACACACACACCCATAGGCACATGCGCCTACACAAACACAAATTAGCAAACACAAACACTAACTAACAGCCAACCTGTACCTACTTATAAACATACTGATCGGAAAACAAGAGTCAAACATCGATAACCTGAACAAATAATGGCAAACTATCATAATAAAACCTCTAATAAACTATTTACTTTATTTTGTCATTTAGTAGACGCTTTTATCCAAAGCCACTTAAAGGGGATTTTAGGATTGGACTTGTGTGAACAGGTAGACTGCAGACATTGGGGCTCAAACCCAGTACCTTTCCACTATAGCCACTAGACTGTCCTGCCCACTAACAAACAGATGCGCACACACACACACACACAAGTAACCCCGAGCAGACCCACATGTTTGTGTGTTTGAGCCCACCCCCACTACTCCTCTACCCCCCTCCTCAACCATCAACCAATGAGAATCCTGGGAAGTGTGTAAGCGAATGCTCTTCAGGATCACGGCTAATTAGGGTTTTACATTTCCCTGAGGGGTCTCGGTACTGTAGATGAGGTATAGACTGCAAATTGAGTGTGTACAAAGTACTAACTATAGCGAGGGTTAGGGGAGTGATATTAATTATATGGCACTCTCCAAAGTTTTTCCAAAAGTCTTAAAAAGTCATGTGTCTTGGTGTTAAGGTCAGGCATTGTATAATTGATGTTCTAAAAACATCCCAGGAACAAAAGATTCTGAACTCAATATTATTCTTTATGCGCACATCAAAATAATGTTTTGGAGAAATAAGGAAATGTCGAATGCTGTTAAATAATAATCCTAATCACACAGCTTTGTTTTGATTTGCCTATTTGTGGGGAAATAATAAGGCGTTTCCGTGATGAAAACAGGAAGCATTCATGGTTGTGTTGCATTCCACTGTGATAAACGTATTGGTCATTTGTTTAAAAAACATTTTTGCTGTGTCATTAAAATAGTTGCTTAGCTAAACCAATATGCCTGCTTACATCTATTTTTGTTGTACCTGAGTAACCACTGAGGAATAGAATAATCATTAGAAATCCTACCAATTTCAGCTTTGGGGAACTGCTTTCTGCTCTGACCTCTACACCACTTTACTGGCTGCATCTCATCGTGTTTTTGTTTCACTGTTGTTGCTCATCATCTGTAGTTTGATACGTGCTGTTTTTGTTGACTCGTCCCGTCATGTTAATTGTTGGTGACCTGATGTTTAATATCTGCACCTTAACCAATCAAATTCATGTATGCGTGAATCCAATATTACTTGTACGGTTTCCACTAATTAGACGAAGAAAAACAATAACTGGTGGACTCGAGATGTGCTGTCAATTTTAACCCCCCCCCCCCCCCCCCCCCCCCCCCGCCGTCTATGAATGTCTCAAAAACTAAAAGAAGCCTCTGCCTGTTTCAAGAGGCTTATCTTTAAAGAGGTGGTGGTGGATGGAGGTGGTGGTGGTGGTGGTGGGTGGTGCTGGTGGTGGGACAGGGGGACAGATGGGGGGGGTGGGGGTTGTCAGTCACAAGCTGAAACAGAAGAGTACCTGGGGGGCTGGGTCGTCAGAGGTTGCTGAAGGAACGATAGGAGTGACACACTCCTGAGTGAGAAGGCGTCAGTCACCACGTCGGCAGCCATACAGTAAACAGTGTCTGAAGGCTCCCTTTTAAAGCTATCGTCAGTGCCCCGTGCGTGTGTGTGTGTGTGTGTGCGTGTGTGTGTGTGTGTGTGTGCACGCGTGTGTGTGTGTGTGTGTGCTTCACACACACTTCACATATGCCAGGACTCTTTATCCTTTGTTCATCCAACTGGGAGGCATGGAAGCAGTTTGTTTATAACACAGGAGTCAGCCATTTTGTTTTACACCCCATCCCTCCTCCACCTCACTCCTTCAAATATGACAGTCTTACATAAAACCACACTCGGTGCTTGGAACTACACAGAGAAGGCAGAAAGGAGGAAGGAAGGTGAAAAATAGGAATAAAATATGCATGAATAATGGTGGGTTTATAAATAAATGACTGAACAAATGACTAAATAAAGTAAGAAAGACAAACGCGTGTCGATACAAACCAGACAAGGTACGATGTAGTTTTGACAGTGGAACAGCTGTGTTTCGATGGGTGTTTATACACGCCCAGTCCCAAAAGACAGCTATGTCTCAGACTTAACTGACTAGAACACCCTGCGAGATTCACACACACACACACACACACACACACACACACACACACACACACACACTCACACACACACACACACACACACACACAAAAGGACCCCTCATGGTCCACCATAACACAGTGTCAATCCACCTCCTCTGCACCACGGCCAGACTAATGCACTTGGTAATGAAAAAATCCGAAATAAAAACTGGCAAGCAGCGATTGAAACGTGGTCGTCCTGTTTGAAGGATTAGAAACGGTGTGAAGGGGCCAGTGTGACACGCTAACGATCCTCCAATCATTTACCACCTGATGGAAGACCCCTTGGGTTGGGACTGGGGTGAAATAAGAGCTAAAGACACCATACACACTGTGGATTGAGAAAACAAATGTACAGTGTTGGGTAATAAAGGTGAGGCAGGAGAGTCTAGGAGTCTCCCAGCCAAACGATGTCTGAGTTCTCCTGGTAGATGATCCATGAGCAAGATTCAAGATTGACATTGACGCCCAAGATGCCCTAACCACCTAACGTCTCATTAATTATATACATTTGGATTCACTGTAAATCACTTTCGATAAAAGGGCTTCTTTATAGTAGTAAGTCTTATAGCATACGTTTTTATCCAAAGCGAGCTACTGAGAACAATCAACGCTATACAAAAATAAAATGGAGAAGCACAGCAAATATAACAAGTGGTGCACAACCTACTTTTTAAAAGTCTAGTTTCTTTCTAAACAGGAAATTTCAAAACAATACAGTTGTTATTAATACAGTTAACATGTTTGTAATTCTATTATTAACACAGCTGGTGTGGTGGGAGGGTGTGTGTGTGTGAAAGAATCATCATGGAAGTGTGTGATGCTCACACTTTTGTTCTGCAAGGTGACAGAAGGGGAGCCCAACTGCTCCGAGTGTCAGGGACACCTACACACACAGACACACACGCACGCACGCACACACACATACACACACACACACACACACACACTCCTGGGATTCTTTGAATCATTGTTTTCACATTTGTTCCCAAGCCAGCTGGGGCACGCAGACGTCCCTTTGCACAAAAAACACACACACATACCAAACAACATAACAAGACACACAATATACATCACACAGAACAAAAGCACTTCAGACATAACTGATCTCTCTCCTTCTCCATATCAACACAGCAACGGTCCATCCAGACCTCGCTTGATGGCCTTTGTGTCTATTCTGACTTTCTCTCTCTCTCTCCCTTACTCGCTCTAAAACACACACACACACACACACACACACACACACACACACACACACACACACACACACAAACGGATAAGTAACTCTATCAAAAGACACGGAAGCAAACCAAACTCGGTGTTAGCACTGTTAAGGCGCCACTGTTCCTTATGATTGTCGTCCCTGATATATTCGCATAAGTGCCCACGCTAAATGAGAAGGGTCTGACAACATCGCATTGTTAACATGTCGACCACCGCAGGTTTAGTCACCAGAGCGACACTTAATTGCTGCATAATGTATGTGTGTATGGTAAGGCTGAATTCCCTTTATATTCATAACGTAAACACTCTTACGATCCAGCAGCGATAGACCTAACTATTTTGCCTGAAAAAACAAAAGAGAAGGAGACAAGAAATAGAAATCGTGTTCACTTTAGATAGAAAATCATTTAACGGTCTTGTTACTCAAAGTGTGCAGAATGCTGCATTTCTCTGTCTAGGTTTTAGGTGTTAGTCTTGTACAAACATATAATTACAGGTAACGTCAGGACTCCAATGAATACCCACTAAGTTGCTGATTATCGGTTCCACCTAGTAACCAATGAGAACACTGCAATCAAGAAGCCCTCGGGCATGACAAAGGAAAACCTGAAATGCACAATCTTGGATTAGACTGTTTTCTGTATCGGTTTGTTGTCGGGATTGTTTGTATTCAAGGTAGGAATCAGGTACCAAGAGAGATGAGAGAGAGAGACAGAGAGGGAGCAAGAGAGGTAGCGAGAGAGAGGCAATCTCCCTTCAAACAGGCTCTGTGTGTCAAAACGGTTCTGGCCGAGCAATTTACAGGCAATATGTGAAATATGGATCATGGCATACTTATTGGGCGGGGGGGGGGGGGGCGGCTGGGGTGTCTGCCGCCTGGGGCCATGTGTGTGTGTGGATGTGTGTGTGTGTGTGTGTGTGTGTGTGTGTGTGTGTGTGTGTGCGCGCGCACGCGCGCGTGTGTGTGTGTGTGTGTGTGTGTACATCACATTTGGGCAGAGCAGTTAAGAGCAAATTTTATTTTTTATATGTGATTGCATATGGAATGATCATGTGGAGAGTATTTGTACGGTAAAGCATCCCACATCCATAGCTGGGTTGTCATCAGCCAACCTGTGTGCACTAACACATGCTTGTGCATACTGGTGAATTTGTACTTCAAAAAATACAGATGCATGTGTGTTTTGATTTGCCTATTTGTCAGCACAACAATGAGGCTTTTTTTGTGGTCGAAAATAGGACCAAGGTGTTGTCTTCGGTTACCCAATTCCACCTGCTACGCATATTTCACAGATGACCAAGGGTGCCATTATTTCCCCCTTCCCATCGCGCAATTAGGATGTCACCCGCCATACAGAATGCTGGGCTCATTACTGCAAGAGACGGCGAGCGGGCGAGCGTGTGCCAAGGCCAGCGTAGTTTGGAAGCGGGCGCTATTGTCCGTGCTCAAGTGTATGGCCATCAAGTGGCCATTCAAACACACCTGTACTCACACCTCCTCCCAGACAATTGAGAAAAACAATTGTTGGGGAGAATAGCGTCATGTTAGCACCGCGATGGCGTAATGACCGCTAACAGCTGTCACTCTGCCGCCGTGTGGCCCGGAATCGGGTGACTGGCAGCTCATTTGGAGAGAACAATACACAGGCACTGTGCTTTGAAGACGAAACACTAAATAAACATCAAACGCACACACATGCACACACACACACACACACTCACACACACACACACACACCTCCTCTGCTATTCAGTCACTTCTCATTTTTTTCACTCTCTGGCTAGGGAGATAGGTGACAGACATGTGTGCGCAACTATGTGTGTGTGTGTGTGTGTGTGTGTGTGTGTGTGTGTGTGTGTGTGTGTGTGTGTGTGTGTGTGTGCAGCCGTGCAAGCAGTGCACTGCATTTGCATCACACCGCACCTAATTGTGCTTACATAAGAGACGGTGCTGGTGCTTTAGGAACCCCTCACACCAGGTGTGACTGCTCTCTCTGCTGTCACTGCAAAAAAAAAGCTTGGCGGCTCCAGCAGATGTTGTGGGTTCACATCTCCCCCCCGGGGGCGACAGCGACATCATGAACTCTGCGGGCATCTGCTTGTTCCTCTCTGCCTCACCGGCACTGGACTGTCACCGGAACATTCCGTATTTTATATATATAAATACATATATAATGGGTAATAATAGCACAGTACGACTGTGGAATAGATGTCCCAGAACAGAACAGCTTACTGCTATGCTTGAATGTATATTTCACACGGAGAGATGCAGTTTTATTTCCATGTCATCAGCTCACGATTAAAACACAATGAGGGCACTTTTGTGGGTAGCTCCGGAGTTGGGTGAATGTAGGCTCACACAGATGCAGGTGAGACATAGTCCCCCCACGCTCACCACTAAATCCAGCCTCATGGAACCCAACATGGCATCTCTCTCTCTCTCCCCTACACTGCTCCAATTAAGTCTAGCTTGGAAGATTATACAGCTAACTGACAGTTGGAGAAACTGGGGGTTTTCTATTCGTTTTTTTTCCCTCAACATGAATACGAAGCGGGGCGATTATGGTTGCTACGGGTTCTCTCTGCACTTTCCTCCACATATGGACACCCTGATTTTAGGCTGCCATGATGGCGAGGGAAGGAAGAGCGAAGGTGATATGCAAATGCCTCACATGTAGATGGAGGTCAGCGCTAATGGCGCATTAGCTCTGAGATGTTTGTTTACTTCGTCCGGGTGTGCAATGCAAAGGTGGTGAATCAATCCTGAGAGGTAGTTAACACCTTTAGCTCTTGCCTTGCATTACAGCCATTCATTTGGCAGAGCTCAGCTCTACAGTGATTTACAATAAGCACACACAAGTGTGTGTGTCTATGTGTGTGTGTGTTGCGGTCAATGTCACTTTTCATGGCGGAGTTCATCAATGTTCGTGATTAAATGAATAGTCGGAATCACTTTGCTTTTGGAACTAATCATGTGTATATTTTCAGTGTGAGCGAGTATGGAAACAAAAAAGACTGTCCAAACATATGAATTAGCTAATCCATTTGATGATAGATTCACATTTGTCTATGGAAATAATCAACAGCTGCAGTCAAACACAGCTCATGTGAGAAAATATAAAGCTCAATAGAAAATAGCATTTTCCTGTTAAAAACACAATTTGGCTTGGGCAAACATTTTTTTTTATAAACTATCTATCTATCTATCCATCTATATATATATATATATATATATATATATATATATATATATATATATATATATATATATATATATATATATATATATATAAATATACCTTCAGGGGCTCTTTCGGATAGAAACACAACAGTCAAAGAACAAAGCTCCCATCTTCCAGGGTGCAGGTAATTTCCCTCCATCTGCACTTCACTGCAGCCACAACAACCCAGCAACCCAACAACAACAGCAACAACAACAAGACAAAACAACGTGTCTCTCGGCCCAAACAGAGCTATCTAGCCCATCTCATCCTTGACCTGACCCCATCTATGATGTATGGAAGAAGAGAAAGCAGTGCGAAGAAAAAGAACAAGGGCTATCAATATTTCAACCGGCCTCTGCCGGTGTGGAGCAGGCGGAGCACGGCGCAAAGCTAAAATAACCCGCGTGGCGCACCGCATTCTAGCTAGCTCTTTAGCGCGCAGCTAAGTGCAATCCCTGATGGGCCCTTGCAAAGGAAATCAGGCCTGAGCTGCAACATCTGCCTTGAATGTCTTGCTGACGACAGCGTTAGGCTTTTAAACAAACAGGAATAAAAAGACAACGGCTGTCTGTATATTCAGGTAAACATTCGATTGTTTCATCATAGCTCTTGGTGTTTGGTTTTCAATATGTTGCTGTCTTATTGCGTATACTTTGTGGTTTATTTCACAGACGCATATGCTTGTCGTTAATAGACAAAGACAAGGAGTGGATCATCGAGACAAAAAACTAAATTTGACTCCTTCTGTAAAGACTCAGTCAAGTCAAGTCAAGACTCAAATGCTTCACCCAAACGCCTTAGCGTTGCTTATCTTTTACCAATTGTTAAATATTAATGCCTGTGTAAAAGTGATATATGCTTGACCGTTAGCGTCAAAAGCTATCCGTCACCAACCAAGAACCATCTTAGCTAGAAAGAAGTTAGCTACACATGATAAGCAACCAAATAGCTGATTGGTGGTTTTCGAGTGTTTCCTGGAGAGGATATTTTTAATTGTTCGACAACGTTTTATCTTGTAAATCTGCATGGTGTGATCCTATCGTACCCCTGCTATGGTTCTTCAGATAGCTGAAAGGATTCTTCTGTGAGTGTTTGGTGTCTATTTTTAGGGGGGCTCTCTTTCTCTAATCTGCAGTAATCCTAAAATCTGAATCAAGCCCAGCAGTAAAATAAAAGGAGGGTGTGGATGGTTGCGCACAGGGATTTCACACACTGGGATTTCATAGGTTGTCTGAAGGCTTCATAGTGAAGTTTTTAGAGTTTAGATGGTTCAGTCTCAAATCGGAAACATCAGCTCATATCACCATTTTGGGGGGATTATTCAGGGTAAATATACAACCCAAGCTACAACAACAACAACAACAACAATGAAAAGAAGAGTTAAAACAAAGCGAGACACAGAGCCCTATAATCACTGTAGTGGTCAGCCATGCTTCAATTACCTTTCAAAAACCTGATGACACGAAAGTGCGATGGATGGAGGGAGGGAGGGGTGTTGACAGAATCGCAGAAAGCTTGACAGAGACACATGCGGTAACACCAAATAGAAGCCCAAGACGACACTTTGCGAGGGGAGGGAGTGGCGGTTGTGTTGGTGCGATGGATGGAGCGAAGGTAAAGAATGATGGCTGTGAGAGAGAGAGACACACACACACACGCAAGCGTCGGCCTCCCTTCCACCAGCTAATTACCGGTATCTCGCTAATGGAGGAAGAGAATGACATTTAATTACTCGCCCCCCAGATTTAGACGTGTGCTGTGTGGAGCAGTAAATGGATTTAATGTTGCGAGGACGAATGAGGGGATGTGGGGTACGGATGGCGACGATGATATGCAGATGTTTGCGCACGTGCAGCGAGCGGAACAAACGCTCGCAAGGCACTCGATATATGCTGTGTGCATATATGCCGCCGCAGCCTCGAATGTGTAGCCACTCACGAGGAGTAATCACAGTGCGCGTAAAACGGCCCCATCGCAAGCCGTTAACGCTGATGGCCGCGCACGTTAACCAACACAAGCGATAATCTATTATTTGAAACAACGTCGTAATAAAAATAGAACAAAACAACATGACACGGGAGTGGAATGCCAGATGACACCGGGGTAATCAAATATAATCTAGTATAATATAATAGAATCTAATCGGATCGAAATGGATGACTATAGCATTCATATTGTACTTTGTGTTTGAATTTGGGGAAGCCGTATTTGAACAGCAGAAGGATCGGGGAGAGGAAGAGAGAGAGAGAGAGAGAGAGAGAGAGAGAGAGAGAGAGAGAGAGAGAGAGAGAGAGAGAGAGAGAGAATGCGGATATGGGATGGCGGTGTCTATTTCACCTAACCTGACTCTTCTCTTTTGCTCTGTGTCTGCCAAAGGGCACAGTTGTGAACTCTGAATGGTACCTGCCACATTAATCCGGTGTTATCTTCAAAGGTATTCAAAAAGTGAGCCTGCTAAACTACGAGGAATTTAACGATTTTTTATAACCATCGCACTTTGGTTTCCTCCATTTTATTTACATCGCGTTGGGCCCACACAGATGGACAGACGGATGGTGCAAACACACAGAGGGACAAGGCTTACGATCGAGATTTCATAATCCCGCCATCGCACGGTATTACATTAAAAAATCTAAACAAGACGCTCAGAATCGCACACAATCATGTATGGGGCCCTTGGGTAAATATATTCTCAATGACATGTGCCAAAATTCCCTGAAAGGGCCTTTTTTAAATTAGGGCAGACACATTGACTGTTTTATTTTCCCAGTAACGTCCTTAGAAAGAAAATACTACAAAGTGTGCTGAGATGGCCATCCCACTTGGGGAGTGTGGAAAATGAATTTCCTTTACTGACAAGGACAAATGAAAGGGAATACAGAAGGAGGATATCAGCACGCTTATCGCAATGACAATTTCACAATCAATCGAATGGCGAATGCGTCAGTATTTGTATTTTACATAGGCAATGCTGTGCATTGTATATAGTGGGCGGTAGACTTAAAAATCGAAAAGAATGGTAAATAGACCATACAGCTTTCATGCTTAAAGTGGCATCCGGTGTACTGAAGTGTAATCGGATGCCTCAATTCAATTCATCAGAGACCTTCTGAAGCCTGAATTATGTAGGACAGCTCCTGTAAAACATCAATGTTGAATATCACATTTGAACACCACAGGATGTGACAAATAAAGAGGGGAGAGGAGGGGGGGGGGGGGTGAACTACAGAGGGTGATCCTGCGGAGAAACGTTTGGCTTTGAATATGATGGTTCTTTTTTCCATACCGATGCAGAGAGATTTTAAACATTGATGAGTCAAATGTATGATTATACATTATGTACAATGCATATATCCCCCCCACCTGACACAAAACAAATACCAAACACAACCGATATGAAACATGATGTTTGTAGTGAGTGCAGGAGTACATCAACAATGTTTTTCATGCAATGTCTATTCATGTGCATTTCCTTATTGTGTTGTGGGTGCCTTCCTAGTGTTTGTTTTTGTCACTATCATACTTGTTGTCTATGTCAAATGTATGTAGTGGCTTCTGGCTTCCCTTTTCGGAATAAACACAGTTTATTGTGTCATTAAAGCTAAAAATCATCATTAAAAATAAAAAAAAGGCGAAGCCATGAAACTTATTTGGTTTTCCACAAAATAATTGTCCATAATTGTAATAATTGTATATTTATGTTTTTTATCTCACATTTACTTACTTACATTTGCTATCCTTTCCTGCAGCAGGAGCTGCTGAAATGTACGGACATGACAGCGAAAACGAGGTGATTGCAGCATATTTGATTCACCTCTGCTACTCAAGACAAGCGTTCAGCTGCCCAGTTCCAATGTCTCACTCCTGCAGTGAACCAAAACGAGTCAAATCAATACTGTATCGACTGAGGTCAGCCTCCTTGAGCTCTCTCCCTCTCCCTCTCTCTCTCTCTTGCTCCCACTCGACATCTTTTTCTCACTCTCAATCTCGCTCATTCTCTCTTTGTTTTGCCTTTCAGTCGCTCTCGCCGAGACACAATTACATTTTTAGACTCCACAGGGAAATAAGTCACGTGGGAGATGGAAAAACTTGCAAGTAAAGATGACTTTCTGAAAGTCGGTACAGAAACTTGTTCACCCGTGGATATAATAATAACACACACTGACTTATAAATAAACCAAATTATGAAAAAAACACAAAGTTCATATATATATTAAGAACTGACGAGAGTGCTTTCCATTTCCATAAACAATTCCAAAAACACAACCCCACAAAACACTGACTTTCTATATCTGTGGATATACATTTCATTGCACACAGAATTGTAATCAGGTTAATCTTTGATCCAGCAGTCCTACTATGTTAGAGCAGAACCTCTGGGTGGAGACGGCACCGGGCCTGGGCCAGAAACCAGAAACTGAAATGGGTGGAGTTACGCTTTGTTTCTGTTTTCATTACAGAGATATTCTAACTATTCTACCGAAGATAATGTAATTTGCGCGAGTGGATACAGCTTTCAGAAAGGGATTTAGTACGTGCATTTCTACAGAGGCATGAACAAGGTGTGTTCAATTGAAACTTGCACAGACACTTTTTCTAAGAACGTGTGTTTGCTGTTAGCCAGTTACGTGCTAGCTAGCATTTATGACTTTAGATCATTACTCTAAAGTCTGATTTGTGATACTACAACCAGGTAGACTCTCAGACACACAAAACTGCAAAAAAAAAAAAAAAAAGGAAACTAGAGGAGATCCCTCAACAACGCATACACTCGATTAGTCCTCCCCCCCCCATTCCAACGCCAAGGAAGAGTAATGGCCCTCTGTGTTGGCGATAGGCATTACACACACCGGCAGTGATGTCATTATCCCCCCCTCGGCTCTCGTCTGTTAGAAAACCACAGCACCGTCTGACACACACACACACACACACACACACACACACACACCACTGTCTATAAATAAAGGGAATGCGCCCATCAAGAGCAATGACTGTACCCATCCTCACTCTCCTGTAGTCCCATTATAGGACCATCTGCATCTATCCACTCACACACACACACACGCACACACACGCACACACACACACTCACACACACACACACACACACACACACACACACAGGGCCCATCAGCAGGAGATGGAGGCAGCCAGAGCCTTTTGTAGACCTGATGGGGTCATAACAGCAGCAGCCAGCTAGCGTGGTGGTGGTTAGACACTCACACTCATAACTCCTAGCACGCGCCACAGACGCAGGTAGCTATCTAAATGGCTGGCTAGCGCTCGCGATGATTGAGGTGCAGCCTGCGGAGGTATGGCAGAACAATAGGCCATGGATATAAAATGCTTTATTTACAACACACTTAGCATACAGGGGACACATCCCGGTGGGGTTTGAAATAGAGACTACAAAGACAAATACAACCCCGATGCGCATACTGCGCATATGGCCGGCGGGAATGTAAATACAGATTGTAGGTACAAACAAATGCACACACACACATACATACATACATACACTCACTCACACACGCACTTCACGTTCCACCAGCTTATGACGACCGCTCAGTGTTTCACAGAGTCTAGGCTCTAGTGTCTGGCTGTGACTGCGACTTGCCTCTTCAAATTGAAAACAAAGATTGAGGTACAAACATGCACATGCAAACACACACACACACACACACATCCAAGTTCAACCAGTTTATGAGTACGGGGCTTTTTTCTCAGTCTCGGCTCTATAGTCTCTGTCTCGACCGATGTCTCTTTTGAAAAGGGGAAACGGCTTCTGATTCCACCCAGGCGGCGCGTTGCGGTGGAACCGGGATACTTGCCGCGCCTCCCTGCCTGGCTTCCTGTCAGATCATCTGTCTGCACCGGTCCTCTGCTCAATCATTGATTGGAGAACCGGGCCTTTGGTGGGAACGGCCAAACAAACGGGCACTAAAACAAAGGATCACAACCCTGTTAAAACTCAGAGGAGAAGCATCGTAAAACACAAAAGCCCCACGCCACAAACATGTGTGTCTGCATACACACACACACGCACGCACGCACGCACGCACGCACACACACGCACACACACAGACACACACACACACAAACACAACAGAAATGACTACTCTGTGTACTGTGCCTTCTCCTTTCATTATTTCACTAGGAATCAGGGTCCCCTGGTGGTTTGGAAGCCTGTGTGTGTGTAGTGTGTTTGTATATGTGTCTCTCTCTGACACTCTCGCTGTGTTCTCATTGGCTGTGCTCGTCAGCCACAGCTATTCTTAAGAAAACAACTCTGCTAGTTGATGTTTACTTCCGGGAGAAGGGACTGTTTGTCCCGCCAGTGTTATTTTCTCTCTCTCTCTCTCTCTCTCTCTCTCTAACACACTCGCACGCCCACATGCACACATGCACGCACGCGCACACACACACACACACGTACACACACACACAGAGGGGTTCCAGGGCACTCTGGGACATTCACGGGACAGCGTTGCCCGCGGCGACCCAAAGAACAACGGGATTTTCGCTCCATTTCGGCAAAAACACAACAAGGATAAAAAGACAAAAAACCCTCTTCTCTCTCCTCACTCTCCAGACAGAAATACAAACACATCCAGAGTAGCGATGCCATTCAGCGGCGGGTTTACTCGGCGCGTCGGGACCCCTTGTCTGCGTCCATCAACGCAACTCTGATAGTGGTGATGCAGCATTTAGTTGTTTCCCACTCTGCGGAGACCTCCACGGCTCGACACGCATCCGGCGTGGTTTAGCAGCGTGTGGAAGGTATGCTATGAATAACCAACCCCCTCCCTCATCCTGCCTCCACTGCACATCCACCTCTGCACCAACTTCATGACACCATGCTTTTCTCTCCGCTCGTGAGTGTGCCTTGGAAGGGAGGTGGAGGGTAGGGGATAGGGGGTGGGGGTGAATTTCATATAAAGGGGTTGTGTGTGTTTGGTGGTGGGGAATGACCAGGAGGTGGAGGAAGAGGAGGAGTAGAATGGCGCAGTAGGTTGGAGGCGAGGGGGAGCAGTGTGTTTGTAAGGTTTGGAGGAGGAGGAGGGGAGCTGTAGGTGGAGGTGAGGGGTGTTTGTAGGGTTTGGAGGAGGAGGAAGAGAAGGAGGAGGAGGAGGAAGAGGAGGAGGAGAACGGAGCAGTAGGTTTCAGGCGAGGGGAGGCAATGTGTTTGGTGGGTTTGGAGGGGGAGGGGGACCCTAGGCTGGGGGAACGAGGAGGAGGAGCTGTAGCAGAGTGATGCTGAGGGAGTGAGGATGCCAAGCTATGGATACAGCTAAGCTCAGCAGTGTTCACATGGCGCCGCTCTCAGCGGACGGGCCCAGGGTTGACGCTGTGCATTTTCAAGGATCAGAGGGAACACGGAGGCCGCTGCATGAACCCTACACATCTTTGCATGCAGAGCTGGAGTGCACATCCCTGCAGAGAGCTGGTAGTAGCCCTGTGATAGGGCCTCCCCTGCCACATGTAAAACACACGCACACACACGCGGCCAACCCACTCAAGAGATGCTGCACTTTACTGATAAAGCAGCACCCTCAAACCTCTCTTTTTCTATATATATATCTCACTCTGACTCTATCTTTCTCTCTTCCTCTCTCTACCTCTTTCTAATTCCCTTTCTCTAATACTTTCTCTCTTATTCCCTTTCTCTACTTTTTTGTATCTACCTTTCTCTCTTTCCTAATCTCTCTCTATCTTAACCTGTATGCATGTCTTCCTCTCTCTGCCGCTCTCTCTACCTCTCTCTCTCAGTCTCTCTCTCTGTCTGTCTGTCTACCTCTCTTTACCCTCTGCCAGGGCTTGTTCGCATTTCCCGTCACTTCTCACCTCCATGATGTGTGAGTTTGTGGAGAAGGAGGAGCAGGAGCAGGAGGAGGAGGAGGAGGAGGAGGAGGAGGAGGAGACGGAGGAGGAGGAGGAGGGGGGTATTGGCGTAAATGACCAGCTGACCAACAAACAGCTTGTAGGTCAGAGAGCTGCCGGAGCAAAACACAAAACAACGCTAACCTCTCCATCGTGACTATAGGTAATATGGAAAAATACATTTCTTATATATTTTTTTCCCTAATCTTAACAATGGCTTTACACCTTGAATTAGCTTCAACAGTGCTTCCTGTTTAGCTGCGTTAATTAGTGTTGCTGTGTTCTGCTTGTTACCATGGGTCAGGTGCAACGGGTTATCACTTAAGTGTTTTTTTAAGCAGAGTGACTTTGCGTGAGCTTTGAGGAAAAATAAGTGAAGGGAAAGGCACGTCTGTGACTGAGCGCACCCAGATGGATTGAAAAGCAATTATGTGTCGGATTAATTATGACTCGCGACAGCTCCATTCCTAGACTTTTGTGCAGCGCGGCAAAGAAAGTGATAGACAAAGTGAGACGGAGAGAGAGAGAGAGAGAGAGAGAGAGAGAGAGAGAGAGAGAGAGAGAGAGAGAGAGAGAGAGAGAGAGAGAGAGAGAGAGAGAGAGAAGGGGGGCCCTGTTTAAATGTAGAAACAGATGTTGCTGAAATAATGATAACAGCTATTTCACCAGTAAGGCAGTGTGGCTTTGAAGACTAAATACCAGGTCTACGGTAGAGAACTGGCAAGATGCTCTTGTTGTGTGTGTATGTGTGTGAATGTGTGTGTCTCTGAACAAATGTGGGTGTGTGTTAGTGTGTCTATTCACGAGCATGCATGTATTTCTGAGTATGCGTGTGTGTGTGTGCATTGTCACAATCCGTGCAAGGGCTTAAACGTGCGAGAGTTTGTCCACTGTACGACAACCATTTCTTTGATGAACGGGCTGACCCCGCGAAGACACCCCCAACCTAATCTCGGACCCAGCGGTCCGACTATGTTACCGCAGAACTTCCGGGGGGAGACTGCACAAACTTTAGATACTAATCTAAAATCAGATTTCTGAGACTACCCCAAACCCAGCTCAGACAATTTCTGCATCGGACCATGACAGCACTTAGTGCCACAATTGGTGTGGTGGGGTTATATACATTTTCTATTTAATTTTGTATTGACAACCAGGCCAGGAGAAATAAATTCTTAAAATATGAGTTTTGTTAATACAAATATACAAATACAGCTTTAGTTAAGAGGATTGTGTGGTGTTTATGTGGTTGCTTTTTAAAAAAGAGTTTAAAAGCACGCAAACAAAAAACACGAATGAAAAATATATATTGAGGAAAAAGTCAACAAAATCTAACAAAATCATCACATTTCCGTGATGGTCTCAATGTGTGATTGTGTGTGTGTGTGTGTGTGTGTGTGTGTGTGTGTGTGTGTGTGTGTGTGTGTGTGCATACACATACGTGCTTATCCCTGTACACCTCACACACAGACCCACTGAAGGCACCTCTACAAACTCCCAGCTGAAAGGAAGCATATACGGCTTCTTCCAGCTGAAAGGAAGAAGCCATTTCTGCAGAAGCTTTTAAGCAGCAGCTGAACACTTGATAAAAAGTCCACTACAGCTGTCTGAAACCAGTGCACCCCCTTTAGGTGTGTGAGTGATTAAGATTAAGATGAATGAAAAGAGAAAAACTGGTCTTCCCCCTTATGCAGAGTGTTTGATGCCGACTGACACAGAATTGGTGGAGAGAAGGAAGGAGAGGCTGTTCCTACTAAACGAGTTGATTAAATTCTTATTATTGTCATTTAATGTAGTATTTATTGTCACATTTGCTATTGTTGCTATTGATAAATGCATTACAATGTTTAAATGAAAGAGAGGGAGCGAGAGAGATTCAGAGAGAGAGAGGTATATAGAGAGAGAGGTAGAGAGAGAGAGAGAGAGAGAGAGAGACAGAGAGACAGAGTGACAGAGAGACAGAGACAGAGAATGAGGTTTCGTCTAATTCTATTGTAATATTTAAACTGATTTGGCAATGTACATGTTGAATACAGCCCTTTTGAGTAAATTTCTTTGAATATAAACTAATTGAGAGGCATATAGAGGGACAGAGGTGGGAGATATAGAACGACCTGCCTGGGAGATGAGAGGGATGATTGGCTGTTGCTGACCCAGTGAGCCAATCTGCCTGTCACGACTACAGGAGATCTGTCTTCATAACACATTTATATAATAATCATTTTTCTCCCCCGAGATGAAAATAAACATCAACTTCCTTCCCTCCTCCTCGCAAATTCAAACACCACTGTCGTCGTTGCATTGAGCGAGAGAAAGAGAGAAACGAGAGGATGGACGGAATAACAACGAAGTGGGACAAAAAGAAGGGGAAGTCATGATTGTTATCAAAGTTGAGCCACAATGGCGCTGTAATCACATCTCTCTCTCTCTCTCTCTCTCTCTCTCTCTCTCTCTCTCTCTCTCTCTCCGCCACCAGCAGAAATCAATCCCAAAGATTTGTGGGCTCGGGGAACTAACAAAGAGCAGTCAGCCGGAAAATACGCAGGCGGTAACCCTCACAACACCTTGCTGGCTGCCACGCCGCATGGACGCTCGGCCAATGGACGCGTCAACATAGGTGCACAGACACACACACACACAAGTGGGGCGTGTACACATACACATCAATGGACGCACATAAAACCGATGCGAAGCGAACAATGAAGGCGAGATAGGGAGTCACGCTTCAAGGGAATGACTTTCCATATCTTTGGTTTACAATGCCAACGATATACCTGTTGAAAGGCTGGAGTGTTTCGCATTGAAGAAAAGGAAATAAATGTGGCAAGTCTCTCGACATATCTTTTTACTCATTGAACAACATTTTATATCCAAAGCGACTTGAATTCAGACACAAGTGATTAAGGAGCAGGGAAGTGGTAGGCATGCCCACAGGTAGACTATAGACTTTGGGGAATCGAACCCAGTTCCTTTTGGCTGGAAGTCAAACAGCCTTACCACTACACTATCTGTTGGAGTATGACTCTACTTCTCTAAACAATCCAGCGTCCTGGCTAGGAGGTTTATAGGTGTAATTCTTTTATTTGGTTTAGCATTGCAGCTCCAGTCGGCCGAGGTGGCAAGGCTAAAAGCAAAGATTGAAGAAGTTTATGTGTAATCTCTGAAATCCACTGGGCTTCTCCAG
Source organism: Lota lota (assembly GCA_026745465.1). Classification (NCBI taxonomy): domain Eukaryota; kingdom Metazoa; phylum Chordata; class Actinopteri; order Gadiformes; family Lotidae; genus Lota; species Lota lota. Next base: position 7,423,524 of record JACYXH010000249.1, read on the forward strand.
CAGTGTCGCCTCTGATGTAACTCCCCACTAATTGCTATGTGTCTGCAATGTGATCCCTGCCCCCCTACTGCTAGGTTTCGGTCGCTCCTTTAAATCCCATATTCTTTTTCATTTTTTATTTCATTTTTTAGCCCGTCTCTGTCCTTCACACCCACCACCCACCACCTCCACCACCACCACCACCACCACCACCACCACCACAAAACCAACCCCAGAGCCAATGCAGGCATGGTGGAGACCAGACCGTATCCATTTTTCGTGTCTGACTGCAGCCAGGGACACCCCCCCCCCCCCCCCCCCCCCTCATGCGTCTGGCTCACAATATCATGCATCGCCAGTCCCATCAGAGCCACCCCCATCACAACGCAGACCACAAACACCAGCCCCCCAGCCCCACCAACAGCATCAGCACCTGGGTTCAACCAGGACACCCGGGAAGGGCTGGAGAACCATGGGGAGAGAAGAACAGCAGGCGGATGAGGGCGAGAGGCATGGAGAGAGAGTGGGCGAGAGGAATAAAAAGTAAGAAAACCTATTTGAGAGGTAAGAAGAAGAGGAGGATGAGGGCGAGAGACATGGAGAGAGAGCGAGAGAGAGAGAGAGTGAGAGAGACTAAAAAGTAAGCAAACCTATTTTAGAGGTAAGAAGAGGAGGAGGAAGAGGAGGAGGATGAGGGTGAGAGACATGGAGAGAGAGAGGGAGAGAGACACTAAAAAGTAAGCAAACCTATTTGAGAGAGATAAGAGGAGGAGGATGAGGGCGAGAGACATGGAGAGAGCAAGAGAGAGAGAGAGGGAGAGAGACACTAAAAAGAAAAGCAAACCTATTTGAATCACAGAGAATGCAGTGTGTATGTATCTATACGTATGCCCTCCTTCAAGTGCAGCTTGGGGTGAATTAGGCAACAGATTGCTACGGCGAGAAATAAAACGATTTAAAAAAAGAAAGAGAGAAGTGTATTAAGAAATGGTGGAACCCTGTAACTTCCATGCACATCAAAGAGCATACTTCTCTCACTCAGCAGGAGGGTGTGTGTGTGTGTGTGTGTGTGTGTGTGTGTGTGTGTGTGTGTGTGTGTGTGTGCGTGTGTGGATGTGCGTGTCTGCATGTGTGTGTGTGTGTGTGTGTGTGTGTGTGTGTGTGTGAGTGCGTTTGTGTGTGTGTATATGTTGTCAGGGATCTCGCAGCATATTCCACTTCAAATGCCTCTTATGCTTTCCCTGAATACTGTGGTTTTAATGAAGTCAAATGACACCATGGGGTTTTCCATGCAGGATGGGACTGGAGCATAATGTAGGCCCCACAACGAAAAAATAATAATAGCGTCATCATAAGAGCCAGTTAGATCGTCTCAAACTGTATCTGTGGGTGAATTATTGCAGAAAAACTAAACAAACGAATGAAACAGTATTGCGTCTAACGGCAACGATTACTCAAGTTTAATGATTTATAGTAGTAAGATGTATAAACTTTCTCATCTATACATTTTTTATTTCACATTCGCTTCCCAGGGTTTAGAGCTCACTGCATGACCATCAAAAGCTCTTTATCGCCTGTGTGGATAACTATATAGCTATATATAAATATTCCATTTAGATACAAAAAGTACAAAATAAATAAACTTA
>JACYXH010000249.1:7430148-7515148 GCA_026745465.1 Lota lota
AAATCACAAGATAGAGAGAGAGAGTGACGGAGAGAGACATACTGTAGAGAGACAGCGAGAGAGAGTTTACAGTAAGAAATTCCCAGGGACAAATCTTTTGTGACTAATAGAGACGAGGGGAACGCATTACTGTCAGCACAGATCCATTTACATTAAGGAAATCAAACCACAGCCATACTAGATCACAGCCCATCCACACACACACACTCCATTACACGGGGGGGGCGGGGGGCGGCAACGGCAAACCATGTGTCTCCGCACTGTGTATCCGCCGGAGGTCCATGTAGTCAACATATTACCCACCCACTCGCACCTCCCTTGCCCATCCCTCGCCTCTACATGCTTCCCTGTGCGCTTATCCCCTCCACCCGTCACTAATTTGATGTCAGAGTGTACATGAGCATACCAATGCTGTTTGTTTTTGCTGCAGCATGCTCAACAAGCACACACACACACACGCAAGGAGGCAGCGCAGCAGCACATACACATCCATAAACATGTGTGCTATATGGCTTAGCCATGGTGGGGGGGGGGGGTAGGGGTCATCCAGAGGCCTAACCATCACATCCACAGCTGCAACACCACGTCGATCCAACAGTGCCAATATTACATCGACTGTAGAAGGCACCAGGGCATGTCAGTCAGCCCAGCGATAACAATATCCAATATCACTGCCCTAAAATATGACAAAGTAGAAACAACTGAAGTAATAACATGAAAGCTATTAAGCAATTTAAAGGACATTTTCAAGAAATGATGCTTCGAAAAAGGGGACAAATTCGGCAATTTCAAAAAGTGATGAGGAAATCTCCCTACTGGCGTCAACAGTGTAAATGACGTCTATTGGCTTCGCTCAGGAAAATACATGGAGATAAAGGGGCACCTCGCATCGGCTACGGACATGAGGAGGAAAAGCAAGGGAGGAAGGGGAGGATGAGGGGAGACAGATGCGTCATAGTGGAGTGTAAGAAGATAATATGTGAAAAAGAGAGATGTATTGGAAAACTCTGGGACGCTTGATGAGGCCCAGAAGGGGTGAGGCCCCAGTGTACCGCCTGACAATTTTGAAAAACAACAAAATCGAATGAAATTTCATCTAAAAAATCTTCTTTGAAACTTAACTTCAAACGTTTTTTTTATAGTTAAAGTTATAATATGTAATTTCCCTAAACAGTAGCCTGACTAAAATGCAATTAAACCGGAGTTGTCTTACGTTAAAAAGCACTGTAAAAAAACTGTAACGGTGAAGAACTGTGTGGCCAATGGAGTTCTAGTTTGGGTGTAACGCACATAGACTGACTATAATACAGGTTAAACTGAATTAAAATAGACTGTATATAATACAGATTAAACTGTCTTTCCATATGTGTACACTTGTGAAAACTATATTTTTTTCACAACTCGTTAAGATTTAGACCGTTTATTCAATTAGAGTCTTTTGGGGTATTTCTGGCATCCCTTATATGGATTTGTGAACTCTGGATTTTTTATATAAATTAATTCGGCCAGCCGTCTTCTCTGCTGGGAAAGACAACCACAATCCTTCTCGGAGAGGAGGGGCTATTCACAGACGGTCTGTTGTCACTGTGAGAGAGAGAGCGAGAGCAAGAGCACACAGTTCTACAATGAAATGAGATTTTTTTCAAATAGTCAGTGTATGGGAAACACTATCGATCATGGATGGGGTCGTTCTCCCGGACAGATATAAATATTTAAATAAAGAATAACCAGCCCAAGTAAAGTCTATGTGTGGGAAACGCTGCACTAGCTTGGTCGAAGTAGCACATTGTAGTAAGCTTGTTCACTATTGAAATAGCATATAAATAAATTAGGTCTGGATTACTGTTTTCGCATGTTTCCCTGGAAATTATGGGGGAAAAGGGCATATGACAACATTGACATGCGACCAAATGTAACGGACCGTTAACGTGAATAAAACTACGGATTTCTCTAGGTTTGAATATTGTTGGAAAGCATTTGGATAGTGTAAGTACACAACTCAACTAAATATATAACATCGATTTAGTAGTTTTTAGATATTTGAATGCGGAAATGTTACATATCATACCTTTAATTGGCAAAATGTTTAATTATTATATCTGCCCAACATGTGTCATTTGCAGTTAATACATTCCAATTATACATTCAAATGGTCTATGGCAATGTTAATCTCTTGAGAAATGTAACTACTTTTTTACTTTTATATTTTGTGTATCTCAGTGCATCATAATAACATGCAATTTTTCCAAAGCTTCTTCTATTTCTCCCATAACCCTGTTAATGTTGAAACACTCATTTTGGATTCCAGTCGCATCTTTGTGCCTCGAAACCACAGGACAATTCTGAAGTGTTTTTATACTTTCTCTGCTTCTCACTCGACAGGGCATCACACCATGATGAAGCTCACAATACCTTCACACCGCGACACTATTTAAAAATCTGAGAGACTGCACTAATAATAATCTTTTTGTTGATGTCGGTAGGATTGGCGCAGCCTATGTCGAGACGAGAAATACCCCATTTAATTGGATCAGCTCACCTTAAATGATAGAACAATTTGAAAAAAATAGCACAGGGACATTATACATGTCTGCCTCTTGTTGAATAAACAGTTCTTAAAGGGTAGTTTAACCCCAAAATTGCTTTCAGTTGAAAATGGCTCTATTTCTGTCTCACAAAGTGTTGGGGAACATTTCTGTGTTGTTTTTGACTAAAATGTATAAAGTTGTTAAAGGGGATAAAATACAAGTCTGCTGCTTCCGTCAAAAAGGGTTTTCCAGAGCGGTAGTTTTCTATTGGCAGCTTACCCTAGCTCAAGCGAGTGTGATGTGTGAGGGTTTTGACAACTTTTGGCAACGCCGCTGGCACCTGCTCCTATGGAACCAAATGTGTATGTTTATTTTCTAAAACCATCTTTGGATTTTTTGAAACTCATAGGCAAATTGCAACACCTGATACATGCATGCGCATACACACCAACCCAGCTTCATACACCACAATGGGTATGCCAATTTGTACGCCATCCCCCATTAATAAACCTCTAGAGAACAGCTTTGTGTTTGGAGTTATTGCGAGATTTCCAGATACTAACAAGGGAAGAGACTAGAGTTAGGGAAGGGAAGAGACTTCATTAGAAGTGAATACTCTTCCAACATAGGACGGCAGACATACACAAATCTGAGCAGGTTAGCCATGTGCTAGGCTATTGGCCCTAAAGGAGTCAGAGAATCCTCCTGAGGACAGTCACAGTGTACAACCTGAACCAAATCATCCAGGGCCAGCCAAAAAAGTATGAGTCAAGAGCCATGTGAGGTGTCATGTGATGCTGTGTCTCCGTGTTGCTTTAAAGTAATTTATATAACATAGTCAGGATGAATCACGGAAGGGAAACAGAGCAGATTGACAGTGTGATGACGCAGTTTAGTGCCCATTATTCTAAACCTATGGCAGTGGAGGCAATTAGCTGGAGAACAAAAGCCTTAGCTAAGCCTCTTTCAGGAGTTACCTTACCTTATAGTACCTTTAAAGAGGGCCTTTGATTATATCACAAATGGAAAACCATAGTCCTAGCTAAGCTTCTTAGCTAAGAGTTACCTTACCTAAATTAAAAGAGGGCCTTTGATTAAGCCCCATCCTCCTAACAGTGATTAAGAAATATTGTCTGCATTTTGATATTGTGGATATATTTTGTAGGGTTTTAATCATTTAGGGGGAAGAATAGAAAAAACACGCAGAAAGTTCTAGATTCAAACCTCAATGTCCTCAGCCCACCTGTGTACCTTGCAGCTAATCCTTACTTTTCCTCCTCATGAATGACATGAATCTAAATATAGACTCACTGCAAGTAGCATTCCTTCTTCCAATCAACCCAATCACCCTCTAAATATGTAATTGATTGAGTAATGTATCACTGACACCGGTTTTCCTTGTACTACTAATGATAGTGGTATATCATGACCCACATCCTAATAGGAGCCGTCGGTACGCCACATGAAACGATGGAGTGCCACTGGAGAAGCGCCAAGAGCAGAGCTATAATTGCATTAATCAATAAAATTGACTACATTCCCCCATCCAAAAAAGACAACAACCCAAAAACGACAAGACAGACTGAAACACTATGAGGAAGCACTGCCATTTGCTGATGACATTGTACATTTTTCCCTCTCCTTTTTACGGATCATGTTTTTGACCCAAGGTCTCTCTCGCTGAGGTCCTTGACTTTATCTCTACCTCTCTCTGTTTCTCACTGTCTCTCTCTCGCTGTCTTGTTTTCCTTTGTGTTGAGCTCAACCTCTCGGGTCAGCACAATTATAGAAATACTGCACCGACAAGGAGGAGAGAAGGGCGAGAGCGCTAGAGGCAAGCGGGTTTGCACAGTTGCCCACTTGTGCGTGCAGATTCAGGGGCGGGCAAGGTGAGAGAGGGAGAGGGAAGGAGAAAGAGAGAGAGAGAGCAAAAGAGAGAAACAGAGAGAGAGAAAGAGAGAGAGAGAGAGAGAGAGAGAGAGAGAGAGAGAGAGAGAAAGAGAGAGAGAGAAAGAGAGAGAGCAAAAGAGAGAAACAGAGAGAGAGAGAGAGAGAGAGAGAGAGAGAGAGAGAGAGAGAGAGAGAGAGAGAGAGAGAGAGAGAGAGAGAGAGAGAGAGAGAGAGAGAGAGAGAGAGAGAGAGAGAGAGAGATTCTGTCAGCTAAAACAAATGGGGAATGAGAACAAATTGGATTTCAACAGGTCGGGCATCTGTTTCCCTAAATCTACAGGCTGTGATGTCCCGCTTTAATGGATGTTGGATAAATCCATCGACTGGGAAATCTGGAGTCAGCCCTTTTTATTTTTTAACGATAAGTGAAAACAAACAGAGGTGGAGGAAGGGGGGGTGGCCTACACTGGGAGAAAGGAACGAAAGACAGTCAGTGAAAAGTTAGCGAGACAGGAAGCAGGTAGTGCAGCTGAAAAACTTGCACATCGGAAAGCAAGCATTCCTTGTTTTTCGACATGTTGAGTTGAACCTTAAAACTACAAGGACTACGGTTAAGGTAATCCTGACATACAATGAGATCCTGTCACCAAATAAACAGCTCACAATCGTTGGTGTCTATATCGGCGGTAATCCACTGCCAGCAGGCTTCCGACCATTCTCTACGTTTGTCTAACGAGTCATTTTACCGCCCTGGTGAACACTTGAAACTGTCACATTTAAGGGCTTTGATTATAATCCTTACGCGTTTATTTTCCATTCCAGATATGTTATGTGAGATGAAGGTGGAGATAGAATAAAAAATGAACAATCCGTTATTCCTTCAAGGCAGGATTGTTAAAATAGAACGGTGGAGAGTTTTATTCCTCATGATTTCGGGGTTGCTTGATTGCGGCGTCAGTCATCGAGCTTACGTTTCACCTGTAGATTTTCTTTGGCCCATTTTTTCCCTTCCAGACAAAATGTGTGCCAGGAAATGAGTGCTGGTCTGATGGCTGGGTTGATTTATTCAACCCAGACTAAACAAAACATACCAAAATGTGTCTGTAAGCAACTTTCCACTGTATGCTAATGCTATAGTTACCCATCCAAAAGTTAGATTGTACATCCCCTCAGATAAATTCTAACACCATTTCCGAGAATAATCGAGCACAAGGTGACTCTGCAGGCCAGGTCAAATTGGTTGCCATGGTGACAAGCTGTCGACTGATTGGCCTGAGCCATTGTACAACTGTCAATAGAGCATTATTATTTATATAGCGTTCTTTTTCTTGGTTTGACAGGGAACACTGTATCGATTGATGACATAGGTGGCTAAGACACGATGTTGACCTGACACTGAACCAAACTTTGACATCATCATGACTGATGAAGGATATCCATATGAATAAAGACACTCAGACATAATGATGATGACATTAATCTACTGGTTTCACCCCGACCAATGACCTATTGATAAAGAACACAATGTATCCAGATGTGTCATATAACTCAGCAGTGGAGGCCATTAGCAATAGAGAAGAAATATAACTTAAACGCCCCCGCAAATTTATATAATATGAGAAGACGCAAGCCTTACTTTATAGTAATTAATCATTAAAGAACTGACAGTTACAATGATAAAACCATTGGATAATTACAACGCCTGCCGCATTAAACTGATGTTAAAAAGCTGAAGATACGCCCCTCCACACATTACTGAGAAGATATGCGTAGATTGAAATCTATATACAATAAAAAAGCCAAGAATCAGGAAACCCCAGGGACGAGCGATCACAAATGAATAGTAAATGTGTTGATTAAAACATTATCCTCAGCATAGAAACATTCAACATCGATCCAAACCAGAAATATCACATAATCTATCAAGAGACGACGTTCCCCATCCTTCCGAGCAAACACCTCGTCAAGCTACATGGCACAAAGCGTTGCGTCTCTTCCCATAATTTGCCCTTCAAAGAAGCCTGCGAGAGAGTGTGTGTGTGTATTCATGGGTGTATGCATATCTGTCTGTGTGTGTGTATATATATATATATATATATATATATATATATATATATATATATATATATATATATATATATATATACACACATTAGGCAGGCATCATAATATCATGAATAGTAATAAATTATATATCCATTATTTTGCTGTGACTCATCCATAAGAGGCTTTGCATATTCACTGTAAGTACATACTTGTTTTTGCTTAACATTTCACCTTGGAATGTAATGAATGAATCTATTGAGAAAGGCTCAAAAAGGTTTTGCTGTGTGTCTTTGCCGGCATCTCCCTGCAGAACTGTTGTGTGCGATGAGCGACAGCTATAATGGCCATGTTGGCTTTTGCAACAGTTAAGAGAATCTATCTCTACTCTCTATCACTCTACTTTCCTCTCATCGTCTCTCTCTTCTCCTATCCCTTTTCTCTCCTCCTCATCACTCTCTTCTCCGCTCTCCTCTCCTCTCTTTTCTTCAGGCATGACTGGGGCCAAATCATTAGTCACACAAACTGCTGTTTTTCTCCGGGTGAGCTGAGCTAATTTTGATGGGCTAATTACACTCTCTCTCTCTCTCTCTCTCTCTCTCTCTCTCTCTCTCTCTCTCTCTCTCTCTCTCTCTCTCTCTCTCTCTCTCTCTCTCTCTCTCTCTCTCTCTCTCTCTCTCTCTCTCTCTCTCTCTCTCTCTCTCTCTCTCTCTCTCTACCCCACATCACCCCATCCACCACCACCATCTGTCTCCCCCACATCCACTCCGCCCACACCGCCCCTCTCCTCCATCGGTACCACCTGCACCACCCCTCTCTCTCTTAGCTATTACACACCAGATCATGCCATACATCACTTTTAGAGCCTTGCCGTCTTGAGTGGGCCACCCCCAGAGCTAAGCCCCCTCGTCCGTAGTGGGCCATGAGGTGATGTAAGGGTCTGGTCCCCAGTGGGGTAGTGGGGGGACCAGGTCCTTACATCCCCTCATGGCCCACTACGGACAACAGAGTCACTGGAGGAGCATTTGTTGCTCCAGCAACTAGCTGAGATGTTCCTAAACCGAAGCAACAAAGTGAATAAATATAGAAATCATGGATGTAGCAGTGCTCTAGATTGTTCTCTCTCTCGCTCTACATTGTCTCTGTTCGGTTTCATTCATTTCTCTGCGTTTGTGAAGAAAGTCAGTTTTCTTTGTAGTCATGTTCCTTGTCTCCTGTCTTTCCATCTCTCCCTCTCTCCCTCCCTCTTTCTCTCTCCCTATAGAGTCGTGCTCCTGGTCTCCATCTAGCTCTCCCTCATCCCTCTCCATCCCTCCTCTCTCCTTCTCTGTCCCTCTTCCCCCCCCCCCCCACCCACCCACCCAGTCTTTGCTTGTCTTGTCCGCCTAATGTTACAATTGGCGGCAGCCAGCAGCAGGGTGCCAGCTGGAGACGCGCATATGGAAGTGTGCACGTTAATGAGGGACCACCCTATGGAGGACTCAACCCACACATGACATACTAGCACATGCACACACACACACACACACACACACACACACACACACACACACACACACACAATACAGACACAGTCACAACGGTAAACAGATACATAAGTCGTACAAGCACGCAAGCACACACCCATGGAAGCCAGAGTGTGGACACAACCCCCCCCCCCCCCCCACACACACACACAGACAGAGTTATCGCATTGTCAATAAAGCCCAGCCAATAATGACACCTTCTATTATTAGCGGTAACAACAACAACACCAATGAAATATTCCCAATATAAATTCAGAACACAAGGGAAAATAGAAACAGTGATACGGATTCAGCTGAATCAGCACAGCACACACAGTTACAGTGATGTGAGGAGGAAGAACATAGCATGACAACATCTCCTCTCTCGCTCTCCTCTCTCGCTCTCTTTACCTCTGTCTACACCTCTCTCCCTCCCTCCCTTACCATCTCTCTTTCCCCCTATTGTTACTTCTCTCTCTACCTTTCCCTCTTCCCTTCCTCTGCTGCTCTCATCCCTATATCTCTACCTCCATCTCTCTCCCTCCCCCTCAGGGGGGAGGTACATACGACGTGCCAGCGTGTTCTCGGAGTGTAGCTGTGATCCGCATGCCAAGCCTTCCCAAAGCGTTAGCTCCCCAACGCCGCGCAGCTTTATCTCGGCAGACGTTTCACTGTGTGTGTGTGTGTGTGTCTATGAGTGTATGTGACTCCCTCTTTATATATGTGTGCGCATGTGTGGTCGTGACTGTAATTGTGTGTGCTTGTGTGTGTGTGTGTGTGTGTGTGTGTGTGTATGTATGCATGTCTGTGTGCATGGTTGTGATCGTGTTTGTGAATGTGAATGTGTGTGTGTGCTCTTGTGTGTGACTCTTTCTTTGTATGTGTATGTGTATATGTGTGTGAGAGTGTGCTTGTGTGGAAGTATGTCTTTGTATGTGTGTGAGCGTGTGCATGCATGGTTGTGAGAGTGTGTGTGCATGCGTGGTTGTGAGTGTGTGATGTGTGTGTGTGTGTGTGTGCATGCATGGCTGAGAGCGCGTGTCTGTGTGTGTGCATGCTTTGCTGTGAGTGTGTATGTGCGTGCATGCGTGGTTACGAGTATGTATGTGTATGTGGGGGGCCAGAGTGCATGTTGAAGTCAACACGGTTTGAAAACAGCCTGTGATCAAACAGCCAGCCACACGGGCGGCCTACCTTGACACACACTCCTACAAGCCAAAGGAAGTAAATAAAACACACACACACAGGCACACTTATACACGGTTACACAACCGTAGACTGTGGCCGAGCCGAGGCCACTGTCGGCAGAAAGTTGTGTCTACATCACTGTCTGCTCTCCAAGACTGATTGCGATTGATCGGCGAGTAGCAGAGAGAGGAAGGGCCTTATCTGGGAACCACCACCGATCAATCCATCACGAGTGATTCACTTAAGCTGCCTGTCACTGAGTGAAATAATGAAGCCTGCAGATCCCGGCCGGATGACAGACTTGGCTTTTAACACTGGTAGCCCGCCGTGTAATCACGATTTCACCGCACATACTGTATGGTGTGTTTGGTCTGAATAATTCATCATTGGGATTACATGTTGTGGGGTTAGGACGACGATGTGTATTTTTTACCATTTCGTAATTTGGCACTTTTTTCAAAAACAATTTACAGTGGATTTGCATGTGAGTAATGGGTAGGGGTTTGGGGCGTGTTGCTCAGGGATGCCTACAGGTAGTCTGCGTACATTGAGGTTTCGAACCTCAATGTCCTGTACTTGACTAACCTATATTTATCTATTCTTCTCTCATATACCTATAATTGTGCTAATTTGGGTTTGATGGAAAACACCTAAAATGTCTTCGGGTGCAGATCAGCGTAATAATCAGCGACTAAAAACACACCAGTGCTATGATCTACATTCTCTGACCATGGAAGTATGCACTTCTCACCACAAACAGACCAACACCAACACACATCCAACAACAGCTATAAACAACATCGGTCTTGTGTCCCCCACATCCCACATGGAAACCTGTTAGAGGCGGGGGGGCAACGAGACCGACACCCGGGCCTTGTAATTGGTTGCCTTGTCACCCAGCAACCAATGACAGCATCGGACACACGGGACAGTAATCTAAATGGCATCAGTGGCCTACTTTCTTACTGGTGTTTGTATGTGAGTGTGTGTCTGTGTGTGTGGACCTGATGAGGTGTATTTTTGTTATTGTGTGTGTGTGTGTGTGTGTGTGTGTGTGTGTGTGTGTGTGTATGTGGACCCGATGAGTTGGTGTATTTTTGTTATTGTGTGGTGTGTGTGTGTATGCGTGTGTCGTCACTATAAAAAAAAAGAGCATAGACACACTTACTTTGAAGAGGACTCTGTGCACTGTTTGCCCTGCACTACATATTTTGAATATCATATACCGGTATGAAATAAAAAGTATTACAGATAGCATCATAGATTATTCCATGTCCTGTGTATTATTCTCTATCCCTCTTCTAATTCTCTCTATCTTCTCTAGAGGAATTAAGGGGAAAAACTGCTAAAACTGCAACACAAAATAACACAAATCTGAAGTCACTATCTCAGAAAAGGGCTGAAGTAGACGGAGCTCACCGAGTTGCGATGCATATGTTTGTAGCTCCAAATGTAGAAAATACATCGCAATCGCAACCTGAAAAATAGGCGCTAACTCTGGTGTCACTTTGTAAGGCGTTTTTAATTCCGTTTGGTTAGCATTAATGCAACGCTGCAAAGCTCCAAACTTAATCCATAGGGGGGCTTCGTGAGGAATAGTCGAGACACTGACACAATAATTGCAGACATTTGGTGATGACATTTTGGAGAGAGAGAGAGAGAGAGAGAGAGAGAGAGAGAGAGAGAGAGAGAGAGAGCAAGAAAGAGAGAGAGAGAGAGAGAGAGAGAGAGAGAGGACACGAGACAAAGCGGAAAAGCAATGTGAGAGATTTAGGAGTGACAAAGTGACAGAATGAAAAGAGTTATAGACTGTTGAAGAGTAATTATCCCCTAATGGCTGAAAGCCATCAGAACTATTTCTCATTTTTTCTCTCCTTCACACCACCTGGACACTTCCCCCGGCCAGAGCTGCCAATCAATCTCTACCTCTGGCCATGGCAACGAGACCGGTTAATGAATGACATGGCGACATAACGAGCGCACCCTGCACATGCTCTCTATGACGGAACACAGTGCCCCAATTACCTGCATGATGTTCAGAGTGCTGCGTTTAACACCTGTATGCGGCTGGTGCAGGCTTGGCGAATAAACGCTCTATTAGAGAAAACGGTGGCAGTTTGACCTCGGGTTTCGTGGATCCTACCTACAGTCTGTCATTGACTTAATGAGACGTTATGAACTTCTGATCTGTGTGTCCTTTTACAGCTATTGATAAAGTCAGGGGTAAAACGGTTTACATAACTTATTCATTATTGATCTATGAACACTGAATTTGTGTCTTCTCCATGTTGGCTCTGTGTTGGTGTATGTGCGTATGTAGGGAGGGGGTAAGGAAGGAAGGAAGGAAGGAAGGAAGGAAGGAAGAAAGAAAGAAAGAAAGAAAGAAAGAAAGAAAGAAAGAAAGAAAGAAAGAAAGAAAGAAAGAAAGAAAGAAAGAAAGAAAGAAAGAAAGAAAGAAAGAAAGAAAGAAAGAAAGAAAGAAAGAAAGAAAGAAAGAAAGAAAGAAAGAAAGAGAGAGAGAGAGAGAGAGAGAGAGAAAGAAAGAGATGCACCAAATGCGTTTGGTCACCTTCAGTACCACACAAAAACAGAAGAGAAGAAGGATAAGGGATAAGTGTGAAATATTCTATTTCGGTTTGTGTCCGAGCAGTGTCTGTCTGTGTGTTTGTGTGTGTGTCTGTTTGCAAGCGTCCGTGTGTGTGTGCGTGCGTCTGTTTGCAAGCGTCCGTGTGTGTGTGTGCGTGCGTGCGTGTGCCAGTGTGTGTGTGTGTGTGTGTGTGTGTGTGTGTTGCAGTGCGTGTGTGGCCTATTGTGAGTACTGCATTGGCGCAATTGTGTGCAGTGTGTGGTGGGTAGGTAGGCTACTGTTACTTTCTGTCAATGACAAACGACTTGTTATTGTGTGTGTGGTCCCTCAATACCATCCACATAGCACACTGTAAAAGTGCAGCGATACACTGCAGAGGCGAGGAAAGTTAATGGGAAATACCCATCGATTCCACTGACTTCTACTCCCTCCAACCCTTACAGAGAAAAGCACATCAGGACCCTCGGAAGATGTGTGTGCGTTTGTTTAGAATGCTAATACTAAAGCTAATGCTTATGCTAATACCAATACCAATACCAATACCAATATCTCAATACCATTACTAATGAAAGCACTAATGTTGATGCTAATGCTAAAACTAACATTCATGCTAATGATTATAATGATACTAATGCTAATGATTATACTAATATGTATACAAATACCAAAACATGTTTATACATACATTTTCATGTAAGTGTGTGCACTTATTTGTTGGTCCAAGGGAACAAGGCTAAAACTGCAAACCCACGTAGTGAAAATGTACACGTATGTGTGTTTACACACATATGTGTGGGATCCCAAGCACGCAACCATACATGCATATACACGCACACAAACACATTAGCTTGAAGAAATATGAAAAATGAAGGGGATGCTCAATGGGTTACCGTGACGACCTTGGGACGGAAAGAGACGATACATCGGCGTCGGTTGACATAAAGGAATGTGACCGGCAACAGTATGGTGTTTTTCTTTTAATAAAATATTTTAAATGAAAAGCAACCGAGATTGAATATTTTTTTGGGACAAATATTTAATTTTCGTTGACATGTTGTCCTCGTCGAGAACGAAAGATAGTCTGAAAGAGGGAGGGGGAGAGAGAGAGAGAGAGGGAGAGGGAGAGGGAGAGGGAGAGGGAGCGGGAGAGGGAGCACATTGGAAAGAATCCACCAAAGATCTGAGTAAATTGGCATGCTACATGCTACTTAAGAAAATCATTGACCAGGTACAGACTCAGTGAACAAAGCCTGACCATAGAGAAGGGACGCCACAGACAGACCTGGCTCCCAAGAGAAGACAGACTGTGCTCCCACTGCACACAAAACCACCGGAAACAGCTGCACTTCCTAACTTCCTGCCAGATCTAAGACATCAGGAACACACACTTCCGATGATTACATAGACATGCAAGGACTTTGAAAACTCTCCAGATGCTAACAAAGAAAATCTGTTGGGAGAAATACAACAATGTACGATCACAGCAGCACGATTCGTGACCTGTTGTGATGAGAGAAGGACCTCAAACTCATCCTACTGGACTTTAACCACGAGCAAAATGTTGTAAATACTTGTAAATATGAAACTGCACTTTCTCTGTCTGTTCACAATGATTGCACTATTGAACATATCCTTTCCACACTGTATATACAGCGTATGTATAGTATACTTTACCTTATCTGTTTATAGGAGATATATTATACTGGACTTTTTATACACTCTTAGTATTCATTATTTGACTTTTTATATATTTAGTATTTAATATTCTTCTTTTTGATATGTATATAGATTTTGTATAATTATTTTATATTTTGACCTAATTCATTTTTATATTTAAATATATTTTTTAACTACAATGTAAACGTTTGTTTCCCATGCCAATAAAGCTTTTTGGAATTGTATTGAGAGAGAGAGAGAGAGAGAGAGAGCGAGAGAGAGCGAGAGAGAGCGAGAGAGAGCGAGAGAGAGAGAGAGAGAGAGAGAGAGAGAGACTAGCTTATGTGAGAGGGAAATAGAGTAGGCACATTATTCACTCATAGGAGGCATTAATGTGGAATCCAATTTGACTGTGGTGGCTTGCGTTTTTCATTGCCGTTCGAAGACAGAAGTTGATATCGATTACAAAAGTATGGGGGGAAGTATTACACATTGAGTATGCTCAATTATTAAAAACATAAACACCACCTGCGGTCTGCAGCATTAACGGTCTGGTTTAAGACTACGTCAAATGTATTAACAGTAGACAGAAACAGAAACAACCCTCAGAAAATATACCATTGGGACATTCGAAAAAGATGGACCTGCAAGCGTAACACGACAGAACGCCTGAAAACCTGCAGTAGCTCTCAGAAGGTATTGATTGGTGCATCGAGAATGTGTTGCCGCCGGTGATTCCTGCCATGTTTTCGGGGAAACGTGTGTAGATGGCTGTTTCTGTGGCGACCGGGAAGAGAACCATCACACGGAGGTCGGGCGCGAAACTTTTCGACTAGCGTCAAGGTTATCCACAACGACCAGCGCGGAAAACAGATCATTGCTGCACACTGACTCTCTGTAAGGTGTTTGATGTAAACATTTTCAAACCACAAAGACATACACACACGCAAACAGGCTTTTCAACTGTGTCTCTTGTCCTTTTCACCCCTGTATCTCCTTTGCTGTCTATCTCTCTCCATCTCTCGCTCTTTCGATTCTTCTTATTTTATCTCTGCCCTCTTCCTCTCTCCCTCTCTCTCTCTCTGTACCCTTCTAACACCCTCTGCCTGTCTCTCTCTATCTCTGTCCCTCCAACACTGTCTTTCCCCTTTTCCATTTCTTTTTCTCTTGCTCGCTGACTGCTAGTTTTGAGGAAGGTAAAGGAAAAAGGAAAAGGTTGGACTTCACGCTGGGAGAGATATCGGCTCGCGTTATGGCTGTCCTCCCTGTGATGTAGCGCCAGACCTTTTTTATCTCCTTCCTGCACCTTAGCCAAACAAATCAAATATATAGTCCCTACTTCAGCTACTCAGCTACTTTTATGTGGCTGGTTACGGCCAAAAACAAAGTACAATAACCTTGAGGGGCGCAGATACAAGAAGAAAATAATCAATCCTAAGGTCGGTATTTTGTATTTCAACAATGGAAATGTGTGAGAGTAGTTCTTTTCGCCCTGCTAAGCTTGGGTCCGTAATTCAATAGCCGTTGTAAGAGGAACAGCGGTGATTGAATGAGGATTATGATAAACGATACAAACTGTGGGAGAAAAATACACACACACAACACTCAGAAGAAACTTGATATTGCATCTTTCTTTATAGTAAGTTTTAGCATTCTGTGATTGTGCAGCTTTGCCCTTGGGGCCATGGGCTCCATACCACTGGTATATCCAATTATACTGGCTCTTTGTGTGTTGCCGTGGTGACACAGTGATTGACACGAGTGGGATCCAGTCTTATCGCTGTGACATAATGCAGCAGAGGACAAGCATCACTAGCCCGATCGGCGAATAGCAGAACTGCTTGTTAACACCCCCCCTCTCCCCCCACATCACTGAGAGCTTAGGGGCACACACCGTTTGAGCTTAAATAAAGATATTATATTTCCAGAGAGAGAGAGAGAGAGAGAGAGAGAGAGAGAGAGAGAGAGAGAGAGAGAGAGAGAGAGAGAGAGAGAGAGAGAGACCGACATATGCAGGGACAGGAAGAGAATGAAAAAGAGGAAGAGAGATGGAAATAGAGAGAGAGAGAGATGAAAGGGAGTATATCTCAGAAGAGGAATTAATATGTGCACTTATATATGTCTGAGCACATCGGTTCACAGTCTGCATCAGCGTGTGTCGCCGTTTGCGTTCAAGCATATGGTCGTTTTCTATTTTAATCATGTGCGAGCGAGAGGTGGTTGCGCTCTCAAATGTGTGTATCTTCCGTCTCATATCCAATAACATCGTGTATTAAGATATCCGGAACCTCGCTCTTACGAGCTGTCAAATATTGAAGCGTTCGAGTCATGTGATCAAAGGATCCGCATCGGTCCGATACACAGGTATTTTCGTTTGGTGTCCTCGTTATCGGACACGGTGTTAATATCGGTGGAGTTCTGTTGTTGGTAGGACGGACTCGTACTATACACACCACAAAGGCACACAACGGCTACCGCTGTGGTTTGATATCAAAGCACACAGATAATGATAACAGTCGATGAGAAGGGTGGATTTTGAAGCTTTACAAACATTCTGTTCTAGAAAGGTCGATCTATCTATCTATCTATCTATCTATCTATCTATCTATCTATATATATAGTGTACAACTACGATCATTACGATGAAACATTTGTCAAAGAGGCAACATGTTGACCATGCAAGTTAGTTCTCAAAAACGTATTAAAAAAAGCTTTCTGTTTTGCGTCGGACACCCTAAAGCCCGAAGCCCAGAGCCGGTTCGGGACGGACACAAAATAACGTTTTAGAATTTCCGCATAAAGAAATATTTGAAACTAGCAAATAAAATCCCTAGATTAAAGCGGGCCGCACTGAATTCTCAATCTGTGTCCTTTGCTCCATTCAAACATTTGCACTACTTATGCTATGGGCTTAACACTAGACTATCATATACTCCCAATCTCATGATGTGTGAACCAGTGAACCAGTGAACCAGTGAACCAGTGATGAATGGATTAACGGGTCCAAAGACAGGGGTAATTTCAAGGTGTACTTATGAGAACACTTCGTACCCCGAAGACACACAGAAACAGAAAACACACACTTCCTTCTTCTGGCCCGGTTCTGATCCAGACCGCGGTATTTATAGTAGATATATGCTCTGGTCGGCGATGTTCTCTCCTGTGACACGGCGCTCCACTTCTGTGCCCGGTTTTAGCCGAGAGGCGACTCGGTTCAGCTCTTGTTGAGCAACGGCTATCCCCAGCACAGAGGCTCCGTCGTGGAGTTGGGTTTTATACGTTTTACTGACGTTTTTATTTCCGTTTTTTGTTTTACTTTGAGGTGCAATTTGCACGGCCCGAGCTGCCCGGGCTGTAATGTAATGGTGGGGATTTTACAGCACTCCTTTTGTCTTTACCTCTTCCTTTCAAAGTAAAGACCACGACCCTGTTCAGCAAAAACTCCTGGCAAAGAACACATTTGCTCTTAGAAAAAAAAAGTAATTATGGTATCATGGACAGTGACTTAAATATGTAAAAACAACTTTTGCTTGTGATTTAATAATAATTGCATGTCTTCTCTTGGTATATAGATGTATTTTATAGATTGATCTTTCAAAGGTTATTGTTTTTAAATCAACCTCTGAACCTCTTGTCCTTGATCTCAATAACCTATTTTTAAGTCAGCAAGTGCACTTTAAAACCCAACATAATCACCCTATCTCCTCCATGTTGTCCCATTTTACTTTTATTTCATGCCTCTTGTTGGCCCCAAAAGAACAACAGTTGGCCTAACATGGCAGCCCACAGCGACCTCTGACCAGGAGCTCTGCCCAGTGGAACTCTGGGAGCTGCGGTCCCACTTACCCCTGGCTGAGCACCTGTTAGCCGGCCTCAGTTTGCGAGCTGGGAACTACTTAATCCCGTTTACGAAGACAGCTCCAGTTGAATTATTCAGCCCTCCAATGAAAACGACTCTGATATGCACAAAGGGCTCTATGAATATGCCTCCTCTTATCAACGTGTGTGTGTGTGTGTACGGGAGTGTGCACATTTGAGTGTGTTTGTGTGTTTAAGTAGATGTTTGTGTGTGACTTTATGTGTATGAATGAAAAGTGTATGTGTGTGCAGATGCTTGTGTAAACTCACAATAAAACAGAGTTTTAGTTGTGGAAGCAAGTTTATGTGTGTAATTAAATGTTTGTGTGCAAGTTTATGTAAGTATGTGTGTGTTTGTATGCAATTATGTGATTGTGCGAGTGTTTGTGGGTACATGCGGGCCTCTGCATTTGTATCTCCAGTCTAGTCTACGACCTTCGCTGTGGCTTGACGTCATCTCACCCTGTACTCTCTCCTTGCTGAATACTGCAGCAGCAAGGCAGGACGTCGCCGTAGCGACACAAGCAGAAACACAATCAGAAGCTTCATGAAACCCTCTTCTCTATGATCCGGCCCTGAACCGGCACAGAACCGGCCCAGACACAGGTTGGGAGTCTGTGGTTTCAAGGCAACATGGTTTTCAACAAATTGTTCAGTTTCGCTATTAGTTTATTTTTGACGCCGGAAGAAAAGAGCGAGTGTGTGTGAGTATGTGTTTGAATATAAATACATCTATAAATAGAAAGATTACTCTATTAAAGAGCATGTGAACCCAAAACCTTTTTGTTTTTGTTTTAAACTTGGTAAAATGTATGTGATCGTCAACATAGTAACCGTTACTGATATAAGACCCCAATTTAGAAAGAAATAGTTATTGCCATTCTCCTCAAAACACTATGTGAACGTTCCACTCTGCTGCAAACGCAGGTGGCATTCTTTTCGTGACGTCTGAGTGCTTTTTCCGAGGCACTCAGGCGTCAATACCAAGGGGCACCGGTGGTGTGTGTGGATTTGTTGAGCTCTGTCTGCGCAGGGGTTGACCGCGGCGTCTGAGAGAAAGTTGAGCTTTTCTGGCACTTGAAGTATAATGTCACGGTGTGTGTGGATGGTGAAGCTCCGTCTGAGCAGCGGTTTATTTAATGTCCCCGTCCGAGTGAGGGTTAGGCTTCCTGGACACCTATAGTTTAAAGCGTGGGTTAGCTTTGAGGCTCTGAGCGCAACTTTATGAAGTCAATGAAGGACATTAAGTCAATGAAGGACATTGTGGAGTTTCTGGCTGTATGAGGGGAGACAAAGAGAGAGACAGAGAGATAGAGACAGAGATAGAGTCAGAGACATAGACAGAGACAGAGCGAAATAAACTACAGATGTCCTGGCTGATCCACGCCTTTAAGACACTCTGGCTGTAGTTCACATGCACACCCTCATACACACACAAACACACATACACACACACACACACACTTGTTCTATTGGTGCTTTCTCATTTGTTTACCATGTCCCTGTCTGAGATGAAATGCCGTGACCTCCAAAGGGATAGCTCTGTTATGTAAGCAGAATAATTGGCCTGGATGTGGAAGGAGGAGGAGGAGGAGGAGGAGGAAGAAGATGGACTCTTCATTACTCCTCTCGGCTCCTCTCTCCCTGAGCCCTCACACTGGTACTCCTCATGTATTCAAACGGAGGGATGTTTGGGAGACAGGGAGAAGGGGGAGAGGAGCGGGGCGTTGGGGGCTATCACTGACAGCCTATGATGGTGAGATAGTAGTAGAGGAGAAGAGGGGTAGGCTGAGAGGAGAGGAGAAGAGAGGAGGGCTGAGAGGAGAGGATAGGAGAAGAGAGGGGGGTTGAGAGGAGAGGAGGGCAGTGAAGGGAGGGGAGAGGGTAAAGAGGAGGAGAGGAGAGGACAGAGCTAGAGAGCCAAGAACAAGAGAACAAATAGGAGCGAGGAGGAGAGGAGTAGAGAGGATGGTGAACACAAGAGCCTAGAGAAATGGGGGATGAGCATGACAAAAGCAGCCAGCCAGAATCAAGCAGGATACAAATGCTAAAAAAAGATCCCCTATTTTTTTTTTCTCCTGTTTTGTTTCGCAAGGAGCACTGGGCACAGCGTACACCTCAAAGCCCTCTTGAAGCCGCTCCAGGAGTCGGCCGCACACCGCAAAGATCACCGCAAGACTCCCATTCTGTCTTGTTCCGTTAAGCAATGGTGCACAGTCACACAGCACCAGCTGTAGGGGAACACGGGAATGAATGGAAGCGGAGCAGACAGCTCATGGCTGCCTTACTTCTCCACCCCGCGACGATTCCTGTTGGCTACGGGCGGGCAGTGTATGTATGAGGGGTGGGGGGTGGGTGATAGGGTGTTGGGGTATGGGGGGTGCTTGAGGCCAACACATCAAATAAGGTAGAGCGAAGAAAGGCGGGAAATGCTCTGTGACACATTATCTACAGGCACAGATGTCCCCTTTACTTTTTGTTATTATTTCCGACCGCGTTTTGTATTATTTTCTACCATGCACTGATAGGAAGGGGCGGATTATTAGTTGTATTTGCCACCGACTAATAGAACATGAGAAATAGAGAGAGACATACCATCAACTGCATTTTACTATTAAAGTTATGCTATGGGACTCACAGCATGGTACAACATACACACACACACACAGTTGAACTGGTTTGACTGAAAGAAGAAGAGAAGGTAAAAAGCAAGAAAGGAAGGAAGGAACAAGTGAAATAAAGAAAGATGGACTGCAATGGCGGAAAAGAACGGCAGATTTTCTTTGGAACATGTGCATCCCTAATCAGGGCGTTACTTCCCCCTAGTGGTCTGCTCTGTGAATTGCTTAAAATAGTCAGCATCATAGTCAACAGCAAGGCATCATGGGTGAATAATGCAATTTGTGATGAAATAATGAGCATCTGATATCTTCACCAGACAGATGAACTGCAAGCTGCGGACGATATGCTTGTCCAACTTCTTTTCTTGAATCATTTATAGAACCAACGAAACTGCAAGACACACCAGAGAGGTATGTGACTATAAAAGATTAAAAGAAAGAAAGAAAGAAAGAAAGACATAATGAATTAAACAAAATAACTAAACTCGGTAAATTGAGCATTGTCAACCCAAAGCTCCCTTCTCAGATACAGACAGGCGTCAACATGAAGGCGGCAGACATTTTAGCTGTGAAGAGATGGGCGTGGCACAGCGTAAGCCTTGTGGGGTATCTAACATCGCTAGTGTCTCAGTGGGGGGGAGGGGGGTTGTTACCTCATTACCCTGGCCCAGCCGTGCTGCGCCCTCGCTGTTAGCCGCTAAATGGAAGAGCTCCAGCTACTGTCACCGAGGGGAGCCCCCCTGTCGTTATGGGGATAAGAGAGACGCACGCATGACTGTGCACACACAAACACATGTGAGAGAACACACACACACACACAGACACACACACACAGACACAGACACACCCACACATCACCGCACACTGCTCCCCACACACACACACACACACACACACACACACACACACATACATCATGGTCCACTGCCACATACAGACACACACACACAAACAAACATCATGATCCGCTGCCACACACACACAGACACACACACACACACACACACAGGCCCCAAACTACACACACACTCTACCAATTCTACCATCTGACTCAATGGGAGATGTGTGAAGGGCGTCCATGAAAAGGCAACGGAGGCACTGGAGGATATTCGACACTCGTGCCGAGAGGTGGAGATTTGCTCAAAGCCAGAGATATAATAGCTTGTCGGATTAGAAACAACCGGCCTAGACTGCAGCAAAACACCCAGCAAAGCAAACACACACACAGACAAGCGCACACACACAAACACAGACTAACACACACACACACACACACACAGACTAACAAACATGTATACAAACACACACACACATACACACACACTAACCGGGTCTCTCTCTCACACACACAGACTCGCACTCTGATACATACACAGCCTCCAACCTCTGCAAATGTCACTATGGCTTCTTTCAAAGATCTGTCTGAGGTTTACAACAACGTAATCATGTTAATAACATACTGGAGCTTCATCTTAGGAGAGGATGTGTGTGTAGTTCCAGAGAGGAGGCGGCCATGTTGGAAGTCACGGCTTTGCACATGCAACCAAATGCAAGGGGAACATAACGTACCCAAGAAATGTGTGTATGTGTGTGTGTGTAGGTATTTAGGTGTGTTTGTGTCCGTATCATTTTGTAAATTGCTTGTAGACACATATATCACATTTAGATGCTAGTGTGTGTGTGTGTGTGTGTGTGTGTGTGTGTGTGTGTGTGTGTGTGCAGCAGCTTTCATCTTGGTGCTGGGCGGGCCTGCGGCGAGGCCAACAACAGGGGACAGAGCGTGGCGGTGCAGCGGGGCTCAGGGGCGCGTGTAGCGGGGTACTCACGGTCATTGCAGTGGGTCCCGGTGTAGGAGGTCATGGTGCAGTCGCAGGTGAAGTTCTCCCACTGCTGGATGCACACGCCCATGTTGGTGCAGGAGTCCTCCTGACAGGTGGTGCTGGGCCCTGGAAGGAGGAGCAGGAGGAGGAGAAGGATGGAGGAGGAAGGAGGGGAGAAGGGATGGTGGAGGTGGATGAGACGGAAGAGGAGGAGGAGGCAGTGGAAGAGGAGAGAGAGGAGCAGGAGGTGGTCGTGGATGAGACGGAGGAGAAGGATGAAGAGGTGAGAGAAGAAGAGAGGTAGAAGGAGGAGGGGAGAGGAAGAGGAGGATGATTAGGGGAGGAGCAGGAGGGAGATTAGTAGAAAAGAAAGAAAGAAAGAAAGGGAGGAGCAAAGGAATGAAAAAATAAATAAATAAAAGAAAAAGACAGAAAGAAGGGATAGTCATTGAGATAGAAGTAGGAAAATGGACGATAACGAAAAGAGGCAAAGAAACAAAGCAGATGTTGAAGGAAAGATAAACATAAAGACAGAGACAGACAGAGAGAGAGACAAAGTCAATACCTAAAAAAAGAAGAGATTGTGGCTTGTGGATGCTTAAATATTGCATGATCCATGCAGGAGGAACACTCTCTAGAGAGAGAGAGATGCTTGGAGAGAGAGAGACAGAGACGGGGAGCAAGCGATAGGAGTGGACAGTGACATCTGAGGGCCCCCCAGGGAGAACACCTGGGATGTAACTAAAACAACCAGCTTCTCAATCTGTTTTTCACACTGGCCAGAGCTGAAAACACACAGACGTTCCAAACCTGACATACAGCAGGAGTTATTTTTTTTGTTCTTCTCTTCTATCTTTTTATATTTGGTATCAAACGGTAAAGGTTGCAAGGTTGCCATAGCAGCAACAGCATTGTAATTCACAATGTGTGCTGTTGGAAGTTGAAACAGCCAGTGGAACACAGCACACTTCTGAGAGTTTCTTCCTCATCGTCGTTGGCATAGTTGGCGTAGCAACGATGGCCGCCATGTTCAATGCTCAGAGTCAACCAACTGTCAAGGACGATATAAGTTCTGTTAACCCATCCCTGGAGGAGGCAGCCATAATGCCGTGAGAGCCCACTGTCCACACTTCCTCGTTCCTCTCTCTGCCTCGATATCTCTCTCTCTCTCTCTCTCTCTCTCTCAATACCACATTTACATGCAAACCATTTCACGATACAATGTTTTTCCAAAATGGTGTTGTTTTTCCTTCTTCAAAATGGCTGCCTAATACACCACAGCATTCCGTAGTCCGTGGACATGGAGCAAGCAAGACGAGACATAAACAACGTGGTCACGGTGCGGTCGTGAATTCCGACAGACGATACGTTAGCGAGGAGAGATGACGACGATCCTCTTCTCTAAACATATCGGGACACATGTGAGAGACAGACGGACGGACGCCATGTGGACGTCGTACAAGGAAATAAATGCAGTTGGTGGAGTGACGGCGAAAAATGCACATAAAGACTTGAGAGTACACATATAGTGAATATCCGTTTCTATGCACTTCAGTTGACATACATTGAGAAGGGACAGAGCATCTCTTCCCACCCTATTACATACATGCCTTCAAAGTACATACATATTATACGTAAATACATTCTTTACATACGTACACACGCACGCACAAACACACACATACAATACATACAGACAGAGTAGAAACATCATTGCAAATTCTCCAGAGAACAAAATTAAAAACAGACGTTAATAAAATGAAAAAATTAACCGCCATAGATGGACAAAATGCAAGTTAACCATGGTGTGGTTTGAGAGCATTGGTCTGATGGAATACTAAATGAATAGAAGAAGAACGATATAGTGGAGAGGTGAAACGTTTTGCCAGCTGAAAATGCATTTACTGTGTAATGGACAGTAAAGGTCATCACCCACGTGATCACCCGGCCCACCCCACCCACCCACCCACCCACTCTCTTATGATGCACGTCACCTCGGTTGAATCTGCATCGAATGTGCATGCGTGATTCCGCACAGGTGCATGGGGGGGGGGGGGGGGGGGGGGGGGGGGGGGGGGGGGGGGCATGGGTGCATGCGAGCAGCCATGCAACGTGATGTATGCATAGGCGACGTATAGTGCTCTTTTTGTGTGTGTGAGTGTATGTGTGTTTGAGTGTGGGTGCGTACGTTTTTGCGAACGACCGGCTAGTTTACTGTTTGAGGTTCTCGGTGGATGGGTACTCTCTGGAAAAAACAAACAAACAAAAAACCTAACTGTATAATTTTTGTTAAAAACAGAGAGACAGCGCATGAGAGTGAGAGAGAGAGAGAGAGAGAGAGAGAGTGTATATCCTTACATCGTCTTAACATGATGGCAACTGTGATATGTGTGACAACAATAGCCTTATCTATTCTCATGCGCTTAACATTAGAGTCAGTCTTATCCATATATACGTATCCATATAAACACAAAACTCCTGTCTTACACAGTTTTTGTTTTATGTAAACTCGTATTTTTTATATCACTTTTTATGTAACTACTTCAAAAAAAGCATAAATTTTTATGATTTATAAATGTGATGGTTGTTTTTCTTTTCATTCTGTTGAGTGTTTCAACGTAGCCTTTTAAAAGAAATGATTTGTTGAATTGAATTAAAGACCTTGAGAATACATTCAATTAGGGTGATTTTTGTACTTCATTTGCACTTAACGCCCCCGCAATATTCAAGCGGTGAAAAATCATTAACATTTTCTTGAAATTATTAGAAAAATTAACACCACCGACACCATATGATAATCGCATTTCACTAGCATAATATGTTGCTATTCAGACAGTGAGAGAATGGCCACCCACTTGAGTGAAATTATCATAATGTACTTAGAATAAAATGTGTGTGTGTGTGTGTGTGTGTGTGTGTGTGTGTGTGTGTGTGTGTGTGTGTGTGTGTGCACGTGATGCGCGCGCGTGTGTGTGTCGTGGTAATATAATAGGGTTATAGGGATTTATTCCCATTAGCTGAGATGACGAGGTGGTACATAAAGATTTCAGTTATAGAAGAAAGCGGAAAATTCTGGAAAGGAATCAGCAGCCTTATCGAATACAGATGGTTTCCTCTGTCAGCACGACACAGGGCCCCTAAAACACCTAGAGGACAGTAATGTTGAAGTAAACAACAGTAAAAAAGATTGTCCTTAAATGCCCCTTCAGGACTCCAAATCGTCTTAAGATCCAATGAAATAAATGTAAGGGTACACAGAGAGTTTTGGACCGAAGCGATATAGTCCAAAAGTTTGGCGGAGGCTTATACAGAGTGACTTGTGGCCGCAACTCAAGACATTAGAAACATTATTTGATTGAGTTGCTAACACCCCAACTTTAAAATGTACCATTTGACTTGGTTTACAGATTTTTCTCAGCTTGTTTGTTGGATGTTGTAGGATGTGTGTGTTTCCCCCATCTACTTGCGATGGAAGCACGTTACCCCCCTGCCCTCCATTCTCCATGTCTCTCTCTCTCCCGAGGGCCCGGGTCACTGCTATACCTTTAATGCAGTCTGGACCAGGCTGGCCCTGGCTGACCAGGGACACACAGCCGGCCAGACCGCTGCATGGTTATGGATGAGCAGCTGAACTCAGCACACACACACGGTAATGCCGTATGTCTCAGCAACCCCCCCCCCCCCACCCCACCCCCGATCTCCCTGCGCGTTGATCCATATTGGATTGTGACTCAAAATCACTTTCTAATTTTCTTGTAGTATGGTCGTGTCTCTTTTTATATTTGCTTTCAGCCTTTGAGCTGCCTGACAAATTAATTTCGCTCTTTCTCTGTCATTCAATGTCAATGTTGTTTATATTTGTTGCTTGATGTCCCTATTTGTCTCTATTATTGTCCATATTTGCTTACATATGTCTGGGTATACAGTATGTCTTTAGATAAGTGTTTATATTTGCCTATATACATCCCTGTATCGTCCCAATCAAATTTGGGGGGTGATATCGCCATGGTGACAACCCACAATGCATTGCACACAGCAGTCTTTCAGACAGGCAGGCCTTTTAGAGAGCCAAGAGTCGAACCCTCTACCTTGAAGGTCAGCTTTGGTGAAACCAACTTTGTTGCCGTGGAAAGAACATGACACAACAAAACAGGACAAAGTAAACAAAACAAAAACAAGAGTGAAACGGTTAGTGAGGGACCGTTGTGGTTGAGCTGCTACCAAATGTTTTAGTAGGAAAAAAAACGTTTTAAAAGTGGTTAATATGTTAGTTTGAATTCAAGAAGAAACAAGTGGTTGGAAATTAAGGTTGCAAGCCCGGGATAATGTGTTATTTCATAAGAAGCTAAAATAATAATGTTAATCTAATACTGCCATCTAGAGGTTGTATAACATAACTGCGGAAACATGCATGCGGTTACATTAGCATTTCTAAATAATGTTCTCAAAATATTAATTAGATAGCAAATCTATAATATATGATATAATATTGATTCACCTAAGTAGAGGAATTCAAAAATATCTGCAGAAAGCCTAAACTAATAAGTGGTCCTCACTTGCACCTTTGTTTGTGTCGGTAATTTGGTCCATTTGGAAGATTTAACACCACATTTTACCCTGTAATGGAGATTTTGTATTGCCATACTGAAATTGCTTTATTGCTAAAACTCAGAACAATACCCTGGTCAATATGATGTTGTGATTAACTGACATCATAGACCCGAGAGCCTCCATCACTCTTCTAGATGGGGTCAAAAGTGAGAGGTCAGAGGTAACCCGTACCTTCACACCCGCGCTCCACCTGCCCGCTGCGGAACAGGGCATCGTTGATGAGGTCAGGCAGGCGCCCGTTGAGGTCCACGGAGGCCAGACAGCCCTGGAAGCCCTCGCGGGAGACCACCAGCTTGGGGAGACTCTGGTACATGTTGGGGCCCAGGCCCCCGATGAACAGGTCACCTGGGGGGGTAGGGAGGGGGGAGGGAGGAGGAAGGGGAAGGGGGAAGTCAATGTATTAATGAATAAAGAATTTATATAAAGGTTGATTGACATATTCATGTTTTGGTATGATATATATTATGATATACATTATGTAGATATTGATATCATTGGAAGTTTAACTAACTGGAAAAAATATACTTTTTTGATTCACGTAGGCCTATATGTGAAGTTACTTAACATATGAATTTCTTAATTCTTCATTAAATAATTGTATATTCCTCCAAACTACTTTCTGGTGAGCTGATAACAATAACTTCCATTAATTTGATCAAAAATAGCTGCAAAGCGATAGATTAGCTTTTTTATTAGGTATGGAAGTTAAGATGCAAACAGGGCAGCTTTGCCTCAACTTGATGACAACGCTGCCTAGATGTTACTGTTATTATCCACAAGGGGGTGCCACTGAGGCCGTGCTATGCTGCTGAGTACAGTTTCAATAGTACTGTTGCTGTACTACACACTTCTAAAGTATATCCTACATAACCACAAATAGCTGAAGAGTCAAGACAGATCATGCACCTTTGAGGTCCAGGTTCTTGGCTCCGTTGACGTTCTGCGTGACCGACTTGGAGTCCACCTTGAGGGTGTGAGTGTTGGTGGAGTCCCGCGTGATCACCACGTTGTGCCACTGGTTGTCGTTCAGCTGGTTGTCGCTGTTCCCCTTCAGCAGGCTGGGCCCGTTCCCCAGGTCAAACACATAGTGGATGAACCTGGCAGAGCAGAGGACAGGACAGCGTTTCTACAAACCATGGGTCAGGACCCAGCACCAGGCCGCTGAGCAGTGGCTACTGGGCTGCACTCCGAAAAAAGATTATTGACTGTTTAAACCCGCACTTCATGTTTGTTGATATGTGCACCAAATGCTCATTAACCCATCAGACCCACGGAATTTGCAGTAAACCAATCAAGTCACATCACTCTTTGAACCAAACACTGATCGGAAACTGACACCCACTTAATTTGAAATGAACTATAATTTGTCAATTAACGTTCTGTATAAATTAAAGTCTTATTTATGGAGGTCTATGTGGGCCACAGTGCTGAGGGTCAAGCAGTATCGGGCCCTGGCTAAAAGTGTGTAGAATTGAGTGGCATCTAGCAGAACAGACTTGGCAGAAATGTAATATAATTAGGTCTGTAGTCAACCAAAGAAAATCTTAGTTGACTGAAATTCTACCAATCGATTGGTTGAATAAAATAATAAAAACATTATGCACGTTATCTCTAAATTAACTTTATCGGCCACAGTGCAATCTCCACTACCTGCTAGCATAAACATCACATTAGTGCTGTTCGGAGAAAGTCATTGGGTTTCAGATTCACTCTTGGTCAGAGTCCAGCTCGGTTACGGCAGAGCTTCAATCATGAAACACACTTGCACAGCCAGTTAGAGTGGACACAACACTGTTATTGAGTTTATTGAATTCTAAAAGTCTCCCACCTCCTAACCGGGAGGGGCTTAATCTCACACATTGTGACTTCAATACACGTGTCCACCGCCCCCGCTCACCCTTTGACCAGCTCCACGGCGATGAAGTCGTTGCCGTCGCCGCTGTTGAACAGGATGAAGCCGTCGGAGGAGCTGGTCTTGAACTGGAAGAAAAGGTGCATGGTGGTGTAGGCCTGCAGCGTGGCCAGGCCCAGGTAGCTGCCCTTGCTCCGGAAGGTCACGGGGTCGGCGATGATGGCGCGCATGCCGAAGCGGGCGTTGAGCTCGCAGAAGTCGATGTCGCCGTTCTTGCACATGTCGATGTACTGCATGCCGTTGAACTTCAGGCTCTAAGAGGGGTGCGAGAGAGAGAGAGAGAGAGAGAGAGAGAGAGAGAGAGAGAGAGAGAGAGAGAGAGAGAGAGAGAGAGAGAGAGAGAGGTAGGGAACAAGAGAGAGAGAACGCGAAGAGTATTTGCTTATTATACTTTTCTTATTTATTAATTGTACAGATGACATACACAATTTTAGACACTGGGGATCGAACCCAGAGCCTTTTGCCTGGGAATCAAACGCTCTCACCACTAACATGTCTTCCTCTGCTGGATAATAGTTCATCTCTCATAACAGGAGATTATAAAAATGTAAGCACACGGATGTATGGAGGCTATCATTGGACAAACAAAGTCCATGGCTTTGAATGGCTAACTGAATGGCTGAGTGAATGGATGATGATTGGATGAATGAGGAGTAGGCCTACCTGCAGATGGCCAATGAAGGAGGACGGTGAGGAGGAGACGAAGCGTTTTTCCGTCAGAATGCCCGTTTCTACATTGTGGAACTCCAGGCGGGTGTGGTCGCCCGCCATCTGACCTGGGAGAGCGGGGTGCGTTTAAAAACACAGCAACTCAACAGAGCAGCCAATCAGAAGCCGCCATGCAACGTCATGTGATAAAAAAATATATAATCAGAGTCAATAAATAATAGGCTATGTAGGTCACATGTCAGTGGAGTTTTTGGGTTAAAAACAAGTAATGTCAACTGTCAATGTCAGCTCTCTTTCAGTGATCTTAACTCACTTTAATGTAACCCACAAGTAGATTAATGCCTTAACCCCTAACAATCAGACTAATGATGTTAATCTTAATTTGGGATGTTTAACAACACTTTGTCTTCGTAGACAACCAACCAAATCATTATTTATTGCTATAGGTTATTGACACCCTATTGATTAAATGGCTAGAGTGTGTTAGTTTACAGTTGAATAAAAACCATTACAAATTTGTCTAAATGGAAGGGGTGTACGCCAATCTCTGAAAAGGCCATGTCTCAAACATCAGTTTTCGATGAATGTTGTTGACAGCTGCAAATTGATTTCACATTTCTCCTTTCGTCGACAGAAATACCTTCAGCCACGTCCTCGTCTACGGTGAGCTTAACGTTTTTCCCGCGGCGCACCACTCTGACCGAGTGCCACTCGTTGTCGTTGAGTTTCTGTCCGGCGTAGATCACCTCCGGACCCTTGCCTGAAGATTAAGGCGAGTTAGTCGAGGGAAGGGGGCGGGGCGGGGGCGAGTCACAGCGCAAACCAAGTCTTTGTTGTTTGTTTTGTTTGGGGTATTTTCACATTGACTATTAAAGAGTGGCAACGCATTTTCAAACGCTTAAATATTTGACGAGTAGCTCAGTGTTTGCATATTCTCTTTGTAGCCGTGTTTGTGATGTGTTGTAGTATGCCTATATAGGCAGGTGTGTTTGCGATTATAATGTTTTTGTATATTTTTAGACTTTTCAAACAAAGACTTGGCTTGGGGATCACAACAGAGCAAACTTTTAAAACATATGTTGGCTTTGCAAGTGATATGTTTGCTGTTACTCATACAACGACTCACAATAATGCTATTTTGTAGGTTGGCCTGTGGCGTGCCCTTCTACAAGTGTGTTTCAAACGATAACCGCCAGATGGAGCTATTGCTAAAGATTGAAAAGCCTAACTGGCCAGTTTGGCTTCTTGCTGTTTAACCTGACCTTAAAAATATCTTGCGAAGACGCAATCTTTGATCAGTGAAATTTAATCACACGTCAGGTGACTACTTATTGCCAACAAAATGAGCTGTCCAAACTAATTTGTCTCCAACGGTCTTATCCAAGAGATTGATTATGTAAATTATTATGCAATTATACATGAGTTGTTCTGGTGATTTAATCCCTTTAGAAAGGCAATTATTTTTTCATGTTCAGTATTTGTCATTGGTAAAAATAACCATATTTGTGTGTAGACTATTTGTGTGTATGTGTCTTAAAAAGTATGTATTTTTCATTGGAGATTACCTTTTGGATGATTAATCAGTGTCATTGATTATCATCATCAGCATAATTAACCGTGTAAGATCTGTTACTCGGATTTAATGAGCCATAACACACACACACACACAGACACACACACACACACACAGTTTTAAAGGTGTGTGCATGCGTGCTTGTGTGTTTGAATGCGTGTGAGACCACAATATAAGTAATAGTAAGCATATCACTTGAACAAATAGTTAACATAAATATCACACAATGAACATGTTTAGCAACAAAGATATATCCTGGAAAAGTACAAAAGAAGTTGCAGAAATTATTATTTTGCTGTCAGTGGATTATAGAGAGTAACACACTAAATAATGCTAACTATAGATACAAATAATTATAAATTATAAATATTGGGCTGAGTTAATTACAAAATGCAACCCCCCCCCCCCCCCCCACACACACACACACACACACCATACACACACACACACACACACACACACACACACACACACACACACACACACACACACACATTGCACACGTGACTCTATTAATCAAAGACATTAATTAATTAAAGAAACATCAGATTGAAGGTAGAATACCCCGGAAGCGGAGTGGTGACTTACTGGAGTTACAGTTTATCCTCACACAGTCTAGATGGGGGAGGGGAGGGCGAGAACAAGGTGACAGATGAAATCGCATCCTTCAAGGTTATCGCTGCAGACTTCCATTAGAGTACAAAGTAACGCCACCTTCCCGGGGATGGTCACATGACCACAACGACCATCTTTTTTATTATTATTTTTTACCCACGCAGGTTATGGTTGACTTGTTGGTGTTGTTGTTGTTTTATGTCAGTTTGAGGCAATACTGATCATCCGATTAGCGTTTCTAGAGTCAATTCATCAGCTATTCATCAATGCTCTGCCAGTTAAGTTATTGAACCAACGGACTACTTTACAATTTGGAATTCCCAGTTAAAATTGGTCAACAATGATTGATCACCCGTCATGTTTTTATTTTCTATATTCTTTTGAAAATGTGTTTTCGGTAGACTTCATCCAAAGTCAAATTGAACCTGATACATGGATTTAAAAAAATGGTCGCTTGGAAATACAAATTGCCACGTCAATCTTCCAACCCTCCCAATTTACAAGGAGAGCGGTCTGCTTATTGGCAGACCGTTGCATCAATGATTGCCTCCTTCTTGTCTATAGGCTAAATTCCGAACATCTTTGGCTTTGTTTGCCAAACACATTGAAATTAAGAAAACGTAGAATTTCAGAGGTTAATTTAAATGGCTGTGTTTTGCGCCAAGAGGCGAGAGTTTATAGGGTTGGGATCCACGTGACCATGTCCCTTCATGTACCATCAACCATGACAGGAAAGTGGAAACAAACAGCCCGGAACCAGACAGGACCCAGCACCGTACAGACAGACTCACACTCTCTCTCTCTAAGATAACCCCTAACTGTCCATCTATTACCATCTGTTCCATCTCGGTAGATACCCTATCTCCGGTATATAATAATCTCGGTGTATAATGGGCATTGCTCTCTGAAAACAACAGTCTGGTATTTAATTGTTTTGTGTTGTAACTACAAATTTGGGTACTGGGTGTTTGAGTATTATGTTGTGGGTGTGTAGGTGTGGGTAAGTGCGTGTGCGTGATTGAGTGTG
The DNA here is from genome assembly GCA_026745465.1 of Lota lota. Lineage (NCBI taxonomy): Eukaryota > Metazoa > Chordata > Actinopteri > Gadiformes > Lotidae > Lota > Lota lota. The sequence continues at coordinate 7,462,252 of JACYXH010000249.1, forward strand.
TGAGTCGATTTTCTTGCATTCCTATAGGTGTAAGGACCAGGGTGGTAATCAATTGCCTTTGGTCCTGTATGAAATCTATCTGAAGATGACGATGGCCTACAATGATCTACACCACTCATATATGTCTCAATTCTTCTACGCCTCTCGGTCTTCCTATGTCTCTCTCTACAGGAAGTGTGCGTTGGTGATGGTAGTCCCTGTAGGATGTGCTGGCGGTCTCGCAGGGGGTTCCGGGCTGTTTGCCATGCGGGCCGCAGGCTCTGGGCCGTTGAAGGGGTGAGTGCCATCTTAAAACAGGGCATGGGGATGGGGGTGGGACGGGGTGATCCGCAAGACTATAGAGAAACCGTGGTGTAACCTGCTAGTGTGAAGAAGAAAAACAAAACAAAGACAGAGTTGAGAAAATAATATGACACAAGAACCGCGATGAGAACAAGACTAGTTAAATAAGTAAAATGTATAAATGTGTCTCAAAAGTGTGTTGTCAATCTATGAAGTGACTGATCAGATTTAGTCTCTAGGTGTGCTTCATGTAGGCAAATATAGCAAAATTCTGATTTAAACGCGCAGTGTTGTGACCTGTTAAATGTGTAATAACTGTGTGTCTTACGTGGAGTTATAGACATTTTGTGGACATTATGTTCAGATAGTCAACACATACGGTAGAATGGATGTGGTAATCAGATGTTAAGACTCGTATGGACACAGTGAATTACTCGATGGAGATAGCTAGCATCAAAGCAAAACTTGGTACGCTCCAGGCAAATCAAAAATAATATAAACATGCAACTACAAAGGCAAACTTCCAAACCGATGATAAATAAAGAAATAAAGAAAACACGTTTTAGCATAGCTCAAGGATACATCAGAAACATCTAACTCGATAAATTGGAAAACAAACAAAATGTAAACACACACTCACAAAAACAATAAACAATCTAACAATAAACACGCAAAAAAACATTTAAAATCACCGACTGCCAAGATGAAGTTCAGCCAGCCGGCCAGCAGAGGGCAATGACAGCAGCGGTGGCGGCGTGGCTCTTTTTGAACTCACACGTTACCTAAGTTGACGGTGAGCTTGACCCGGCCGCTGTCCAGCTCCAGGCGAAGCGTGTCGGCCGAGTCGCGCGACGTGGCGGCCATGAGCAGGCCGAACGCCCGCTGGGACGTGAAGCGCAGCGACACGTCCTCCGCCTCGGTGTGCATGGTGCTCGGCATCACCACCTTCATGTACATGCTGCCGTCGTAGGACAGCACAGAGGCCTCTGTGAGGGGGAGAGAGGGGGAGGGGGGGAGGAGGAGGTATGTGGGTGGGGGAGAGAGAGGAGAAAGGGGAGGAAAGAAGACCAGAGAGAATGGGAGGAGCGAAGAGTGGGGGAGATGAGGGGCGAAAGGAGCAGAGACAGAAAGAGGAGAAAGGAGATAGAAGAATAGAGGAGAAAGGAGGGGAGGAAGAGATAGGAGAGGGGAGAGGAGAGCAGAGGGGTGAGAACAGACATTAGAGGAATTCGAAGCAGCAGAAGAGAACACAAATACAAACATCCCTATGTTTTTCTGTGATGGATGACAATTGTTTACTATTTCAATTCAGCCCACATTATTCTACTACCATGAATCCAATTATTAACAAAAACATCCACTAAAGGTAGCATGCGTTTTGTGTGTGTTGATATATAATCGATATAATCATATCTGCTTTTGCCATAACATCCACACAAACGCAGCCCAGGTAAAATCCCACATAATAATGACTTGCAGTAACACGACCCCGCTTGCAAATTTAGCCACACGCATTCGAGTACGACTGAGTTCTTAACGACAACACAAGCATCGTCCATTATAGCCGACGGTACTCTGGAAGCAAGGCTTTCCAGTTATCCTTAATGGGGGGAAACCACACAGAAGCGATTGCCTGTGTCTCTCAGCACTTGTTGACCGGCGTTTATATGATGGGGAGGCCTTTGCACGGCAACTCTCAACAAGCGGAATGTTCCATCATAGCGCCATTACACTCTCTCTCTCGCGGTCTCTACTTACTCTGATTCTCTCTCTCTCTCTCTCTCTCTCTCTCTCTCTCTCTCTCTCTCCTCTCTCTCTCTCTCTCTCTCTCTCTCTCTCTCTCTCTCTCTCTCTCTCTCTCTCTCTCTCTCTCTCTCTCTCTCTCTCTCTCTCTCTCTCTCTCTCTCTCTCTCTCTCTCTCTCTCTCTCTCTCTCTCTATATATATATCCCATCTCGCCTTTCCTATAAAGGGGTCTTTAGGGCAATTGTAGAGCAAAAAGTATAAAACACACAGACACACACACACATATATACACTCGCACACAGTGCAGATGAACAGAGACACGGTCCCTTACACACTCATACACACGGATGGGACTGTAACGTATGCTCAAAACTGTCATTAACATGATTAGATCATACCGACATTAACATGTTGCGATACATCAAAGCTCACAAGGGCTCATACATGCTACAATGTGCACATTTGTATGCTTGCGCACACACACACACACACACACACACAGATGCATAATAATCACTGCACGTCAGAGAACGTGTATGGATCAAAACAACCCTATGAAGGTTAACCTGGACAACCCAGTTAGTTCGTGTGAGAGAGAGAGAGAGAGAGAGAGAGAGAGAGAGAGAGAGAGAGAGAGAGAGAGAGAGAGAGAGAGAGAGAGAGAGAGAGAGAGAGAGAGAGAGAGAGAGAGAGAGAGAGAGAGAGAGAGAGAGAGAGAGAAAGAAAGAGAGAGAGACAGAGAGACAGACAGAGAGAGAGAGAGAGAGAGAGAAAGAGAGAGCGAGAGACACCATCAACATACTGAAAGGCTCTTGGGGAATGGAGGGTGGGAGGATGGGGGAGGGAGACATTAAAAGGCAGACCATCTGTGAAATACCTGTTTTGACACCACAGCTACGAAGAGGAAAAAGGCCCTGGGGTCGGAACTGCACCGTTATTTGAGAGTGTGTGAAGCATGCCGAGCAGGAAGGTGAGAGACCTCCGAGGACTGAGTCACTTGCATTACGATGTGACGCTACGTAACGGCATGTTACATGTGTGTTGGCGGTGGCTGGTGCCTGGTTAACACTGGGGTGGATGAGACGAGATGTACTATATCGCTCTCTGTTGAGTTTAGAACGCACCTTGCTGACTGAAATATCGGTTTTCTGATATTAACTACTACTATAATTATGCAATGCAAAAATGCAACACATATTCTGCTGACCATATAGGTTTGACTTGCTATAGCGACTGCATTAGATTGTGCAGGACTTTTATTTTGTAGCAACTCCAATTTAAATTGTGATCTGTTTTGATTGTTCTCATCCATACCTGTATGGAAATGATCATTTATGTTAAGGCGACGTGTTTTGAAAAAATTATCAATCGTACGTGGAAGCATTGCAGAAGTTACCTCACCAAGGTGTCAAGCAGTCCCCTTTTGTTTGAATCCGAATGTGTTTTTACCAGAGCTCATGCTATAGGGGCCTGCTGTGGAGTCCATTGTCTGGACAAGCTGTTGATGGGGGGAGGAGGCGGTCACCTGCGGGTCAGTGAAACCTTGACTCACTGTAGCTCTGCTCCATTTTAAATCACACAGCCTTTCTTACCTCTCTCTCTGCGTGTTTCACTCACAAGCTGTCAAGCACACACACACACACATACACACACACACACACAGACAAACACATGCACTGCACACACACACAAAAAGCAAGCGACAAATGGGTGCACACACACACAAAACAAGTGACACATGCACACAGAGACCCACACACACATACACACACAAAACAAGTGGCACAAAGAAACATAAAGAAGAGGACACGCACAAACACACATACACATACAGATACACAGAGATGTACAAACACATAAACACACATACCAAGTGACAGACACACACACACACACCGGCTCCTCATGCAGACACATCTGCTAAGTGACGGAGGCGTATATTGATCCCTGGGTCTCCAGGCGTTTACACTGGGGACTCGTCTGGATGGGAACCAATCTGCACCTCTGAAAACCCAGAGTGACAGACAAGGACACGACGGCCCAAACAGAGAACATATGACAAAGGCAGACCCGAGTCAATGTGATGCTTTCACTGTGTTTTGACAGAACCTAGGGACAACATTGTGTGTGTGTGTGTGTATGTGTGTGTGTAGTGAAAACGCGGTACTTCAAATTGTCCAATAACAATGGCTATTTTCATGTAACCACTGATAGATGACACATTTCAGTCAGCATAGGGGTGTGTGTCTGTGTGTTTGGATATATATATTTATCCACATTGTGACATATATATATATGAATGGATTCATGCATAAATAATACATTGTGTATGGTTGCACTAAACTTCATTTGTTTGTTTACAGCAGTACATTAAATGAAGAAAAAAGTCATCTCTCAAGGTCGAGAGGATGCATATCTATACAATAGAGATGTATTCACTGGGGGATTTTAGTGGAAGAACATTACAATCTTTTATAGTTGACTCACATTCTGAATAAACCCCGTTTGCAAGCTGTTTATCCAGAAAGTGTCATCATTTGAAGAGATGCAAGACACCTGGCATGAAAGAAGTAAATCATGTCGAGACATTTTGTGTGGTTGTCAAGGAAAACACATCCCATCTATGTCAAGGCGCTCTTGAACGTTCAGCCTTTAGAGTTCACATCTATAAACGCTTTGAACGCTGTGCTGTGAAACAGAACGTATTACTTGCAGCTGTGGGTTGTTATCCCGGGTCAGAACACTGTTGCTATATTGTCTCTCGCTTGCTTCTCAATCACACACACACACACACACACACACACACACACACACACACACACACACACACACACACACACACACACACACACACACACACACACACACACACACACACACACACACACACACACACACACACACACACACACACAGGGGTTTAGGGCATTCAAATCCGTCTACTGTTGGTCTTGGAGACAATACTGGAGTCTACTGGTTAGGAACAGAGAACTGAGGCGTTTAAACTCTAGCTTTGGCATCAATTCCCTCTTTGGATTACATAATTATGAAACGATATGATGTACTGTTATTATTAACCTCTTCTTGTAGCAAACATATACAGTATGTCCAGAAAAGGAGACATAGAGATTCATATTAATTGTGTGTTACATGCATGTAGTACTACAATAAGTGGTTATGGTTTTTGAATGGCAGCTGAAAGTTCTGGGTTCCAACCATAGAATGTGTAAAAGGGTTTGTGTCCTTTAGCAAGATACCCTAACCCATACTAATGTCTAGCATTAAAAAATGTGCCAATAACAAGCCAGAAAACACAAGAGTGTGTTAAGTGTGTTCTTGCTGGCTGTGTACTTCCAAGTGTTTTTCAAAGGGTTTCAGTGGCTGTGGCAAATGGAGGAACAGATGGTTGAACTTCACCTCATGCCGCGGGAAGGGAAATGAAACGTTAGCCGCAAAAAGAGCGAAGACAGCGGCGCTGATTATAGCTGTAGGCTAATAATGGGTTTGAAGCACTAGCAAACAATGCAGGTGATTGCACTTCATGGAAGAGCTCTCTCGCGCGGTGCGCGTGCGTGCGTGTGTGTGTGTGTGTGTGTGTGTGTGTGTGTGTGTGTGCATGCGTGTGAGAGAGAGTGGTGTGTGTGTGTGAGTGAGAGAGTGCTTGTGTGTGTCTGTTTGGGTTTCTTTTTCATTTTTGTACCACTGTGCATAACTAGCAGTGAAAGTAAAGGAAAGGATGGCTACGGAGATAGCTATTTAAGCCAGAGATCAACAAATCAATTCAGGATGGAAGTTATAAATCAGTCTGTTTCATTCATCTCCAATCACACAATTGTGTGCATGCTTACGTGTTGTTTTGTTTGTGTGTATTTTTTCGGTGTTTTCATCATTCATAACAGGCTGTTCATCAGGGGTGGGAAATGCCTTCGCTTAACAGAGGAGGCGTTTGGCCGTGGACAATATTCAGCGCGCGCACACACACACACACACACACACACACACACACACACACACACACACACACACAGCATAGCCAAAATTGGTACTAATTAAGTTTACATCTTTAAACCTTTATTTATTAACGTTTTCATTTGTTTGTACATTTATTGAGTTATGTATTGCTGAAAACAAGATCATTTATCGTTCCACTAATATTGATATAGGGTATACCTTCAAATAAAACAATAAAACAATAACATTGTTATCGTTTATAATTTGTCACAGTGTGTTTTTATAAAACAAATTCCCCATCTAAGTGGAATTCCAAGCGACGTAAAAACCACTCAACATCCAGACACATGTCCTGGTTGTGTATTTATCAACGCATGTACCCCCGGCACCATTACATCATCCTCCACCTTATACAATGGTATCTCAGAAACAGGCCACTGACCAATGAACAGCTAGGGATTATCCGATGGTCTGTTTTTTTTCCCTCCTTCCACAAGCTGCCACATGCCGTGCTTAAATTGGGCACAGAAGAGAGCGATTTATCGGGATGTTAAAAAGTATATCCGACGGGGGAATGTGAGGTGGTAAGCGGTTTTTGAGCATGGGCAACATAATGAACCGGCTTTATGGATCAGGCATGAGGTCAATCCATAACGCTTTCACCGCGTCACGTTCATTGCACGCATGATCGGATTGTTCGAGACAAACGTTAAAATTCAAAGTGGGATTTTTAGATTTGTTTACCAGCTTCGTATTGTGATTGTAGCCTACATCGGTTGTATCTATTTACTATTTAATTATTTAACAAATGCATTCATCCAAATCCACTTGAATGCAGTCAATGATTGTACGCCATTAAAGAGCAGGTAGGGGGTGAGGCATCTTGCTGAAGGAGGCGTAAAGGCCTATAGGTTGGTTGTTGTACTTTTCACCTGGGAGTTGAGAACCCTAGCCACTATAATCCATCCTGTCTCTCATGTCTCTACCTTTAACTTTCTTGTCCGAGAGGAAAGTCACAATAAAAACATACAACTTCTAATAAGATAAGATGTTTTTTGTTAATCACAGACGGGACATTTGGGTGTCACAGCAGAATAGTATGTGAAAAAAAAAGTATTATGAAAATAAATAAAGTATAAGGTTCTGTTTGGGGTTGTAGGCCATCATTGGTGACCAATATAGCAGTCAGTAGTGGCTATTAATGCGTCTTTACCGTGATGACCACATACATGGTCTCTAGACAAAAGGAGAGTTATAAGAGGACGAAGAGAAATTAAAATAAATATAAGAAATAAAAGCAGTGGGACAAGACACAGAAGAGACACAAGACCATAAAATGGCCGGTAGCATCCGGACTGCTGCTAAAAATAAACGGCATGGTCAAACTTCTCTATCAGTGAACCAATGAAACAGAGTTGTTTTTTTCTATACAAGGCACCCCCTGAAGCCTGTTCAGGGAATGACGCAGCCAAAAATAAAACAGTTGCAGATTAAAAAGAACCAGTTGAGGTCATCTCGGTGTGCTAGGTACTGTAACTCGACGGGAACTAGAAGAGACTGTGGAGGTCAACTGGACTAGAATTCATTGCTACTATATATATATTGATATTTTTTGGATTTGTTCTTCTCCTTCTTTCTAAATCCCTGAAGCTAGCTAGCAAAGCCCGAGGACGTAGCATCCCCCCCCCCCCCCCCCCCCCCCCCCCACAGTAGCAGCCTGCTGCCACGACCAGCTTTGGGGACTTGTCAATTTCTCAGATGGACGAGCACTGCAGGCCGTAGGAAATTTTATGCGCTGTGTTTCATTATTTCTTCTTGTCCTCTTTCACGCACTTTCTTTTTCTGCCTCTTTTTCTCTCCATCTCACCCTCTTTCTATAGTTTCTCACTTTTTTCTCTTTTTCCATCTCATCCTCTCCTTCTCCCTCCCTCTCCTTGTCTTTACCGCTCACTATCTCGCCCTTCTCTCTTTCCATCACTCCCTCTCTTTTACTCTCTATCTCTCGCTCTCTCTCCCCTTCTCTCTCTCTCTTCTAGATCTCCCACACTCTCTTTCTCTCAAAGTGTCTCTCTCTGTCACTGTATCTTTTTCACTCTCTCTCTTTCAATATGTCTCTTTCTCTCCCATTTCTCTTCATTTCCCCTCACGCCAATGTGTCCCTTTCTGGAGATACGCTTGTGAGAGGAGTGGAGAGAGAGGGATAGACACTTAATGTGAGGAGAAGAGAGAGACACAAACACACACACACACATACACCAAGAGGAAATGTCCGCTTTGCCCTTGTTGCTTTCACTCATCCGTCCATCAAATTTTTTAATTAACTAAATCCGACAGCGGTTACAAAAACGTCTGGTTTTCCGTCAGTGTAGTGTTTCATCAGGAGCAGGGCGGTGGCGCTGGCCAGCTTGTGTGACTCTGTGGTGGTGGTGGTGGCTGATGAACCCACCACGTGGACTGGATCTGATCCGAGGGGATGGGCGTACGGATGGACGAGACAAGAGAGACCACAACGGGGGGGAAATGAGACAGGATGGGGAGGATTATGAGGTTATATAGGGGATGGGGGGAGGGGGGGCGTGGGGGTTGGAAATGAAGACTGAGACGACTTCATCGAGTGTTGAGGAGACGGGGGGGGGGGGGGGGGGGGGGAGAGGAGTAGAAACAGAGTGGGGAGGAGAGGATTATTAAGTGGAGATAAAGAGGAGAGGAGGAGGAGAATAGAGAAGGAGGAGGAGGAGAACAGAGGAGAGGCATGGAGAATAGAGGTGAAGAAAGCAGCAGATCAAAATAATGGAGAGGAGAGAGTAGAGAGGGGAGGAGGAGATGAGGAGAGGTGAGAACAATAGAGAGGAGAAGATGGCAGAGGAGGGGAGAAGATAGAAGTGGAGGAGAAGATGAGAAAAGGGGACAAGATAGGAGAGGCGAGTGGAGAGGGAGAGGTAAGAAGAAGAGCATAGAGTAGAATATAGGAGGTGAGGAGAAGAGAGGAACAGAGGAGGAGAGAAGATCAATTGTGGGTTTCCATCTCCCCCATTGCCTTCATCAAACATCATATCAACAAACGCAGGGAGGATGGTGAAAGCAGGAGGCCATTTATCAAATATAAACTATGGTTATTTCCTCGGAGGAGGGAGCTGCTATTGTACTTTCTCTGCAGCAACTTACTGATCTAGAAAAACATGTTACACACCTGATCTCCCCGCGCATATACCAAAGTCATTATTCTGCGCAATTCAATTATTTCACCACGGCAAGACAACATAATAGTGAAAATTCAGCGACAGCACAATGCAGCGATGGACGAGTGAGCAGGCGAGACATGATTAGGCCCAAGCATTTTGAACGGTGTGTTGCAGCTTTCCATAAAGAACCCAAACTATTTTATTCAATATATTTCCCTGGGTTATAAAACACCCACACGTACTTTATGCAATCATTTACATTCACACACTCACCCGAAAACACATGCAGACATACCAACAACAGCGCACACAAACAATTGCACAGCATCTGAATTAATCATTTCCCCAGCTGTCTGACATGACCAGGGGTTGTGATTCTGTTTCGCAGTATTCAATCTCCCCACATTTAGTTCTCTCAATTCCACGATACCTACAGCCGAACCAACCAAACAATTCTATGAGACATTATATGTTTTGACAATGGGTTGTGTTTCCCCCCCCCCCCCCCCCCACCCCCCAAAATTTGAATATCCCATTACTGTTGCATTTATTGTGTTTTATTCGATTTTTCTCTCTTTCAGGTAATAGCTGCGGAGGACTGGAATGTCCCTGAGGTCGGCAGACAGAGCTTATAATGGGGCGGGAATTGCTCGACTTAAGTTCGGATGGGGTATGTGTGTGTGTGTGTGTGTGTGTGTGTGTGTGTGTGTGGTAGAACATTACCCAGGGGTGGAGAATGAGGGTGGTGGTGGTGGTGAAATGTAGGTGCTAAGACATGCAGATGTGTCATCTTGCGACACACATTGAAAATTGCCAGTGGAAAAAGTGTACCTATGGTTGGATCCAGAAACACACACATGGGTTTCAAGATTCACAGGAAAAAGACTTTCAGGAAGAAATACACAACATTCTTCACCTTAGAAAAGCACCACAATGCATTTCTTTCAAGTGGAGGATGCCATAATTTTAACATGGTTAACATGAGAGCAAACTATTTGATTTTGATCATTATGGAAATGAAAGTGAGAGTTGCTGTAATTGCTTTATTACTTTACCTTCCCATATGTGGAGGTAGTGTACCCTTCTCACCTCACCGCATTTGCATGGAATCGGTTATCATTAAGTTAGCTATTATTAAGCCTAGCATTACTCTCCCTCCTGCTCTCTTCACTTCTTCCTTAATTTTTTTATTTTTGCTTTCTCATTCCTACTCACAAATCCCCATTTCTCTTTAATCTCCTATCTGTCCTTCACGAACCATCAACCATTGTGTCTCTTTCGCTAGCTCACTCATTTCCATTTTCTTTGCTTTAAAAACAAACATGGCGGCATGCAGTAACAGGAATTTTCTTTATGTCATCCGTTCTCCTTCTTTGACCTTCACTGGGTTCTTGGGATGTGTGTTTATGCGAGTATAGGGTTGGCCTACTCCTTGGGTTCAGGGCAGACCTTGAGGTGTCACTTTCTCTGTCTGCGGAGATTAATTTACCCACAGAAGGCAGTTATCTCCACTTTAGGGTCATGGGGGGAGGAAAGGAGAGAGAGGGGGAGAGGAGTTTTTTTGGGGGGTGGAATTATAACAAGAGAGGTTGGTCAGGTGGGAGAGGAGAGAGAGGAGAGGAGAGGAGAGGAGAGGAGAGGAGAGGAGAGGAGAGGAGAGGAGAGGAGAGGAGAGGAGAACATCAGGGGAAAGGAAGGGGGATGAGAAAGAAATAGGATAAAGAATAAAAAAAGAATGAACGAGAAAAGACAGGGAAAGAAGAGTTTAAAATAGGGCAGGATAGTGCAGACGCTTTGACTGACTCTGAACCAAAATGCACTGGGTTCAATCCCCAATGTCCACAGTCTACCTGTACTCATCCTTGACCAAGATACCCCTAATCTGCTCCTTAATGATATCTGGATTCCCTGTAAGTCAATTTGGGTAATGGCATCAGCATAATGACTTAATTACTTGATAATAATACATTACATGAATTGAGGAGAGAATATTCACAGTGTTTATATTATTATATACTATAATTAATTTTATTAACATATCCTTTACTTCTTAGGGATTTACACATAAATAAAACACACACACACACACAGAGGCATTTTTCCAACAGGGAAAGCTAGATGATCTGGTAGTGTAGAGAGAGAAAGAGATACACAGAGAGAGAGAAAGAGAAAGAGAGAGAGTGAGAGCCAAAGCATTTCTCACTGTAACTGACATAACGGCTTCTGAGTACATCAGTGATAGTTCAATCATGTCCCAGCAGCTTTCACAATACTCTCCCTCTCCCTGTCTGAGCAGATACAACAATCCTCTGATAGCAGGTGGGGGGGGGGGGGGGGGGGGGGGGGGGGGTATCTAGAAGACTCCGGCTGTCCATCTCACTGTATCTTAACAACAGATAACAGAGCAGCCATGCTGAAAGTGGAGTGGGCCTTATAATGGTAACCCCCCCCCCCCCCCCAGGGAGCTGCAATGTTTATCAAACTTGACACTGTGTTCTTTAATTTAGACCAAACTGTCAAGACTAAGATGACACTGTGGCAACAGTGCAGGGAGGAACGCGTCCTGACAACACGGAGACCAAAGTGACTAATTATAAATTTTCTATTATGAACAGCATGTTCCTAGAGCAGTCTGTTACTAGAGAGTTGAAATACTTAAAGTGACATTTTCATGCTTTATGATTTTCAATCAGAGTCCGCCTTGGACACTTTACCACAAGCCAGGAATCAGAGACAGACATGGGAGATGTACACCGTGTGTGTGTGTGTGTGTGTGTGTGTGTGTGTGTGTGTGTGTGTGTGTTGATATTGGATCGGTGGTATAAGATCATATTGTGAAGACAAAAGACTCATTCCTTTGGTAATCCAACAAGTCAAACATTTTTCTTTTTCATAATCTTCATTTAAACTTGCAAATGATAAAGCTAAGTGAATGATGATTTACATATTGGTTTGCAAGGTTTTTTCACCTCACCTGTCTGTGTTTGTCTCTTTGTGTGTTGTCTTTATTATTTAGATAATTAAAAGATTGTCCAGGTAATTCTAATGATTATGACATGGAATTGATTTAGCCTCGTGTTTTCACTATAGAAGTACTATTTATTACAATAAATTACTTGATTAGGTCTATCTTAGTTTGTGTTGCTGGCACAACAACGCTTTCAAGGTTCTCGGTGTAAACTCCCCACTGCCGGTCTCCTCCTGTGAAACCCCCTTGAGCAACACTCCCCAGCCCCTCTACTCGTGTTCATCTGTATCCACTAATTGTATGTATAACGCATCAGAGCCGCCTGCCAGTGACACAAAATGGCAATTGTCCCACGTCGCTTTCCAAAATGTCTCCCAATGTCGGCTCCTTTAAAAAGAAAGCGGGAACATTTAACGTCCTCAGTGTTTTTCTTTTATCTCTGGGGCCCGCGGCGCTGGTGTGGTGCCATAGCTGTAATGACGGTATGAAGTGAGTATTAATGTCATTTATATTCCATCCTGCCAGCGTCCCCAATGATTAAACTGTAGAAGCCATATGGTAACCTGTAATTCCACCCGCACTCAGAGATCACCGGGCGTCACTGACAGATAATTGTACGGTGTAAATGTGTTGTGTGTGTGTGTGTGTGTGCGTGCGTATGTGAGTGTGCATGTGTGTTTGCAGACACAAGTGTGAATATGTGCGTGTTGATGCTTGTGTGTATGTATGCCTGCCTATGCATGCATGTCCATGCGTATGTGAATGTATGTGTGTGTGTGTGTGTCTGCATGTGAGTCTGCATGTGTGTACATGTTTAACTGAACGTCTAGATGTGCACGTGTGCAGGTATATGCATATATGTATGTGTGCACATGTGTATATGTCTAAATATATCTGCATGTCCTTGCTTTATTTAAAGTGTTCATGCGTGTATGTATGTTTATGTACGTGTGTGTTGTGTTTGTCAGAGTGTGTGCATGTGTGTGTGTGTGTTTGTGTGTGTGTCAGAGTATGTGCATGTGTGTGTGTCAGAGTGTGTGCGTGCGTGCGTGTGTGTGTGCGTGTGTCTCAGAGTGTGTGTGTGTGTGTTGGAGTGTGTGCGTGTGTGCAGGAGTGTGTGTGTCAGAGTGTGTGTGTGTGGTTGTGTGTGTCACAGTGTGTGTTTGTGTGCGTGCATGTATGTCAGTGTGTGCATGAGTGCGTGTGTGTGCGTGTGTCTCAGAGTGTGTGTGTGTCAGAGTGTGTGCATGTGTGCAGGAGTGTGTGTTTGTGTGTGTGTCAGAGTGTGTGTGTGTGTGCGTGCATGTGTGTGTGTCAGAATGTGTGTGTGTGTGTGTGTCAGTGTGTGTGTGCGTGTGTTTGAATGTGTGTCAGAGTGTCAGAGTGTGGGGTCTGGTACAGTCAGGGTATGTGGCCCTGAGCCCTTCCTGTGCTCCTCCCAGCTGACAGGAGGAAAACACAGCCTCTTACATGGGAGGCAGTGTGTTGTCAGGGGAGGCAATATGCATTAGACACAATCCAATCTGTCTCAAGTGGAGTGTGTGTGTATGTGTGTGTGTATGTGTGTGTTTGTGTTTGTGTATGTGCGTGTGTGTATTTGTGTCTGCCTGGGTCTCATACTATGTCAGACTTTGTGTGTGTATGTGTGTGTGTGTGTGAGTGTGTGTGTGTGTGAGTGTCAGTCTGTTAGTGTCAGTGTGTGTGTACATGTATGTATCTATGTGTATCTGTGTGGCTGTATCATTGTGTGTGTCATTGTGTGTGTGTGTGTGTGTGTGTGTGTGTGTGTGTGTGTGTGTGTGTGTGTGTGTGTGCAATGATACGGGAGATAGGCAGAAAGGGGAGAGTCTCTCTGGGATCGCTCGGTGCTGAGTAGCCTCTCACACACACACACACACACACACACACACACACACACACACACACACACACACACACACACACACACACACACACACACACACACTTCATTACAGGGCCTATTTACCTGATTAACTCTGCTACTTTATCTCACCGCACCGCAGCACCAGCACTGTTGTTTGTCACACACACCACCCAAGTCACGTGCACATTGTGGAACACACACACACACACACACACACACACACACACAACAAAACAAACAACCAAACAAGACCATCATTTACACGTACACCTACTGCTTATCTTTACCACTGTCTCCTCCACTATCAGATGTCTGATCGGGACCATAATCGATCGACTGGAAGGAACGAAGGCTTTTGCTTACTACTGACCAAACCATGAGCCACTGAGCACTAAGCTGACCCTACCCAACATGATCACAGCCTCAGCATGCTTGAGGAAGGTATGTTTCTGGTCTACAGTGTTGGCAGTCATGGGGGTGAGTGTCGAGTGGGGTAGGGGTTAGGGCGGGGCTTTACTATCTGCAGCCTACCTGAAGGCAAAGGAGCAAGGTATAGTAGCTGACTACCTGCTCATTGATGTGTATCTGAATTCACTGTTACCTGCTTCTGGATGACGGCTAAAAGGACTCGATGGTCGTCGTCTGTTGGACCAGAAAGGTTACAGTTTCTCAGAGACTTGAGCGTGAAGGAGCTGTGAACTCAAAGGCATCCTATGGTTGCCTTTCTTCTTTTGGGATAGACCTACAACGGGGTTATGTAGTGTGACGTGGTAATCAAAGCAAAAAACAGAGCCTAAAGGTCTGTTTGTCTTCAAAGGTCTGTAAAGGTTTCTCTCATAGATAAGGCGAGGACACGCATTTAAACCTGACCGGTGAAGGGCAGCCTCACCGCCTGCTGTTCGCGTCTGTCTCCATGATAATCAGAGACCCGAGCCTTAGACCCCCTCGCGCTCCACACTGAGACAGCCAACCCGTTGACCTGAGTCAGCCCAATTATCACAATGAGTCTTACAGCTCTGAAAACAGGAGGGAAAAGCATCCAACATCTGACAAACACACTGTTCAAAAAGAAGAAGAATTCAGTTTACCAAAGAAAACAACACAATGAAAAGCTTGTCAGTGCCACCAAGGAAAAACAATGTAAACATAAAAAAGATATATATGCAAATAGGCCAATTGTGCTATGGACCAAAGCTATTTCCACGTGCATTGCTTCGGTATAATACAAACAGTGCATATCGCGGGGGGGACGGGGGGACGAGGGGGGTGGGGGGATGGGGGGATGGGGGGGACAGCTACTCATAGTGGCCAGCTACCTCACGTGCGACAGACACACTGTGGCATCTGGAGCGCCAGGCTGGCCCATTTGGATTCAGATCACAGGCTGATGAGTTGGGCAGCGTGGTGCTCTTGGTCACGACCCAGCTAAGAAGAGTCTGTTGGGTGCAAACCCCTCTGACCTCTCTCCCCTAACCACTGAAACTCTCTGGCAGGCACACACACACACACACACACACACACACACACACACACACACACACACACACACACAGATCACGACAGCTGAATACCTGAATATCTTTTTGAATAATATTCAAAAGCAGGGTTCATGGGTGTGCAAGCATACACATGAATCCCTATCGACAAACTCATAGCTTACAGACACACATGCACAGGCACAGGCATACATACACACACACTCACTCAAACCCAATGACACACTCAGTCTCACTCACACTCACACACACACACTCAAACACCAACAGATCTAGGGCGTCTGGAACCCGCTGTCACACGGTTGTCCCCCCCTGCGGACACGACATGTGTGTGTATGTGTGTGTGTGTGACAGTAGAGCAGATCTCTGATCACAGCCTCCGACAGCACCCATGGGGGCTGGGGTGGAATTTGACATGTTGCCACACAGAAGAGGGAGGTGGGAGGAGGAACAAGAAAAAGAGAGAGAGCAATAGAGAAGGGGGGGTTGATGGTGGTGGAGGGGGAAGAGGTGGGGGGTCGTGAGAAAAAGAGATAGATATGGAGGAGAGTGGATGGAGTGATAGGGAGAAAAGGAGTGAGACGAGTAAAGTGAGAGAGAGAGGGAGAGGGAGCGTGACAGAGGGGTGAGAGAAAGGAGAAGGGTAAAGAGAGCAATAGAGATATAAAGGGAGAGATATACAGAGAAGAGAGGGAAAATTGACTGATATGGAAGAAAGAGAGGGATGGGGTAGAGGACAGAGAGAAATAAATTGAGAGGATGAAGCAATAGATAGAAAACGAGAGGAACGAATAAAACAAAGGAGAGAATAAGAAGGGGGGTGTAAAGAATAAGAGAGAAAGAAAGAGATAGACATACAGACAGATGACGTGTATGATCGATGATATAGTGAAAGAGAGACAGAGTGAGAGAGAAAGAGACAGGGAGAGAGAGAGAACAAAAGATAAAAGTACGAAGACAGAAGTTGCAGAAAGAAAGCGGGTGACAAGTCAGTCAGAGAGAGAGAGAGAGAGAGAGAGAGAGAGAGAGACAGAGAGAGAGAGAGAGACAGAGAGAGAGAGAGAGAGAACAGAGAGAGAACAGAGAGAGAGAGAGAGAGAGAACAGAGAGAGAGAGAGAGCAGATACTGATTCTTGTGGTTCTATATCTGGATCCAGGTAGAGACAAAGCGGAACCGCCTGACAACGATGTCGTGGTGTCTGTTAGTTGGCATGGGGTTGGAACGTTGATCTCTAAAACTGTCTTAAATATGTCTCTCAATGCCTCGGAGTACTTTTAAGCAGAAAGAGAGGAAAAAACATAACTACAGCGATGCAAATTGTAGAAGACAAGCCCACAGTGCCAACAACTGTTAATAGTAGAATATTAAAGATCACAAAAGGGATTTAAGAAGACAACAAATGCAATAATCACTTTTTACAATTAAACTGTAAAATACTTTGCCGGGGTTGTTTTTTTGTTTTTGCTTTTGACAGCAAAGCTTTTAACTTTGTGCCAAAGGAAATTAATGTAGATTCATTAATAATGAAGATGCACCCTGAAGACAAAGACACACACATGCACGAGACACACACACACACACACACACACACACAGGCACAGGCACACGCACACACACACTCCTTGTAGATTTCCCTTAGTTAAACAAAACCCACAAACACAATACACAAATCTCGCAGATTTCCCACTGTCAAACCCCAAAGTGCCACATTTAAACAGAGCCATAACCGCTTGGGGGCCAAACATTATTTATATATATATATATATATATCCTTTAAGATCAATACAAAGCAGCCAAATGGCTGCGTTCTGCGTGTTTTGATCTCTGATCTATCAGCTCAACTGCAAAGGCCAATTATATGTCATCATCACTATCATCTCTCTCTCTCTCTCGCTCTCTCTCTCTCTCTCTCTCTCTGTCTATCTATGTCTCTCGCTCTCTCTTTCTCTACTCTCTTTTTTCTCAATCTCTCTCTATTGTACTTAATGTTGGATCAATAGCAGGCGCCATACGTGTGACTATACATCTCACCATGACCACCAGACACTCACAAGGGGGTCTTAAAGGAACAAGGTAGGGGAGACATAAGTGCGCTCCCTGGTACTAATGGAAGATCTTGTTTCGTGGGCCATTTATACCAATTTATACCACAAACACAAACACGCACAGACACACAAATGCACACATGCATGCACAGACACACACATACACACACACACACACACACACACACACACAACAACCTCAAACACAAACGGTTTCAGGGTCATATGGAATTGCAGGGATGTGTGCACAAACACTTGTTACCATTTGGATGTTAGGAGCTGCTGGTTCTGTCACACTTGAAGCTTACAAGGGCTGGATTCAAACACATTTCATGCAAAACATTCATTAAAAAATATGTTTGAATACATATGTGCTCAAGCACCATACTGCTGCTTTTTAATGTGTTTTTTTTATGTATTTAATGTCCCTTGGTGTCCATGTGTAATGTACTTATGGGTTTATATATATGACAAGTGAAGCAAAAAGCAATTTTCCATGTAGTGTGGACAATAGAGTTACATTGTATTGGATTGGATTCAATTGGATTCAAAGCAACAACCATGAGAGCCCACTTTTATACCAAGTACTACTGCTAAATAAAAATGAAAAAAGAAGGAGAAAATGCGTAATTCGCAAGGTCGGAAGCCCTGCGGTCCAGCACACGATCGTACCAAGTGGGGTCACCGCTAACCTCATCACTGACAGACAGAGATGAACCTCCCCACCAAGTCTTGTTGGTGAAGCAGCGCTTCAGAGGTGGGCAGTGTTAGTGGGCATGTCACTGTGGGCGAGCGTGCATGTGGGTCCGTGCGTGTCCCCTTCCTGTGGGTGTAGAAGGTTAGTGAGCTGCAGTGGTTCCGTAAGAGCGGGTATGGGAACATTCTCACCCTGTGTGCAGTGGTGCCTCTCTCCACAGCCACCCTTCTGTACTTTCTATTTGTTTTTGTATTTTTTGGTATGACTTATAAATTCTGTAGCCATGGCCGGCTCCTGGAATAGAAACGCCGGAGTGAGGGGAACTCAAGCGGACGATAACTAGGCTTCTTCTTCCACGACGCTCTGAACATGTGGGAGAAAGATTATATCCCCTGTCAGCTTTCTGTGATGCAGGGTGAAATGGACCGTCGCACCGATTGGCTTGGATTTCCTTTCAATTGCACGCATAAACACACACGGACAAAAGAAAGAAAGACAGAATGAAAGAAGAAAAGAAAGAAAAAGACAGGCCGTCCGACAACAGACAAACAGGAAGGGAAGAAGGATCCTTCCTTCTTTCTTTCCTTCCTTCCTTCCTTCCTTCCTTCCTTCCTTCCTTCCTTCCTTCCTTCCTTCCTTCCTTCCTTCCTTCTTTCCTTCCCTCAGAAAAGACAGACAGACAGACAGACAGACAGACAGACAAATAGATAGATAGCTAAGACTATTATTACTAGTATGCTCATGGCTCTTTCTTGACAAAAAAGTATTTGTTAGACTTTTGATGTTAACACATCAACATCCTGTTAATGAGTTCATTATGCCCTGCCAGGCAATTCATTCTAGTGTTTCTTGTCTCTAGGAAATCTGTGTACTGTGCACTTCCCAGCTGTTTTTTTTACACACCTTAAATTCCTATGGAAGTACTTAAAGATCCCCTATGAACCCCGGGAAGCTATGTAAACAAAACAAAACAAACATGGGCCCAACAATCTCTGCCAAACAACCGCCTGCTAATACATAGCGATACAGTGCAGGGTGTCCCTATCTCTTTCGTCTAATGAATAATGAATGAGGCGGAGCTTTTAAAACCCAGACAAGGAGAACCCATTTCCCCCCCAGTAGACATGTTCAATTTCAGTCCGGAACTTTCTTCAAGAGAAAAAATAAAAGCTTCACAGGCCGCTGTTCAAAGCCAGTCGGCACACAAGCAAAATCCTGTTTAATCTTTCAGTACATCTGCCGGAAATACATCAGAGAAAGTGTTGCAAGTCACACTTGCTTTTCTCCCAGTCCACTTGTTTTGAAGAAGCGAGTGTTGCGAGAGATTTGCTTAATATGTTGGTAAGAAGCTCCAGAAACATCTTTGAAAGAAATACGAAAATACTAGCATGATCTTGCAACGACTCAGCAGTTCAAGGTAGGCATACAAATGGCCTCCTGAAATGATTTGTCTTTTTACATTTTATTATCAGCCATGGCAAAAAGAAGTGGACTGTCAACACAAAAGCAAAATGTCCCCCTTCCCAGCTAAATCCAACAACAACACAAGCTCCACTTCAAACCCCCCCCCCCCCCCCCCCGAAAATAATCTTTCGGCACTAAATCAATCTACCTCACTCTGTGGCGACAGCTCCCTTAATGGAAGTTTCATTTCTCATCGACTCATCGCACACAAAGACACCAACCGACCGAAAAAACACGAGCACAACCAGCAACCTGTGACTCCCACCCCCCACCCCCGACTCTTACCCCGTTCGCAGGTGCTAGCCCAGAAGCCAGTGGCGGTGCAGTCGCATATGTAGCGGTTCCACCCCTCCTTGCAGGCACCATGGTTCTTGCAGGGCTTGGCGTCGCACTGCTTGGCGGCCATCTTGCTGCACGAGGGCCGGATGCCCGTCATGTTCTGCGACTGGGCGATCTGCCGCACGTCCTTGCTGCGGCCGTCAATGAAGAGGTCGCGCACGCAGCCCACGTAGCCGTAGTTGAGCATGGCGGTCCAGAGTTCGGTGGGGCGCACCAGGCCGGGCCAGCTGTCGGGGAGACCCCCCAGGTACAGGTCCCCTTCCAGGTCCAGGATCTCGTTCTCGCCGCTGGCCGTGAAGGGCGTGCGGCGGCTGTTCACCGAGATGATGCCTGGAGAGCAGGAAAACAACACAAGTTGGTTTGAGATGAGATAAGATGAGATAGTATACTTTATTGATCCCAGATGGGAAATTCACATGCTAAAGCAGCGAGTACAGGACAGGAGTAGAAGAAAGAGAGATACGAATTGAGAAATGATACAAACTCAGACAAAATATACAGGAGATATACAGAAAATATGTCTATGTACACAATCGGAGTACATAGTGTAGGAGTCGATAATGTAGGAGTAAACATTATCGAGAGTAGAAAACAATGAGGTAGTTGGCGGAACAGAAGTGAGTTAGTCAAAACGATTTCCAGGAACTGAGTCATAGAATGACAGACTTGAATGTTTTGTTTTGAATAATACTTTCATGACAAAAGTAATAACATGAATATGGGTGGGTCAACCCGCTAGTAAGCTAACCGTGTAGACCCTAATACATCTTGTAGCGACCCCATGTTTGACTCCCACCGGCTGTCCAATGCTACATGTACATGCCTCTCTTTCAACCCACTGTAATGTCTGTCCTCACTGTGTTGTCCATGAAGGTACAACAAGTCTGTTAAATATTAAAAAAAATGGGATGATAGTTTATGATAATTTATATAAAAAAACGTGTTACGTGCACTCTGCATTTTGAAGTAACTTGCAAACCTATATTTTTCTACTGACGTAGAGCTAACTATTACTGTTAGGCCCAACGTTTATGTTGATGCATAAATGTAAACGAGTACCCCTGTGTATTGCAATGGATTTATTATATAGTGTAGAAGGCGTTGATGGATGCAGTATGTACGCGCAGTACATGTATGATTCGTTATTAGTTGGCAACTAATTAGTTCCTTGCAAAATATAAAACCCAAACCATGCCAACTGCACAACCTTTATTCAAGGACATAGTTGGCGACACAGTGAAAACACCATGTATCAGATATACACCAAATAGTAATATATTCCATAATTTGAAGGTAATGCACTTTAATTAAGAAAATCAAGGTCACAGATCAGCAGAAATACTGTTACGCATATGCCGGTGTGAATGAAAAACAACATAAAGATGAATGCCACTGTATGCCTTTTAAAATTTAACTGACTGGATTGAGTCATTAACGTCAATTTGCACATCTCATTAGGACTGTGTAAAATGGAGGAATTTAGTTGAACATGGTACAATAATTGGACAATTTACATTTTACAATCTGCCTAAATACCATGTTAATGTCAAACAGTCTACTGTATATATATATATTTTTTTTTTCATATATCAAATGATACTCATGATATAAAACGAATATGAATACAAATTCTTCAAATCTCACCTTATAACGGGAGACATTTATGTCATAGCGAGTTTTAGACCCCTCTGACCCTTGCCCATTGAAATCAAAACTGTGTGTCTTTATTTAATTTGGACACTGCAAAACATTTAGCACGAAAATCTGAGTAATAATAATTTTCTTATGACACTTGCATGGCTGTCACCTGTATACCTTGCATTCCCGTGAAGTGAAGGTCAGATTAATGGAAGTAACCGAGACAAGGTCAACCCACCAGCCTCTCTCTGTCTCTGTCTCTGTCTCTGTCTCTGTCTCTGTCTCTGTCTCTGTCTCTCTCTCTCTCTCTGTCTCTCTCTCTCTCTCTCTCTCTCTCTCTCTCTCTCTCTCTCTCTCTCTCTCTCTCTCTCTCTCTCTCTCTCTCTCTCTCTCTCTCTCTCTCTCTCTCTCTCTCTCTCTCTCTCTCTCTCTCTCTCTCTCTCTCTCTCTCTCTCTCTCTCTCTCTCTCTCTCTCTCTCTCTCAGCACGAGACCCAAATGTAGCTCGTCTGAACCGGGTGTAAGGTGAGCCGTCACATCTCTACCTGCCACTCAGACAGTCACAGAGTGATCCTGGGTGAGAGGGAGTTCTAGGGTGCTGACAGCCAAGACAAGACGGAGCCTTAATTCACCTGAAACCCCCTCATTACAGCCTCACTCTCCAGCCACGAGCTTGAGCATGTCTGTTCTTAACCAGGGTTCATATATCTGTCTCTTCCCCCCACCTCCATTCTTCTTCTTCTTCTTCTTCTTCTTCTTCTTCTTCTTCTGTGGGAAAAATCCCCAATTTCTGGTACTCCACTATCACACTCTGGGATAGTGACGGTGATTAATCAGAGCAGCACAGCCTGCCGACATACTGGTAAATTGGCTGCCCTAACCTGATATATAACACAACAACAACGTAGCGCGGAGCGAGCACAAACCGCTAGCTCTCCCCGATTCCGTACAATATGGCGGTGATTGTGTTTTCGTTTTATTTGGTCTCTTTTCTGTATCTTTTTTCTTTTTCTTTTGTACTTTTCAATAGCCTCGGGCTCCTGAAGTTCCTAACCTCTCTTTCAAATACAATCTTCCCCGTTACAGTTACATTGTGTTCCAGGTCGAAGAGTGTTAGAGTCGGGGACCACGGAAAAAAAAAGGTTTTGGGGTGAGGGAGGGGATTGGGAGTCTGTAGCTATTAAACAAGAAGTATGGATTTTTTTTTCCAAAGATAAATCATTGTGGAAATTGCTCTGTGGAGAGCGTTTCTGGTATCTCTCTGTGTCAGAGATAAGCGCGGAGGAATAACTCCTCCAGGACTTGATAGTAAATTATTATAGTCGCGCTCAAATTGTTTTGCATTCTTAACGGTCCCAATCGCTATCTGAACCATTGCACGTGGGTAGGCAAAATGTTATTGTTTTTAAGAATTCTATAATGTTTTGGTTTAATTATTGCAAAATCACTTAGTAGGTACAGAATAAACCAATGACAATAAAGGGCCATTTATAGCATGTCTTTGTGTGAGTGAAAAGTAAAATCCTATGTGTGATCACAATCTCAACTCATCTACACAGAATGTGACATGATATTTTAGTTAGAGTTGGTTTTCAATGACATGCATGACAAATCAAAGTTCACGTTTTAAGATTAGGCCAGAAATAAAAGAAAGCCAAAATAAAAGTACACTAGCAAACAAGTACTGCATATATGTATGGTAAAATCATTGTAAAAACATATATCGATAGCCCGATTAACAATAAAACACTGTGAGATGAAATGGCCTCAAGTGACCCTGACATGGCTAATGATAAAATACAGATAAAATAATATGTCTGTATTCTGACCAAAGCTAAATGAAGCTCAACGACGTTGAGCAACGATGTTGCTGATTCATAATCCACTCCATACACTCAACTCCTTCTATCCCCCCTCTATTTGACCTCCATCCCTCCATCATCCATCCATCCTCCCTCCATCCATCCATCCCCCTCCATTTATCCATTCTCCTCCATCTTTCCATCAATCTGCATCCATTCTCCTCCATCTATCCTTTCACCTCCTCCATCCCTCCCTCTCCAACCTCCATCGATCTATTCATCAATCCATCCCTCCTCTTCCTCTCCCATCCTTCATCCCTCCTGCCATCATCCATCCATCCCACCATCCCTCCCTCCATCCATCCCTCCATCCCTCTCCAACCTCTGCCAATCCATTCATCAATCCATCCCTCCCTCCCTCCCTATCCTCCATTCCTCCATCCATCCATCCATCCATCCATCCTGAACCCTCACCTGAGCGCCCGTCCCTCTGGATGTCCACGTGGTACCAGGCCCCGTCGTTGACCTTGGCCAGTGTGGCCTTCACCTTGATGGTCCCCGAGCCCATGTCCAGCAGCAGGTACAGCCCCCCGTCCAGCAGCTCCACCGCGAAGAAATCCACCTTGTTGTTGTTCTTCAGGCCCTTGGCGGCGGCGGCCGAGGCTGCGGCGGGTGCGGCGTCGCCGCCCCGGCGGTCCTGAGGCTTCCCGTGGGTGAACAGGATCAGCCCGTTGGGCTCGGAGGTGCGGAAGTCGAAGGAGATGGAGCCCACCCGCTTGGTGTTCCACTTTGGCAGGCCCAGGTAGGACTCGGGCGTCTCGAAGTTGATGGGGTCCAGGGTGGGCACGTTCTCGCACCGGAAGACCACGTCGCCCTGCAGCTTCATCTTGGGGTCCACGATGCGTGCCAGGCGGGACAGCTCCAGGCGGATGTCATTGTTCTTGTACACCACCTGAGGAGAGGGTTCGGATGGAGACGCGGGGGCTCGGTAAGACACGCGACATTAAAACAGCATACAGCCACTTCAAAGAAGATATGGGTTCAGGGAGGGTGTTTTCTGTTACTGATTTTGTGAAAGACAACATTCTTAGTGAGACAGAGGGGGAAGACAACATTAGTCTTCATAATACTTAGAAGCAATACTTTGGTTCTAAGTATTATGAAGACCATGAAAACCATGGCGTTTCATTGGAAGTGACGGACAGTGAGGAGCAGGTAGAGGGGGCTTGGGTATCTTGCTCAAGGACACCTACAGAAAGATTGTACACATTACGGTCCAAACCTACAACCCCATGGCTGGGACTATAAATATGAATATAATTAAATATAAATATAAAGAATATAAATAAACAAAACAAAAAGCAAAGAAAACCCTTCCATATATTTCCATTAAGAATCGACGAACACACAAGCATACATCACAGTAAAGTTTATTTAAAAACCCTTCCTCGTGTTCAAAGACATAAATCAAGTCAAAAGAAAGAAAGAAAAATAGATCTGTTACTGCTAAAATCTATAACAAAAGTTATAACAACGGAACAACTTTCTTCTCAGTGTTGAACTGATGAATCATATCAGTTTCCATGTGAATACACAGCAACACAATACATGCGTCTGTGCAATACAGCGTAATCATACAAGGGCAATATTACAGCTTGCATATCAGATTCAAGGACGTCAATATAGATCGAAAGAAAAACCGTTATATATTTTTTTCTTTTTTTGCTGTATGTGGCACAGATTGTATCTCAGCCCTTTTTTCCATCGCAACACCAATCTCGCCACGATGAAGAGAAAACAGATGATATGCTAAAATTGTGAATATTCCTTTTGATTGAACACCTGGCAGCCGCGCCAAGCGTGATATGACTGTTATATTACCAGCCAGTCGTCCGCTACGTCTGGGAGCAACTGAACCGCGCTCTCTCTCGCCAAAGATGCGGTGTGACCACCAGAGGGATTCATAATTCCTGGGAGAATGCAGCCAATATCCCACCTATTTATTCACACTAAACCACTCCCGACCCCGTATCTTACTCCATAGAACTGGAAAAAATGAAAAATGGTGCCCCACATGCTAGACAAATGAAACAAAATGTCACAGGGACGAGCGAACGGTATATATTCTGAATTGGAATCTATTGAGGCAGAAAATGTATGTTATCACTCGCCGGTTCTGTTTTTTGTGTCGAGGAAGAGAGAAGATGGGCTGAAATATTGTGGCGGCAGCGGGGAGACAGGGAATAGCAGCGGTGTCTAAGAAAGCACATCTGTCACCAAACCCGCCGTTGTTTCCCTGGGATTAGCGATAATCCTGGAAGATTGAACAATAAATCAACACAGGTGACCAACGTTCTACTGAGACGAGAGAGCATGCCAGACAGAGAGAGAGAGAGAGATGGAGAGAGAGGGGGGGAGAGATAGAGGGTGGGAGTGAGTGAGTGAGTGAGTGAGTGAGAGAGAGAGAGAGAGAGAGAGAGAGAGAGAGAGAGAGAGAGAGAGAGAGAGAGAGAGAGAGAGAGAGAGAGAGAGAGAGAGAGAGAGAGAGAGAGAGAGAGAAACAGAGAGAGAGCAAGGGCATATGAATGATGGCAGTTAAAACGGAGGGTAATAGTTAAAGAGATAGAGAGAGAAATGGGGAGAGGTAGGAGAGGGAAAGATGAAGATAAGGGCTATTAAGTAGAAGATTTTCACCTATCAAGCTGATATTACAGATTTTTATATATTCTATCCCTTTCTGTCTCTTTTCTTTCTTTCTCTCAGTTTGTGTTTGGGCGTGTGTGTGTGTTTGTGTGTCTGTGTCTGTGCGTGGGTGTTACACCAAATAAGGCAATTTTGTGCACATTTAATGTTTTCTTTGTGAAAATAACTGATTGCACAAAATTTGATGAAGATAAAAATAACAAATAAAACACCAATATTTGTTTTACCACTGAAACAAGTTAGCCTTAACCTACTATCTAACTATTTGGTAACAAAATTAACCCATAACAACATATTTTCTCAAGCTGCTCAATAATATTCAGGGACACACTAATCGACCAATGAACCGGCTGCCTGGCTTAAAGAAGACATGCCACTGGATTAGGACTATCATCTGTTTTGCCAGCCTCCGATCAATACCTTAATGGAAATAATGTAACAGATGGGAATTTCACGAGCCACCCCTCCATCCCATTCCCTCGTACGCGTACCTCATCTGTGCCATTGTTAAGACCGTGCTTCGTCATGCTGTGTGTGTGTGTGTGTGTTTGTGTGTGTGCATGTGTGTATGTGTGTGTGTGTGTGTGTGCGTGCATCCGTTCCACCAGTTTGTGAGGACCATTAACAATGCGAGTACAGCAGGACTCTAACAACTCCATGAAGACGAGATGTTTCATCTCTGCTGCTGAATAGAGTATCGATTTGGCAGAGCATTGCAGGTCATGCACAGACACACACGCACGCACACACACACATGCGAGCGCGTGCGCATGCACACAAATTCAGACACACAGACACATGCACACACACCCACGCAAACATATTCAGAGACACACATTTGCTATGACAAGTGAAGAATAAACACCCCCCCCCCCACACAAACACACACACACACACACATACATATAAATGCATGTCCACACCCAAACACACACACACACACACACTCTCTCACAAACATACACAAACACACACATACACACACACACACACACACACACACACACACACACACACACATACATAGGTAAAACCGAAGACACAAACAATAGATAAAGTCCTCCGCATTGTATCGGCCATTTTGATGGATATCAGTATCGAGTTGTTCTTGACAATGACGAGGCAACGGGGAGTCGCACGTCAACATCCACAAATCCTACCCTTCATCTCCTTCATCTTAGTGATGGATTCCCTTTTAAATAACTTCACACAGGTGCCGTCTAACGCATACTGTTTCTAGGGCCGGTGGAAGTGTATATTTAAAAGCCAGCGCCAGACTGGTGCTGGAAGCATCCGGTAAGTAGTTCAGAGGCTCAGGGGAGAGAAGGGAAAATGCCATCGTGTGGGAGTGTACTTTCAATGTGAAAACAAGTGCCCTCAGCTCAACATCACACCTGTTCTCTGGTATGCTGGCAAGAAAGACATTTTAAAAAGTGCGAGATTTTACTAGTCAGAAATCTATTTTGGGAAAATAGAAATTTCCCAAGCCACTCATGGTGAGAACCTTGGTTAGCTTAGCATCCAACAAAACCAGTAGCCCTACTATAAATATTATCGCAATAAACAAAATGGCTGCCCCGGACCTTGAAGAGGGTAAATGTGAGACACGAACAGTAGTATAAATATCACACTAAACAAGATGGCTCCACGCCTAGAGGCTAAAGGTAAGACGCAATCAGTACTAAAAACTATTCGTATAAACATAGCACTAAACAAAATGGCCGCCTCAGACCTTGCAGAGGGTAAATGTGAAAGTGATACAATTTGCGGTTTTGTGCTTTTTATTGAGCACCCTGGTCAAATAAACCAACAAGCCATTAAAAACAGGTAACAGTGAAATCAATGTTTGGGTTGGAGTAGGAGGGGAAAAAGGCACAAGTCGTTCTGTGGTGACCAATGATACAGATAAGAAAAGGCAAAGACAAAGTTTAAATGACAATGCGTCGGACACAGATGTGCTCATGTAGGAGTCAGTTTAAGTGTGAAGTTAGCGATGGTTTAGTGGCGGCGTTGTGCTCAGAAGAACAATAAGTGGATACTGTTAGGACTGGTGAGACCAGATTAGCAAATTAACTTGCTTTTTTTTTCTCTCTGTCTCTCTCCATCTATCTATCTCTCTCTTTCTCAGTCCCTCTCCCCCTTCCCTCTCTGCATCCCTCTCTCCATTCGTCCATCTCTCGATCCGACTCCCTATCCCTCCCTCTATCTCTATCACAGAGATAAACCCAGACAGACAAACAGTGATTCACTCCAAGTGGAGAGTCAAACGCTGTTGAATCATCTGCTCCTCATTATCCGGGGATCTACAATCTCAAGAAGGAGGTGAAGGGGGCGGCGAAGACGAGAGAGAATGGTGGTGAATGAGAGAGAGAGAGAGAAAGGAAGGAAAGAAAGAGAGAGCAGGGTGGTGAATGAGAGAGAGAGAGAGAGAGAGAGAGAGAGAGAGAGAGAGAGAGAAAGCATGCTGGCACGATCACAGTTGTACGTGAGAGAAATAGGTGGGGATAGAAAGTGTATGAATCCACACACAAGAACATGTACACATACACACACACACACACACACAAAAGATAGATGTCGATCATGATAACAACAACCAAAAAGTAGTTTGAGTTTGTATGTGCGTGTGTGTCTGTGTGTCTAAACGTGTGTGTGAGGGTGTGTGTGTCTGCATCCATGTGTTTCTGGGCTTGTGTGTATGTGTGTGTGTGTGTGTGTGTGTGTGTGTGTGTGTGTGTGTGTGTGTCTGATTCAAAGTCAAAAGCAATTACCGCACAATGAACCTATATTACTGGCATTTGTTAATGTGAAGAGGACATTTAAGCATCCTGCTCCACCACATTATGGCCAATCACTCTCCTACAGACGGAGACTATGCTGAGTCACCTTCAACAGCCCGATGCCAGGAATGCAAGCCAGAGGGATGTGTGGAAATGCAAAATGTTTATGAGCAATATTGTATTTCCAATTATTTATCCTGCTTAATGTGTCTACATGGTTGAAATCATGGTTTGAGTGGATATTGAGGGTGCGTGGAAAATAAATGCACAACATTCTCATCAAGGCAAGGAACATTATCTGCAATCTAATTCAGGCAGTCATTCTGTCTGTGGAGAACCCTATAAGATACTTTATTCATCCCAGATGGGCATTTTGGGGTTATTTTATGCAGTTAAAAAAAAAAAAAAAAAACGATAGCTTGAATCACAATACGGAGGAAATTAAACGTAACACATTATATATTGTATGTTTAGCGAGGGAAGGTTTTTTTTGTTGCAATGTTTTTTTCTTTTTAACTTTTTCTAACTTTAAATGTTAAGAAGCGTTGGAGTTCAAAACGGGGTAAATGGAGTGGGATGAACAGTAAAAAGCATCATTGTATAGTCCATCATTGCTCAAATCGTCTGCAAACTCATAACAAGAGCGGCGCTGTGTCTCACTGCAACAGCTGTCAGACCAGACACCGACCACACTGACATCTGTGCCTCGAAAATTAACTTTCTCAGCCATAATGTCAGACTGGGTAACTGAGCCTCCCTCACATTGCTTCCAATTTCCTAACGGGTGTTTTTTTCCTATCTGAAACACTTGTAATTGCTTCAGACTGTTACAGCCCCGCATCTACAGTGGGCTTTACCTCCAGCGCCACATCCACACTAAGTCTCTGTCATTAACGAACATATGTCCAATACGAATAAGTACGAGTCCTGTTTATACATTTTTCGAAATGTGATATGATTTAGCCGGTATGCTGATGGTGATGATGATGATGATGATGATGATGATGATGATAAGTAGATCTCCGGACTGAGCTCTGAAGTGAGTCTCGACTTCAACTCCTGCCAATTTGCAGACAAAGAAGAAGAAGAGGAAGAGGAAGAAGAAGAAGAACCCTCGGGTGGAGGTTTCAAAGTTTGCAGGAATGTTGGCCTGACTTTGTGTAGAGATGTATGTGTATGTGTGTGTGTGTGTGTGTGTGTGTGTGTGTGTGTGTGTGTGTGTGTGTGTGTGTGTGTGTGTGTGTGTGTGTGTGTGAGAGAGAGAGAGAGAGTGAGAGAGAGTGTGTTTGTATGTGAGTGTGAGAGAGAGAGTGTGTGTGTGTGTGTGGGTGTGTGTGCTCGTGTGTGTGTGTTGGAGTGTTAGAGTGTGCGCACACGTTTGCTCATCGGTTGCGTGTGATTCGAAGTTCATTAATCCCTTTATGAGTGTGTGTGTGTGTGTAGAGATAGTGAGTGAGAGTGAGAGAGTGACACAGATATATATAGAGAGAGAATTAAGAGTGACAAAGAGACATAGAGACAGAGTGAGGGAAGAGACGGAGGCAGCTGATAAGGAGACCGGGCGGTCTCCAGGATCAATTAGCTCAGCTGGTAATGAAGGTGGGAGCCACAGCCGGAACCATCGAAGAGATAAAACATGACAGACAAGGTGACCTTCTTCCTGTTTCCACAACCTCATCCTGGCCTGTGTGTCTCTCTCTGTGTCTCACTATATTTCTCTCTCTCTCTCTGTCTCTATCTCTGTGTGTGTGTGTCTCTCTCTGTCTCCAATTCTCTCTGTCTCCATCCCTTTCTCTCTCCCCTCTGTCTCCATCTCTCTCTCTCTCGTTCTGTCTCCAACTCTCTGTCTCCATCCCTCTCTCTCCCCTCTGTCTCCATCTCTTGCTCTCTGCCCCCCCCCTCTCTCTCTCTCTCTGTCTCCCCCATCTATTTATGTCTCTCTCTCTCTCTGTGTCAGTGTTTCTCTCTCTCTCCCTTTCTCTACAAAAAGATTAATTAGCTAAAAGAATCAAATAATTGTAAAATTAAGAATGATGCAATAACGTTATGTTTAAAATCAAATCTCTCTCTCTGTATGACTCATTCCACCCTGCTCTCTCTTTCTGTCTCTGTGTCTCTCTCTTCCTCCATGCTCTCTCTCTCTCTGCCTGTATCACTGCCAATCTCTCTCTCTCTATATATATATGTAAATTGGCAGTATATTAGAACATTATTTCCATCAGTAAATTATGAACTTCTATGAGGGAGCAAGTTTGCATCCTCCACATTGGATATTAACTCTTCTTTTTGAGGCAATATAACATAAGGCTGAACTAGCGCATTCCATATACTTTATATTACTTCAAAGAGAGAGAGACAGTGAGAGAGCTAGACAGCTAGAGAGAGATTAGTGTGTTATTGCTTACTGTGTGTGCACATGGAGAAAGCAGCACAAAAATAAACCGATCTCTTTGTGAATCCCATCTAATTCCTATTCCCGCTATCTCACTCATGTATGTGGCCGGACACAATCACAACAACAGCACTCACCTTTTGTGTTATTTCCGTAGAAAAACCCAGACACAAAGCTTCTTCTGGCACACTGTTATTTTGACCCGGTACCAGAGAGTAGACTGTGTGTGCAGACTCTGTGGCTGAACTCAACCAGCGAGTTTATATTCCTCCAGAAAGACCAGAAAACTGCTGGCTATGGTAACTGCAGAACCACTTACGCGGCTGTATTATGACATTCAGAGCACCCACTTCCACATCTGCCATCGCTCCCGCCTTTGTATAAATACTGCTCTGGTTTCTTATTCTCTATCTCCTCACTTTCTCTCACTCTTGCAGTGTGTGTATGTGTGTTTGTGTTTGTAAGTGTGTGTGTGTCTGTGTCTGTGTGTTTGAATGTGTGCACCTGTTTGTAAGTGTTTTGTGTGTTTGTGTGTGTGTGTGTGTGTGTGTGGTTAGGCGTGTATAGGTATGTGTGTGTATGCTTGCGTTTGTGTGTGTATGCTTGTGTTTGTGCGTGTGAGAGTGTGTTTCTCCAATGACATTGATGAATGTTTGTGTCTGAGTGTCTATTGTGGATTGTGGGTGGGATGAAGAGGCCTTTTAAGAGGTACATACAAAGACTCAAACACTTTTCAAGTTTGCATTTCATCAATCAGTCAGTTTCCAATGTGTTTGTGTGGTTAATGACTTGTCTAATTTAAGACTGAATGCTGTTAGCATGTCGTAGCACTTTTGTTTAAACGTGCTCATTGTGAGTTTTGTCTTTCCAGTTTTGTATGAGCTTCTTTTGTGTCCTTGACAAACAACACAAGGAACACTGTTGGGATGCAGATTCGTATAATGTGTTGTTCAAATAGTAGACAATTAAGAATGCCTCACAAGTTTGATGCTAACTCAGGCAGGATCTACACAGACAGAACCTAACACTATGCAGACACACGGCACATACACACATACACACACACGCCCACACACTCGTGCGACAGAGGGAACCCACACATCACTGATGTCTGCCTTTATTAACTACACTAACAACCGCTCCCGTTTGTTTGTGAGAGATCCACAAACAGCCGGGTTTCTGCCAAACCCAAATGAACACATAAGCTCGGCTATAATCCGTCTAACACCCCACCAAAATCAATTTTCGACCAGCCGCAACCACCGCCGCCACCGTTTCAGCACTTTGTTGCCAATACATCTTCCCGAGCGAAGACTAATAGCGTCCGAACTATAAATAACAGGCTACTTAATGCCTCCTGGTTCCGGGGGTGGGAAAAAGGTGGGAAAAAGGGGGACTCTCGGGTTGAATTAATTACATGGAATGTCCTGAAAGAACGGTTCTAAGGCGTTGCTACGTTAGCGCAGGTCAATATTTTTGGTTCACATTGCAAGCCCATCGGGGGCCACTCCAGCCCGCCGCGGTCGGAGCTGACGCAGCGAATTATGTGTGACAGAAGCAACTTTGGGGGGGAATGTTCTCATGCGCAAACTGCGGTAGATGTTGAAAATAGGATCAGGTCGGGGGATGTGGGGAAACACGGGCTGACAACTCAGCAGATTGAATTGATGATGGGGTTTTTTCATCTCACGCTCAGACTCTTCGATCTTGCTGGGACCGGGGGAAAACACTTGCTGGTGTTTTATTATTGAATGCAGCATTTGTCAATAGAAAAGTGTGTGTGTGTGGGGGGGGGGGGGGTCTGTCAGTATATGAAGTCATCTAACACTATTTGCGTGATTGTGTGTGATAAGGTCTCACTTGAGGTTCTCAGATATTATCTGATGTGCATTTACGTGTGTGTGTGTGTGTGTGTGTGTGTGTGTGTGTGTGTGTGGTCCGTAATACTATCCAACAACACCATTTTAGAGTGTGTGTTTCCATGTAATAAGGGTGGTGTGTGTGTGTGTGTGTGTGTGTGCCTATGTAGGTATGTGTCCATGAACGTGCGTATGTGGGTCTGTGTGTGCATGTAATAAGGAACTCAACCAATGTAGATACACTTGTAACATAACCCACGTAAACAAAATACAACACACCTTTGCATTTTAAAGTCAAACAAATTGCATTTCCAATCATTCATCGTGTGCCCATACATCAGCGCTCGTCCTTACCTCTTTGAGGCAGCCCATGAAGTTGTTGCTGACCGGGGACCCCGGCAGGTCCGCGGTGCTGGGACTCCCACCCACGTAGAAGAAGTCATCCGAACCCAGCATGGTGTAGTCTTCCTGGGTATAGCCTGTGGTGGTAAGGATGCCATCCACTGAGATGGTCACCTGTTGAAGGGGCGCAACACACAGCCAAAGCACAGTCACTACTCCGCATCGCCACACCATGAATCGCGTTTCAAACACACCTCCTTCTTTGGTCTGCATTCTGAATCGGGCGGTAGAAGTTTCATTTTAGGTGGTCTGCGCCAGAGGTCGGTTGGTTGGCATTTTTTGGGCTGGTGGTTATTGAATCTTCCGGTACCTCAAAGCGATTTATTTTGGTTAGTTTTCATTTTTGATCAGACAGTGTTTTTTGTTTTTTGTTAATGGATTGTTTTTAGTCAAAGGTTCCACAGGACAGGTAAAGAAAATATGGCAGAGGCATATTTTCTTTATCTTTGATGGGGGTAAGTATGGATTATAGGTTTGATACTGAAACTTCAGGTTTGGGGAGAGGGTTAGTACAATGTTCAAACCAAGGACAAATTTATCACACTTGTCTTAGGTTTAGGGTTTTGCTGTATTGGTAACTGCAGACACACACATTTTGACATTAAGGCAAGCATACACTCACACACAGACATACACACACGCACACACACACGCACCAACACACAGACAGACATAGACGCGCACACACACATGCACCCACACACATACACAGTTGCACATTTAGACACACACACATACACACAGACACGCTCACACACAAACACACATACACACACACACACACACACAGGTGCACATGTACACACACACACACACACACACACACACACCAACTTGTCACTCTAATATTAACAAACACACACACATGCACCACAAAAAGAGGTTTTGCACAAAACACCAATCTGCAAAACAAGGTATTCACTGAAGTAAAAAAGAACACTTTGAACTGAACATGTAAGGTAGTACATGATGAGGCCAAACCAAGCTTTGAGCAAGCAGATCGGATGCGTGCGCCCATGCGAGACCAGGGCCTATATCCAATCACTGTCTAAGAATACTCATCGCGGTCACCTAAACCCAAGGATGTGATGTCACGGCGACGTTAACGCCGGACCACTTGAGCTGGAACAACCGATCCCAGATGGGTTATGCTTATTCTTAGAAGACCGATGCATATGGGCCCCAGGGATAATGAGTGTAGCCACGACACAGAACACAACACAACACCACTTTCACCAGCATGCCACAAGAACACACGGGAGTCGGGGAGGGGGGAGGGGGGTAAGACAGAGTAAAGGGATAGGGTGAAGGGTGAGTGGATGAGAGTGTTAGTGGTTATCATGAGTGAGAGAGGGCAAAGGTCGGGACCTAAACCATGGATGTGGGGGATGGTTGCATGCCATGCGCCATAGTGAGTTGGAAACAACTGTCAGAGCTCCCGCAATGAAGGTAAAGGGCTTTGATTTACGTCAACATGATTAAAATTGTCCTCATTCTGGGCTCAGTGGCGTGGTTGACAGCAACATCTTTGCTGGGATTGTGGAAAGCTTCTGCCAGTTCTGGACGACAGTCCTCACAAAAAATGGGGGCTTTTTTGTGTGGGAGAAAAAAATGTTGTAATAATACTAATCATAATAATAAAAAGGATAATAAGGTCGTCTCCCTGACAAAAGGCAAAAAAGTCAAATCAGTGGTATTTATCATTTTTTGGGTTAAAATGTTTAGGTCATACTTGGAAGCAGAGGGAAAATATAAAAAATATATTTAAAATATAAAACATTAAATGAAAATGTAGAGTGTCAAAAGAGGACGGGGGACTGTGTGGGGGGGAGGAAGGGGAAGAAGGTTGTTGGAGGGTCAGGGAGGATATTGAGAAGAAGCGAAGAAAGAATTGCCCGGTAATACAAACCCATCTCCTCATTTTTTGATAAGAGTGTCTCAGATGGAACTCAAAAGAGAACAAATATAAAAGAAGAGAGGGGGGAAGGGACACACGGCAAACGCAAAAAAAGACAATAAGAATGATATCTACCAGACAATGTAGTTTGTTTACCATAGCGTGTCCAATGCCTGATTGCTTTCCAGAAAAAGGGGGGAGGAAGAAAGGAAATCAAAACAATAGTGAACAAAAAACGGTTGTTAATAAAGATGGCGAGAAAATGAAAATTAAATAAAAAATAAATGTTGAAGAATAGGATGTTCGTTAGTACATTAGTTGGTTAGATATTGGTTAGTAGTAAAACAAAATGACTACCATGGATGAGTTAGTGTCGAGGTGATTAAAACACTACGTGAATTGGCGGCTCTTCCTCAAGACTCATAGCTCGACCTCGGCCGAATATTCCACATTGGGACAAATACCAAAAAAATTGACATGAAGTATAAGATATTCTACTTCATCCTCAATCTTTTCCATTTGTGTGGAACGGCTTTACCTGTGCCAACAAGAATCTGTTGTTTACCTTTTTTGGTTAATTTTTTATTTAAGTTTAGTCTTCCGAAGAGGAATAGGAATCGAAAGAAGGAAAGGAATACGTAGAGAAGAAAAGAGAGAAAGCAGACAAACCCCAACAGATAGCGTAGCTTCGGACTCCCTATGCTCGGAGTTCCTTTGGGGTTTTGCGTCGTGACCTTTGACGAACCTGCGAGGTGAGCCTGACTGTCGGTAGCATCGGGACATCATCACCTACGGGTACCACTGCTCTGCTAATAAACGGTTGGCTCACCTGGCCGACGCACTAAAGGTCGGCCAGCCGATCGATCACGAGGAACATGACCATTCGCTATATAGTACACACAGCCAGTAGAGCCAGTCTTCATGTGTTGTTGTTTTATTTTTTATTTTTTGCGCTGTTGCATTTGCAGGCATTTCACAGATCTTAGTGCTGCCCTAGTTTTCATTAATAAGCCATGTTAGGTTTTCAGTTCTTCGCTGTAGTATTTGATCAAAATCGTATGAAATAAATTACGATCGTGATCCAAAGCCAATTTATTTTCAAAACACTCCTCGCATCTTTCCACGTCTCATATAACCCTATAATTATTTAATGTGCACGGCTATCCCATTACAACTACAGTACACGAGGAGATGAACAGCTTCAATTTCACTCTAATTTGTCCTTAACAACCTCTAAATGGTTTAATACTACACTCTATAAAAGGACAACACTGTCACACAGTCCCCCCCCACATTGTGGTCTAATTCTTGTCCAGGGCATTCGTCGAGGCTGTCCACTAAGAGGCGTCAACAAGCCAATGCATACTGTTTAGCTAAAGTGGTTCAAGGCTATATTTTTCTTAACAAGCAGCCTGCTTCATCATGTGCGTCGTAAACAACTGACCCTAATGGATGTCGCGTAGACGCATAGCTTCTAAATTATCTTAATAAGAAATATACATCACATTGCACATGAATGACATGGTCTGAGAAAGCGAAAGGGCAACCCCAGACAGAGGCATCAGATTAGAAGAGTTTAAAGTGCAAAATGTAAAAGTATCATATACGTTTAATTTGAAGGAAGAGGGAGGTAAAGTTCAACAGTCAGATAAGCAGTAGAGAAGAAAACCTAACAAAACGGCACCTTTTCTAAGCTCTCAAAAGCTGTATTTAGCTTTATATTTCCACTTGTGTTCAGTCTGAAGACTGATTGGTCAAATTAAGTATGAAGCATATATGAGGAAATCTGAAAAGAATATATGCAAATTTACAAAGAAAAAGTACAGATGAGATCAATCTCAAAGATGTAGCTGTGATGCGATGACAACCAATCAGGAAAATAAGATGATAATCCTAGCCACACCGAATCATCTAGATCTGACGAAGCGGCTAATCTCTAAACGAAAAAACTAAAGCCACGTCATCTTAAGCAAAAATAAAACTCTCATGATCCCCTCCACCACTATCGCCCCCAGGTTACCTGTCGCAGATTGCGCGTCACTTTGATGTCGTGCCATGAGTTGTCGTTGAACTTCCCGTTGACGGGCTCCACGATGGCCTCGAAGGCCCCGGAGCCCAGGTTGATGACCAGTGACACTGCTCCGTCCTTCAGCGCCAGGTTAACGTAGTCGGCCGACTTGCCCGTGTGGAGCAGAAGGCCGTTGCGCTGCCACGTCTTGAAGGAGAGCGTGATCTCGTCGCTGCTGCTCTGGATGGGGTTCTGTGAAAGGTCGTAGCAGAAGTACTCGGAGCCGCGGAAGGTGGCGACGTTCTCCTCCCTCGCTGAAACGAGAAAAGAGGCGGGACAAGCGAAAGCGAGGGGTTAGGTCGGCAATGAACTACTTGAGAAAGCGTCAATTTGGAAGATGAAGAGGAAGATGCTGCACTTGTATGGTTCTTTGTAGTTCTTTATAGTTTTTGTACTTATTACCGTGCTGTACTTTCTGCCGTGACACCTTCATTTCCCAGCTGGGATTAATAAAGTAAATCTTGTCATAGCTTATCACTTCCACTTGCCACTGTTGGAAAGCAGAGGAATCAATTTGTTAACGCTACATGAAATGCTATGAAGGTATGATACTAGTCTGATCTACCGCTCCTCATCAACAACAACACGCTCCAGTGTCTGACACATAAATCATGTGATAAACATGAACACAAACCGTGTGCTAGTGTGCTATTTGGTATCAGTCT
Source organism: Lota lota (assembly GCA_026745465.1). Classification (NCBI taxonomy): domain Eukaryota; kingdom Metazoa; phylum Chordata; class Actinopteri; order Gadiformes; family Lotidae; genus Lota; species Lota lota. Next base: position 7,500,512 of record JACYXH010000249.1, read on the forward strand.
CAGTTTTGGTTGCTGTTATCATTTTATCTATGCTACCTCCCAGGAGAAAATGATTCATGCACTGATGAAAGCCAGGACTCTTCCTTCGTTTGGCTCAGACCATGAAACACTGCAACAGCGAGAACAGTGACACATATGAAGTGAATTCTCTTTTACTAATGATACATATTAAGTCAAATATCCTCTTTATTCATATCCAGGTATTTTTCAATACCACAACCCAAACCAGGGCTGGGTTTCGGTTCTAATACCAAATCAATGCTTTTTATCCCTTCCTTTGAGTGTGAACACATTTTTCTACAAATAAACAAAACTAAAAAGTACTGTGATTCGGTGTCCTACACTCACATCATGCATGATGCATGATATGTGTGTATATTTTATCCATTCATTCAGTTTCTGTTCACAGTTGGCAGAACACACAGGAGGCATAGTAAAACATAATTGATTACAATTAAGGTACATCAGAAAACAGGACACGATGACCGGGAACAGATAACACCCGACAAACTAAGAGGGCGAATAGACAGTCACCAGAATAGTGGGCAGTGCTATACATTTCCTTGCAAGATGAGCAAGAGATGAGTAAGAGATCAAGACTGCCTCAGCTGCAGCCTGTTTGACCGTAGCCCCTTGTCAAACAAGGCTGTCAGCTGGAGGTTTATATACTTGCATGCCAGCAGTTCGTAGTCTTGTTTATTTACACTCCAATGCGGAGCGAGAGAAGGCACCCCCAAGAGTCAAGACTTTGGCTAGTAGATTCCTCCTTGCCTTGGGCTATTACCTTTCAGAGCCACCATAAATGCAATAATATATTTTTTTGTGTATAAATGCGAAATGGACCAAGACTCTGGACGTGGTCCTTGAGGATCTGTGTCGAGGGGGGTGGGCGGGGGTAGGAAACATCAAATCTTAGCAAACATCGAATATAGCAGTTTGACTTTGTTGCGTCATTCTCTAGAGGGTTACCACCTCTACCACCTGCAAGTTTCGTAAATAAGAAAAGAGGCGGGCGGAACAATTAAACATCAGACAGCTAGAAAGAGCTAGATAGAGAGACTGAGGAGAGGAATAGATGAAGACAAAATTAACTTGGAAAGAAGGAACAACCTGGAATTAAAGCAGCAGGCTGTAATTCTTCATTGTGCCATTTTTGGCTTAGGGTATATTTAAACATGAGGGAGGTATAGTGGTTGCTGGTGGGGAGATAAAGGAGGCAAGAAAGAGAGAAAGAGAGAGAAAAAGAGAGAGAGAGAGACAAAGAGGAAACACAAGTGGAGGCTGTTGCATGATGGGAGCTGATTCCGGTCATGGGAGTAATTCCCCCCTTGGCATCAAACTCGCGTCCCTCTGCAAAATGCGCAGAGACAAGAGGCAGTAGCATTGGAAGCTACAAAGGCCCTTTTAAAAAGCCCTGTTCAACACGCCTGGGGAATAAATAAATAAATAGAAGCACATTATTTCTATTATCATCATGACTGTGTAGAAGGGCATTCATTCACACACAAATCAAAAGCGTGTCTCTTTTCTATTTTAGGGATTTATGCATTTATTTTAATCAAACATCTAAACTGTATGTATTTTTTTGCACTTCAAGGACTTTAACGATATGTATTGCGCTGCAAAATATTTTGTCACGGCAATTACACAGTGCTGCATCCACATCTCCAAGGAGATGTCTTGTGTCACTTGAGCCTTTTCTACACAAGTTCTATGAATAACTGTTCACTCCGAGATGATTTAGCAGCCGCCAAACTGACAGCCAGCAACCACGGACTGAGCGAGTTTGCATATACATCTGATGCTAATGCCAGTGCCGCTGAAGCTGTCAAATGATCCTCCTCTTTGGTAACGTGGATTTACTTAAAGTAATTAGACACCCGCAATTGCTTTGGGCACACGGGAAGGATCAGCGAAGACTGCCTGTCTTGTTTCACAAGCACTTCCAGTAATTCCTGAAACATTTTCACCTGCTTGCGAGTCAAAAGACATCAGCATCTCAAAAGGTTTTCTAGAATCCTCTGGACCCACGCGGCACATCATTAAATAGATACAAAATATAACCACAGCCTGCAATAGGGTTATTAGTGTGTTGCTGGCCACCCAAAGCATGAAACTTCTGTGTCTATAAACAAACTATATCTGTCGCCTTGCCGACTGATAATCATTCAGATAGGCCCGAGACACCTGATCCCGTCTGCTCTCACCTGACCCGTGGGACAGAGGTCGTCGCCATGGCAACACCATCATCCACTCCATGCACTCTAATTAGGCTGTCTTTGTGAGCGCCCGCCACTCACATTTCAACACCAGCTGAGGGATTCCTGTTGGCATTATTAAGACTGCAACAACTCATCACACACACACACACACACACACACACACACACACACACACACACACACACACACACACACACACACACACACACACACACACACACACACACACACACACACACACACACACACACACACACACACACTGGTGGAATGGTGATTTCACTGGAACTGACAAATGCACAATGATGGTCCGGCAGAAAATCCACTTTTGTGGATACAGATACGGATCTGTATCTGTTTATCTATTTGTGTCTATGTTAATCTATCTGTATATTTCAATCTCTTTCAATATGTAACTATAAACCATGGAGTCACATTTTGACAGCTGTTTGATTTCTCGTGAAACATTCTGTTTATTATTAAGACTACCGTTGTGTGCTTTGGCCCTAAGTGTGTATCTTTAATTAAAACGATGTAAGTACAGTGTTACGACGCAGCTGTAAAACCTTATCCGTGGCACAATGCCTGATATGAATAATAGAGGAGGCAAATTTATATAATGTAATATTTGTGCATGTCAGCAATATAAAACCACGGCTGTAAGCGTAGATGGATCCATAATAATCAGGGGAACTGCACGGTCCGTAGAGACACGCTGGCCTCAGACCCGCGGCGTCCGTATTGATCATACAGCTGGGTCATTTTCACTTATTTTCACCCCGGTCATCAATATGCTATTTATGTGCTTGCTATGCCCCTTTTGCGTGGGGCCCAACTCCCAGGTTTCAATTTCAAAATCCACTGGAAGCAATTAGCACCTTCATTATCATTTCCCACCTTCCCACCTCCACTTCTGTCCAACCCCTGCTGCCCACCTTTCCAGCCTCCCTATTGGGCTGAACCTGGCACCCCGGATGGGCCCTGGGGTCCTTTTAAAGAATGGGGGGGGGGGGGGGGGGGGGGGGGGGGGGAGGGGGGGGGGGACAGAGGCTACCGTCTGCAACCTTTGATTTTTTTTTACAGATTGAGGTATGATCGTGGGAGAGGGAAAGCCCTGACATATACAGAGGGGAAAAGATGAGTTAAATGGTAGGATTATAGAAAAAAAAAAGCGGTTCTGTAATTACTCTTGCTAAATTTAGACTTCAGCAGTAGAGGCTGTGAGACTAAGCCCATTAGCGTCATTGTATACGGATGCTAGCCTGAAAGCTAGCGCTCGGCTTCGACCCTGGGAGTTTGTTCTTCTACGGCATGTTCAAAATGCGGGCTGACATCGCTGCACGTTAAATCACATGCCCTGTGCCACATCTACAGATAAACAAGCATTACATGAAACCCACAAAGTTCAATTCTGCTCTTGGCTATTATTTGTTTGTGAGCAGAGCCGTCATTTACAGAAGCGGTGCCATCAAAGCCAATCTTGTATAACAGAAAACCCTGTTTGTGTGTTTTATAATCATATTTATTATGTTGCTCGCCTCCTATTTGCATAGTTTGCTACAAACTGGCAAATAATATGTCCGACTGATGAAGTGAAGATTGGCGTAATGTGCTCCATTGTTTTGTCACACTATGCTAACCCTAGCTATGATTCCTAACATTATGCTAAAGCGAACCCTGCAACTGCTTCCCAACACTACGCTACAGCTAACCACGCAAAAGCTTCCCAAAGCTATGCTAATGCTAACCACACATATATGCAGCTGAAGACACGGCGGTGGGCCCATTGCATGTCAAAAAGGCTCCCTTTCACCGCACCATCACTTGCGTCAGACAGGCTTATGCTGAGCTGGACTTTTGCTGTGGACAGAAGACACAGTCAGTGGGAATGTGTTAACTGGCTTTTATGAAATACCTGCTTTTCACACAGAGATCATCCTGTGGGACATTTTTGACATATTGAAACTGTATAGGAACAGAATTTCACAAGAAAAACGATTTATCGCCTTTATTTACAAATTGTAGACATTGACTGAGATTTGGGGTGTTTCCTTTTCATCCCAACATTCTTAACGCCCTGTGACACATCTATGGGGTTTGGGTCATAATGATGTGTGAGACTGTAAGAATTTTGTTTGATGTCTACCACAGATGGGAAGATTACATTGAGCAAAGACAAGTCTACGGGGATATGGAAGACAACAAGGCCGGTGAAAAATGACCCAATAAAATCAAGAAATAGAGAGAGACAGACAACGAGAAAGAGAGAGAGACAGAGAGAGAGAGAGTTGGACAAATGATGAGATAAACGAGAAGGCAAACAGAGGATGTGTCTAACATTTAAAAGAAACACGCCTAAGAGAGAAAGACAGAACTAATAGAGAGAAGTGAGGAGTGGAGGGGACATGAAAAGAGCTGAGGAGAGGAACGAGAAGGAGAGCAGTAGGAGAGAAATGGAGGAGAGGAAGGAGCTGAGGAGAAGATTAGAGACGAGAGGAAAATACATGATAGAAAAGCAAAGTTGCAGATGGGAAGAGGAGAGGAAAGGAGGAGAGGAGGGTTCCAATGGTTTTCCCACATGGGAAGCATGTGTTAAGTCTAGCAGTCACGCGAGGTTCCAGTCCTGATAAACCAGATTACTGCAGTAGATGACACAACCCACCCACCAGTGTCAAACACAAACACGTTCTCTCTCTCTCTCTCTCTCTCTCTCTCTCTCTCTCTCTCTCTCTCTCTCTCTCTCTCTCTCTCTCTCTCTCTCTCTCTCTCTCTCTCTCTCTCTCTCTCTCTCTCTCTCTCTCTCTCTCTCTCTCTCTCTCTTTTTAGCTCTTCCTCTCTCTCAGAAAGCTTCTGTTTTTCCACCAAAAATACAACCAGAAAACCACCAATACCTAGTGTGGAAAACACATTAGAAAGAGAATGTATTTCCTCTTTCATAAATACATTACTATACACTAGTAAATACACCTCGTCGTCAACTAACAAATCCACCATTGAAAGAGGACATATGTTATTAATGGTCGTGTGATAGACAAACAAATATAGATGCCCGCAGGGAGGACAAAATACCTGTCTGCTTACATAAAATAGATATCCTCTTTTCTACACACACAGAGAAGAGCAAGGTCATAGCATGATGTCACCAACGGTTCCCTTGTTAAGAAACATAAATCACAGTTGAATGGAAAAGTAAAACCGTTACACCATCACTGACTGCAGAAGGCCTTATGTAACAAACATGTTGAAATGTGAAAGGAGCAAAACAGCCACAGTGGTCTGTTCCCTAGCACGATTGGTAGCGCTTTAAAATCGAGGCCGAGGACTTTCACTTTGGTTGGGTACTCACAGTCGCCGTGTGTGTGTGTGTGTATGTGTGTGTGTGTGTGTGTGTGTGTGTGTGTGTCAGTGTGCAATGAGCTGTGTAGTGGGAGGGAAGAGGAGTGAGGGAGTTCGAAGAGATTGTGTGTGTGTGTGTGTGTGTGTGTGTGTGTTTAGGGGGGGAAGAGATGGGAGTCTGAAAGACGGGGGGGGGGGGGGGGGTAGAGGTCTGAGGTCCAATCCCATCAACTGAGGCAATTGTGCAGAGCAAATACTAGAATGGGTACATGAGCGAGAGAGGGAGAGACAGAGAGAGAGAGAAAGAGGGGGAATGAGAATGGGAGAGAGAGAGAGAGAGAGAGAGAGTGAATGACAGAGAGACAAACTGTGAGAGTGAGAGCTAGAGACACAGGCAGAAGTGGTTGCCCTCTTCATACTGGCAGGGTAGCAATTAGAGGTAAATGTGATAGCAAACTTGTTGAAAAGCATTAGGGGAGAGAGTGAGAGAGAACGCACCTCTATCTACCGTGCTCATCGCTTAGCGTACATGGCTGTACATTGAGATGGTCTCATTTGACCCTCCTCAGACGAAGCTGCCACGGCCAATATAGTTCATGTTCCCATCAGTCTGTCTGTCTGTCTATCTATCAAATGTCTCTCTATTTATCTATCTATCTATCTATCTATCTATCTATCTATCTATCTATCTATCTATCTGTAAGTCTATCTCTCTGTCTATCTGTCTATCTATCTATATGTCTATGAATCTATCTATCTATCTGTCTATCTGTCCATCTATCTATGTACATGTCTATGTATGTTTGCATCTATCTGTCTGTCTGTCTGTGTCTCTATCTATCTATGTATCTACCTATGTCCATCTACGTATATTCATCTATATGTCTGTCTATATTTGTATATGTCTGTCTATATATCTATCTGTAAGTCTCTATCTCTCTGTCTATCTATCTATATGTCTGTCTATCTATCTATATGTCTATGAATCTATCTATCTGTCCATCTATCTATGTACATGTCTATGTATGTTTGCATCTATCTGTCTGTCTGTCTGTCTGTGTCTCTATCTATGTATCTACCTATGTCCATCTATATTCATCTATATGTCTGTCTATATTTGTAATGTCTGTCTATATATCCATCTGTTTATGTATATCCTTTTATGTATGTCTATCTAAATGTGTGTCTGTCTGTCTGTATGTCTGCTTTCCTGTCTGTCTGCCCAACTGTCTGTCTGTCTGTCAAGGTTTCTATCTCTCTGTCTCTCCGTCTGTCTGTCAATGCATCCAAGTGATCCAATCCCTCAAATGGCAGTAAATATGAACTGCAATCCCAGGGACTCAGTTAAAAAAAAGCTCCAGTGTGCTTGTCAGTGATCAAACCCCCTGACAGCGTGTCTCTAGAAGGCAGAGTGTTGCATCAGCCAGACAGCAGCCATGCTGGGCCACAATGAGATGTGACAGGAAACTCCCACCTCTCCCGGAAAGTTAGCTCCAAGATACTCAGATAGAGTGTGGGTGTGTGTGTGGGTGTGTGTGTGTGTGTGTGTGTGTGTGTGTGTGTGTGTGTGTTTGTGTCTGCGTGTTTTGTTAGAAATGCAATCATTGCAATTGCAAACACATCCAAGGTAAGGTTGAACATAAACATTATATGCTATGTTATAGGGCAACTTACGTGTTGTATGAATGTCTATACGTAATGATGTGTGTTTATAGTGGTCACAAATAAAATGGCTTTTGTGCATGCATTGAAATACATTGATAAGTGCAATAATGAGTTTCTTGTGTGCTTTTACTGTGGTAGTGGATGAGGTGTGTAAAAAGTGTTTGAAAAATTATTATTATTACTTGTTTTGTCTGTCTGTCTGTCTGTGTGTTCATGCGCATGCGTGTGTGTGTATGGTTCTGTGGGCCTCGGCCCACAGAACATGGTTGTAGCAAAGGTCCAAGCTACACGCCACCTAGGTGGCTTCCGTACTCCACCTAGGTGACTTTCCTCGGGCTCCTCCAAACGAATGGACACAGGGTGGTGATGTTGAACCGGTTTATTGTAAAGGTTGCATAGAATGAGGCACGCAGATGGTGCTCCATGCTGTCATGCCAGAGAGCTCTCCGTGTGTGTGTGTGTGTGTGTGTGTGTGTGTGTGTGTGTGTGTGTGTGTGCGCGCGCACACTGATTGCTCAATGTGCAACAGGTGTGCAGCCCCACCCAGTTCCAGACTCCAATCAGTCTGACTCGGGCCAGGTAAGGCTGCTTAAACCAGCCACCATCCACACACACTCCCACAATGGTGTTGAGTGATTTGGAGGGGCAATCCCTGGGGCTTGTCAATCATCCAGAGTGGCATCGTCTTATTGGCTATTATCTGTGCTGTCAGAAGGCCGAAATAACGTCCACCTCAGTGCATCCGTCTCTGTCAGTTCAGAGCTGGAGTCACCAGGGCTCACAACAACATCACAACACTGTACTATCCTGCTACTATAGTGTTGATGTCTTGGGCCAAATGGACTACTTGGCTGCAAGATAGCCCTGATCGACTCCAAATATCACTTTATTTGCATTAAACCTGCACTATGTAACTTTTCTACTGCAGCAAAAACATAAATATATTAATTAAAAGGCTATAAAATGAGCCCATCCACGTGTCAATCCATACAGGGTTTTTTCTCTATTTATCGTTTTATTCTAGTCCGGTTTTTTGCAGCAATAGTGTGTAGGGGGGACTGTTTTGCTTTACCTTACTGGTTCAACTAAATATGATCAATTACATATGGGATAAACTACTGGCTGAATATGGCATTCATATTTTCATTGGGAATTCATAAAAAGCTCAAGATAAGCCTGTGCTTTTATTGTATTATATTTTATAATTGATATGCTCATGAGCTCTTGGACTGACAACATAACATTAAGAAGACATGAACTTGGTTTGACTTTGTGAAGAAGAATTAGCAGGAACAGACAGGAGGGAGAGAAAGAGAGGAAGAGAGAGCTAGAGATAGAGAGAGAGCAAGAGAGAGAGAGAGAGAGACTGTGGGAAACGAGAGAGGGAAAGAAGGAGAGAGAGAGAGAGAGAGAGAGAGAGAGTCCCTCTCTTCCACTTGAAACAGATTAGCACACATCCTATTCTGAGCTGGGACTATCTAATATTTATTGCCTCCATAACTTGTGCCGTGGCGAGATATTTAACGGTGGGATGGGAGGCGAGGGGGTTAAAAGGGGGCCGCTGAAGCCATAAAAAGGACAATGAAATAAACATGATTTGGCCATGGAAGAGGCTCTTAAAGCCGCTATAGTCAAAAGTGGTAACCAGCCCTCCCCCCTCCCCTCCACCACCTTCGCCGTCATCACCAAAGAGAGAGCACCAGCCTTCAGGCTTGAACCCACGGCCGCGACCTTGCCAAGTCAACGGATACACGGTTGGTGGCGTGCGGCGTCGAGATAAGGACCTATTTGGGTTACGTAAATGTCCACTCATGTGGGGGAAGGAGGGGAGGAGGAGGATGAGGAGGAAGAGGAGGATGAAGAGGATAAAGAGGTTGTGAAGGTCACCGCGCCGCTATGTGCTGCGGAATGAAGGCCGCAAATTAATCTGCGGGTTGTGTAATTTCGTCTCGTCATCAGTATGTGTGTTTTGCATATTGTGCGGGTGTGTGACACTGTGTGGGGGGTGTATTTTATGTAAGACGCGTTAGCATGTTAGCATGTTATGGAAAAAAAAAACATCTGATGTATCCTGAGAGAGTGGAGGGAAAATCGAGGACAGAGCTGTAGCACAGGAAAAAAAAGGTGTTGATGTGGCTTTAAATCCAGCAAAAACCAGTCATAGCCGGTAGCCAAGACAGTATGCAACTCTCGCTCTTTGGTATGGGAGTTGTGTGTGTGTGTGTGTGTGTATGTGTATGTGTATGTGTATGTGTATGTGTATGTGTATGTGTGTGTGTGTGTGTGTGTGTGTGTGTGTGTGTGTGTGTGTGTGTTCATGCCTGGGCAAGTGCAATTGTGTTTATGTGCATGTTTGTGTGTGTGAGTGAGAATTTGTGTGTGTGTGTGTGTGTGTGCCAGTTTTCTCATTTGAGGGCTAAGAGTGGATGGATTACTCTCTCTTTCTCTCCCTCTCTCTCTCTCTTTATCTGTTTCTTTAACCTTTCTTCCGTGTTTTATGCTGTGTGGAGCAGCTATTAACCATTTACAATAATCCCTAAATTCAAAGGGACACACACACACACACACACACACACACACACACACACACACACACACACACATTTCCCTGCATATACCACAGTTAATATATATATATATATATATATATATATATATATATATATATATATATATATATATATACTTATATATACTGTGACAACCCGGCTCCAGCGCAGCGCTCCAGGCGGCTCAGGGGAGCGGTGGTAGAAGGAGTTTACCACCGCTCTCCGGAGGATCGCACAGCTGGGCTCATGAACGCTGATCGCACTCAGCGTAATGTAAGACACCTGCGACGGAGGAGGAAGGAACGCGGATATACGCGGCGCTCGGCGTGGCTTGAGAGAAGAGATCCCTCGGCAACAACAGGGGGAGAGCTGCGTGAATGTCCGACGACAGGGAGACGAGGACCCCGCTTAAGTCGGCGAAAGACCGAGCGGATAAGAAGAGATCCCTCGGCCGCAGGTCACGGAGAGCTGCGTGAGTGTCCGACGACCGCGAGACGAGAATACCGCTGGAGGTATCGACCCGCCAGAATAAACCGAGGGTACACGGTAACCCCCGACGGCCATCTCTGAATGTCCCCGGAGAGGACGAGGCCAGCGCGACGGAGAACATTAACGCCATTTAACGTACTTTTTGATTGATGGTAGGCACGGCCTAACCAATATGATTTATGATTGAATAAATACGCCTTTTCGGCTTAAACTGACTTCTGACTTGTGTTCTCTGGGGGGAGACGACCACGTAGTTAAGCCGGGTTGCCACAATACATATTAATATATATATACACACACATATATATACATATATAGCGCAAGAAGTGATTTTGCCACATGCCAACAACAAATAAGAACATGAAAAAACATGAACAAGAATCCAAAGGAAGAAATGAGTTCTCAGAAACTGACATGGAAGTCCCAGCCCACGCATTCACTTTCTTCTGTTTGTGTTTGCTTTCTCGCTGTCAGCCACGCAAGACAAGAGCTAGAGAAGAAGAGAAATACACTTCTAGGCCCAAGCTCAAGGAGGATTTCAGCACATATAAATAAAACAATCATATCACCCTGGCTCCACTGTCTCTACTCTGAATCCCCATTTCTTACTTTACTTGTCACTCAGTCAAACTCCTTCTATTGTATGGTTTTACTCAAGTTATTTCTTCATTTCTGGCTCTCTATTTCTCTCTCACTCTCTCTTCTTCTCTCTTGTTTCTCCCCCAGGAACTCCCTTTGCATATGTTTCACTTTCTCTCTTTTTCTTTCTTATGACCTCTCTCGCTCTCTCTCTCTCTCTCTCTCTCTCTCTCTCTCTCTCTCTCTCTCTCTCTCTCTCTCTCTCTCTCTCTCTCTCTCTCTCTCTCTCTCTCTCTCTCTCTCTCTCTCTCTCTCTCTCTCTCTCTCTCTCAAACACACATACAAACACACACACATACCTTGACAGGGGTCAGATAGGCTTTCTTCATGTCTCTATTGAGCTTCTCCGTTAAATCAAATGCTCTTTCACATTCTCACAACCCATGTATTTAAACTCCCTGGGAGTCTTTTCTAAAATGCTAAACAGAGGTTCACTCCTCAACACCAACCATGGGAAGGAGAGAGAGAGAGAGAGAGACAGAGAGAGCACACACAGAAGGATATCTTTGCAGCGTCAGAAGCATCACTGGTTACATTGTTGTGGAAAGCATGTGTGTGCATGTGAAATAGATAAAAACAGAGAGATATGGAGCAAGAGAGAGAGGTAGAGGTAGAAAGAGCGAGAGAGTAAGAGGCAGCGCTATAGTGTACAGTATGTAAATATCAGTCAATGTGTGTATGTGAAATAATTTAAGCAAAGTATAAATTATTTATGTTGGACTTTTCATATTTCTGGATGTATATTATCTGTATATGTTTAAGTGGACTGGATACATATAAAATAACACATTAATTGTCACTAAGTGATGTGTGCGCAGACCACACAATCACTGTGTAAATCCCTGGGACCCTCAATCTTCTGTGTGTGCTACAACACACATGTTCTCCCGTGATCATCACACTATTCCATAAGATAGTATTATAAGCCGCAGGCTGCCATGTTGGAACAACGCTGCTTAGACCCACACACACACACATACACATGTGTACAATGCACACACGCACACACACACAAACACACACAAACACAGAGGCAAGCAAGAACACACACCCAAACACAGACACAGACACACACACACACACACAAACACACACACTCACAAACACACACACACGTGTATCCCTGTTCAAGGGTTTCAACCTTGGAACAGACCTGATAACAACACAACCTCCAACTATGCTGTTTAGTAGTCTCAGCCCAAACCTGCAGCAAAACACACACACACACACACACACACACACACACACACACACAGACACACACACACACTGGATGTTGATAACACCCTCCCCTCTCTCGGTTATGAAGCTGCCGAGCCAAACAGCCGTCTTCAATGACACTCTGAAGATGCTAAGCTAAATCACTATACAGCCCGTTTGTGTGTGTGCGTGTGTGTGTAAGAAAAAAAGAGGGAAAGTAAATTGGAAGATATGAACAAGATAGCTAGATGGAGAGAGAGAGTTCAAAGCCAATAGGAAAAATAAATTATTAAAATAAAGATGATGACAGGGACAGGTCAGAGCCATGACTGAGCTTGTTTTTTGGGCTTGAAGACAAGACTTCATTCAGTGTGGACATGAACTCGGTCTGTCTATCTGCCTGATATTGGTCACCCCAAGCACACTCTTTGTATAGCTATCAACATAACCACACGTCTCTATCTTCTCAGTCTAACTGGGCACTTTCTCAGTTTTGTGCTCTGATTCACCCAATATTTGAACGCATTTGTTAATATCATGGATTAGCTTTAGCCTCCTGTAGGCTTTTATTCGTATTCTATAATATTGATATATTTATATATAATATAACATCTAATCTCCTGTCCCCTCGATGGCCTCCACTTTTGTTAACTCATCCCACAAAATGTAATCATTCATCTCTCTCTGTCTCTGTCTCTCTCTATCTCTTTCTTGAGAGCTTCCAAACACAGCAAGCTAGAAAGAGTTTAACGCCAGGAGGCCAACCACTTGTTATTGAGGGAGTGGGTGAGTGGGTAATTGGGGGACTGGAAGCGGAAAAAGCACAATGGGTCTACAGGATCCCAATTGTTCCCAACTCAAGCTTGGGAAATTTCAGCAACAATTAGTGTTAGTGTTACGATTTTCCGGTTGATATGGGCCGAGTAGCCTACTTGGTTGGTTAGCTTGCCATTGGTTTGGTTAGCTTGTTGTTGTTTGCTCCTTTTCCTATTTTGTTGTGAAAATACCTCTAGAAAGACTCTTCAAAGTGTAAGCAATTATTAGCAATATTATTAGTAATAGTACTAGCAGTTTCCCACATCCCCATTTAAACTTCCACAGCAAACACAGACTACAAAGCAACTCTTCCACTCTACCATTATACATTAAATGATCACAACAAGTTATCTCAAAGGTGTGCCCAAAAACGGAGTCAAAAAATGTTTCGTCTCAAATGCAAAAAGCCTAACGTCGGCATGGGGAGAATGATCAGAACCGCCCGACGGGCTTATCCAGGGTCGCGTTCAGCACAAGTCATTCCCAAAGACATGCTACACCAGTAGAGAGAAAGAACAGCCCCAGAGCAGACACAGGAAGGCTTTGGTTGACAGCTCTGGAAGGGGATGTTTTTCAGATGTACATCAAAGTATCTGTTGTTTATCTCGCTTGGTGGTGTTGTTGGAAGAATAGGGAAACGTAAGATGACAGAGTAGGACCACACACACACACACACACATACACACACACACACATATGAGCGCACAGCCAGCCATATTGTACAGTTCAGTTCTACCCTGAAGGCTATCAGTATTCTAGCATGTGAGGGTCGCCAACCACCAGAGGCTGCTCCAGGTGGATGACGACTTGAAGCACAGGTGGGCTAAGTGGATTGGAGTGTGTGTGTGTGTGTGTGTGTGTGTGTGTGTGTGTGTGTGTGTGTGTGTGTGTGTGTGTGTGTGTATGTGTGTGTGAAAGAGTGGCAGTAGCATTAGCATCCATGTACATACACATATTACCCATGCATTGTGGGACTGGATGTAAAGGCCTGCCTGCCATGCAAAGGCTGAACATCCAATTTCCATGTTCACTGCATTCAACGCTAGCTTTGATTAAAGTAAAACTCGGCCCTTCGCCTCACAGTGACGGTCATAACACGTTACGCTACTTGAATATTGATGAACAGCAACACAGGTTGGAGAGAGTTTAAGGAGCAAGTCACAAGCATGGGGGTGGGGGGGTGTAGGGTGCCTTATAAGGGGGCAACAGGGATGGTGGTGATAGTGATGATGATGATAGGGATGATGATGGGGATTGGGGATGATGAGAGGGAAAGGGAGGTTCATTGTTTATTTTATCATCTCTAAGGGAGTTAGTTGGAACCACGAAAGGCCAAGTGAGGCAAGCGAATGTAAAGATGCTCAGCGAGAGCGAGGAGGTGAGTAAACACACACACACAAAATAATAACGTGTTCCTAAACTGGAAACTCAGCGTGTTATTGTGTGGCTGTGAATTTATCGGGGTAATCGCGAAGACGGCGAACACTGTGATGCATCCAACTTGCATGTGTGTGTGTGTTTGTTTGATCTTATTTATTTCCACTTTAAACAAAACACTTCTATCGGTATCTGAAACTTTGATATGCGACACTACTGATATGAGTACACAAAGAGTTTATCAATCACTACACTGGGAAACAACTTAGTACAGGCAAATCATTTGTGACTCACCCTAACTCAAGCTAGTATTAGCATATCAGGCTAACTGTCTCCTACACTGA